>JAZGTH010000005.1:14830000-14900000 GCA_036877525.1 Chromobotia macracanthus
ACATGTTTACATACTGCTGAAAAGCTCATCATAGGCGTTTTAATGGCCGATTACATTGTGACTTATCTTATCTCATGTTGTGTGTTCAGTGAACGAATGAATGTTTAGTAGACTTGTGACTTAAAGATTTTCAAGCTGAGTGTTAGTTTTATTGTATAATGAAGCTTTTAATCTCACAAGATCGTGATTAGAATTTTTAAACCACATGTAATAAATTGAATAGAGACCGTTTGGGGATATTTTGCCTGTTTTTTCTGTTGGTTTGGAGGATGAAGGAATGAATCTGCTCTTTTTGACAGAAAAACGGCAGTGATGACGGAGAGTTTGTGTATCACACTGGAGAGAAAAACTACCTGGACTTCGGACGCATCTACACCTGGCAGGGTCAAAAGTAAAGACCCCAACTTCCCACCAGAGACCCTCGCACTGTACATCTCTATGATCACTGAGAGACTGATGGATGTTCGTTTACTGTATTTGTGTTTCAGATTGATGTCGTTCTGGAGAACCAATCAGAGTAACATGATCAACGGCACAGACGGAAGCGCCTTCCACCCATTTCTGACCAAAGACGAGCGGCTGAACGTGTTCACAGCTGATCTCTGCAGGTGACCTGATCAGCCAATCACCAGCTATATAATCAAACAACCATGCTGTTAAGTCGTCATGGTAACACTGTGGCAACAGTATGCATTGCTTTAAAACTGCATGACTGTAAACTTTAAAACTGCTAATCTCTGATCTCAAATCAGTTGTTACTGTCAGACGGTGACATTGCTGTGTTGTGCTTTGGCAGTTCTGATAACTGCTGTTGTGTTGTCGTGTGTGTTTGACAGGTGTGATAACTGCTGTTGTGTTGTCGTGTGTGTTTGACAGGTGTGATAACTGCTGTTGTGTTGTCGTGTTTGTTTGACAGGTGTGATAACTGCTGTTGTGTTGTCTGTGTTTGTGTGTTTGACAGGTGTGATAACTGCTGTTGTGTTGTCGTGTGTGTTTGACAGGTGTGATAACTGCTGTTGTGTTGTTGTGTTTGTTTGACAGGTGTGATAACTGCTGTTGTGTTGTCGTGTGTGTTTGGCGGCTGTGATGACTGCTGTTGTGTTGTCGTGTTTGTTTGACAGGTGTGATAACTGCTGTTGTGTTGTCGTGTGTGTTTGACAGGTGTGATAACTGCTGTTGTGTTGTCGTGTTTGTTTGACAGGTGTGATAACTGCTGTTGTGTTGTCGTGTTTGTTTGACAGGTGTGATAACTGCTGTTGTGTTGTCGTGTGTGTTTGACAGGTGTGATAACTGCTGTTGTGTTGTTGTGTTTGTTTGACAGGTGTGATAACTGCTGTTGTGTTGTCGTGTGTGTTTGGCGGCTGTGATGACTGCTGTTGTGTTGTCGTGTGTGTTTGGCGGCTGTGATAACTGCTGTTGTGTTGTCGTGTTTGTTTGACAGGTGTGATAACTGCTGTTGTGTTGTCGTGTTTGTTTGGCGGCTGTGATAACTGCTGTTGTGTTGTCGTGTGTGTTTGGCGGCTGTGATAACTGCTGTTGTGTTGTCGTGTTTGTTTGACAGGTGTGATAACTGCTGTTGTGTTGTCGTGTGTGTTTGGCGGCTGTGATAACTGCTGTTGTGTTGTTGTGTTTGTTTGACAGGTGTGATAACTGCTGTTGTGTTGTTGTGTTTGTTTGACAGGTGTGATAACTGCTGTTGTGTTGTCGTGTGTGTTTGGCGGCTGTGATGACTGCTGTTGTGTTGTCGTATGTGTTTGGCGGCTGTGATGACTGCTGTTGTGTTGTCGTGTTTGTTTGACAGGTGTGATAACTGCTGTTGTGTTGTCGTGTGTGTTTGGCGGCTGTGATGACTGCTGTTGTGTTGTTGTGTTTGTTTGGCGGCTGTGATGACTGCTGTTGTGTTGTTGTGTTTGTTTGGCGGTGTGATAACTGTTTCGTGTTTTACCTGTTGTGTTGTTGTGTTTGTTTGGCGGCTGTGATGACTGCTGTTGTGTTGTCGTGTGTGTTTGGCAGGTGTGATAACTGCTGTTGTGTTGTTGTGTTTGTTTGACAGGTGTGATAACTGCTGTTGTGTTGTCGTGTGTGTTTGGCGGCTGTGATAACTGCTGTTGTGTTGTCGTGTGTGTTTGACAGGTGTGATAACTGCTGTTGTGTTGTGTGTGTGTTTGACTGCTGTGATAACTGCTGTTGTGTTGTCGTGTGTGTTTGGCGGCTGTGATGACTGCTGTTGTGTTGTCGTGTTTGTTTGGCGGCTGTGATAACTGCTGTTGTGTTGTCGTGTTTGTTTGACAGGTGTGATAACTGCTGTTGTGTTGTCATGTGTGTTTGGCGGCTGTGATAACTGCTGTTGTGTTGTCGTGTGTGTTTGGCGGCTGTGATGACTGCTGTTGTGTTGTCGTGTTTGTTTGACAGGTGTGATGACTGCTGTTGTGTTTGTTTGACAGGCTTTGTTTTCTTTTTTGGCGGCTGTGATAACTGCTGTTGTTTTTGTTTGTTTGCGGCTGTGATGACTGCTGTTGTGTTGTCGTTTTGTGATAACTGCTGTTGTGTTTTTGTTTTTGGTGTGATAACTGCTGTTGTGTAGTTGTCTGAGCTGTGATCACTGCTGGTTGTGTTGGCAGCACATACAGGAACAGAGGTGGACTTTGTTTGTTTTGGGTGGAGAGGTTGATAATAAATCACACCATCCGGACCTCCAGAACATGCCATATTATTCTAGAACAGCATCTGTGGAAGCCATTCAGTGAGAACTTCCTGAAGATCACACATGCTCCTCTGGCCACCAGCAGATATTTCAGATTCCACAGCAGGTTTCATAAAGACCAGGGCCAAATGCTGCTTCATCTCTTTCTAGTGAACAACATGATGGTTCATTGAGTCAGGGCTGGTTACTTAGCATGTTTTAGTTTATCTGGTTGCTGCAGCTCCTGCTGGTTTCTGTTGTTATGATGCCTGTAGCACTAACATTTCATTTTTAATGCTGACCCAAGGGTTCTGTTCAGGGTCACGACAGTGACTGTGATCTGAGAAGCTGTCTGGGACCCTTTGGGGCGTTAGACCAAATGACAGCGCCCCCCACAGTTCATATTAGGGCTGGGTGAAAAATGTTGATTCTCAGATCTTAAGCGATCTTCAATTTAAAGAGCAGCATCTGTTTTTGAGTGTGTGTGTGGGTATGTTTGGGTGTGTGTGCACATGTGTACATGTGTGTGCGTGTGTGTGGGTTTACATAACCATATATTGGGGACACATTTGCACTCAAATGTCAGCAAAACCTCACAAATCTGAGCAAAACCTACTTTTTGGGACGTCCTCATTTGTATAAACACTATAAAATATAGTAAAGTTTTTTTTAATTGTTAAATGCAGAAAGGTTTCTGTTACAGTTAGAGTGTGAGTTAGTTTATATTGTTTATAACCAGCTGTGTATAGAAACAATAGAAGTCTATGGAATGTCCCCATTTAAATGTGTGTGTGTGTGAGTTTGTGTGTGTATATGTGAGTGCGTGTTTGAGTGTGTGTATATGTGAGTGCATGTGTGTATATGTGAGTTTGTGTGTGTATATGTGAGTGCATGTTTGAGTGTGTGTATATAGTGTGTGTATATATGAGTGCATGTGTGTATATGTAAGTGCATGTTTGAGTGTGTGTATATGTTAGTGCGTGTGTGTGAGTGTGTTTGAGTGTGTGTATATGTGAGTGCATGTGTGTATATGTGAGTTTGTGTGTGTATATGTGAGTGCATGTTTGAGTGTGTGTATATATGAGTGCATGTGTGTATATGTAAGTGCATGTTTGAGTGTGTGTATATGTTAGTGCGTGTGTGTGAGTGTGTTTGAGTGTGTGTATATGTGAGTGCGTGTGTTTAAGTGTGTGTGTGTGCGTGTGTTTGAGTGTGTGTATATGTGGGTGCGTGTGTGAGTGTGTTTGAGTGTGTGTATATGTGAGTGCGTGTTTGAGTGTTTGAGTGTGTGTATATGTGAGTGCGTGTGTGTGAGCGTGTTAGAGTGTGTGTATATGTGAGTGCGTGTGTGTGAGCGTGTTTAAGTGTGTGTATATGTGTGCGTGTGTTTGAGTGTGTGTATATGTGTGCGTGTGTTTGAGTGTGTGTATATGTGTGCGTGTGTTTGAGTGTGTGTATTTGTGAGTGTGTGTATATGTGTGCGTGTGTTTGAGTGTGTGTATTTGTAAGTGTGTGTATATGTGTGCATGTGTTTGAGTGTGTGTATATGTGTGCGTGTGTGTATATGTGTGCGTGTGTTTGAGTGTGTGTATATGTGTGCGTGTGTTTAAGTGTATGTATTTGTGAGTGCGTGTGTGTGAGTGTGTTTGAGTGTGTGTATATGTGAGTGCATGTGTGTATATGTGAGTGCATGTGTGTATATGTGAGTGCGTGTGTGTGAGTGTGTTTGAGTGTGTGTGTGCGTGTGTTTGAGTGTGTGTAAGTGTGAGTGCGTGTGTTTGAGTGTGTGTAAGTGTGAGTGCGTGTGTTTGAGTGTGTGTATGTGTGAGTGCGTGTGTTTGAGTGTGTGTATGTGTGAGTGCGTGTGTTTGAGTGTGTGTATGTGTGAGTGCGTGTGTTTGAGTGTGTGTATGTGTGAGTGCGTGTGTTTGAGTGTGTGTATGTGTGAGTGTGTGTGTTTGAGTGTGTGTATGTGTGAGTGCGTGTGTTTGAGTGTGTGTATGTGTGAGTTTTTAAGTGTGTATGTGTGTGTGCATGTGTTTGAGTGTGTGTATGCGTGAGTGCGTGTGTTTGAGTGTGTGTATGTGTGAGTGCGTGTGTTTGAGTGTGTGTATGTGTGTGTGCGTGTGTTTGAGTGTGTGTATGTGTGAGTTTTTAAGTGTGTATGTGTGTGTGCGTGTGTTTGAGTGTGTGTATGCGTGAGTGCGTTTGTTTGAGTGTGTGAGTGCGTGTGTTTGAGTGTGTGTATGTGTGTGTGCGTGTGTTTGAGTGTGTGTATGTGTGAGTGTTTAAGTGTGTATGTGTGAGTGCGTGTGTTTGAGTGTGTGTATGTGTGAGTGTTTAAGTGTGTATGTGTGTGTGCATGTGTTTGAGTGTGTGCATGCGTGAGTGCGTGTGTTTGAGTGTGTATGTGTGATGCGTGTGTTTGATGTGTGTATGTGTGAGTGCGTGTGTTTGAGTGTGTGCATGTGTGAGTGCGTGTGTTTGAGTGTGTGTATGTGTGAGTGCGTGTGTTTGAGTGTGTGTATGTGTGAGTGTTTAAGTGTGTATGTGTGAGTGCGTGTGTTTGAGTGTGTGTATGTGTGAGTGTTTAAGTGTGTATGTGTGTGTGCATGTGTTTGAGTGTGTGCATGTGTGAGTGCGTGTGTTTGAGTGTGTGTATGTGTGTGTGCGTGTGTTTGAGTGTGTGTATGTGTGAGTGTTAATGTGTATGTGTGAGTGCGTGTGTTTGATGTGTGTATGGTGAGTGTTTCGTGTTTGATTTGCATGCTTCGTGTTTGATGTGTGTATGTTGTCTGTGTTTGTTTTTTTTCGTTTTGAGTGTGTGTATGTGTGAGTGCGTGTGTTTGGTTGCATGTGTGAGTGCGTGTGTTTGAGTGTGTGTATGTGTGAGTGCGTGTGTTTGAGTGTGTGTATGTGTGAGTGCGTGTGTTTGAGTGTGTGTATGTGTGAGTGTTTAAGTGTGTATGTGTGTGTGTGTATTTTTAAACTTCATAAATTTGTCAGTGTTTCTGCCGATCATGTGACCTTTCACCTAGACTCCTGTCAACCCCGTCTCGCTCCTGAGTCTATTTTCAGTGGGAACTTTGACCTAAAACACACACCCACCCGTCTTTGTTCTGTGTGGAAAGAATCGTGACGGCTGCTCACACATGGTTGCGTGCGTGGAATCAAACCTGGAATGTTTTCAAAACACTTTTAACCCAGTTGATCATGAGAAATAGCTGTTGATTATTGTGTTTGCAGACATGTCCTGCTGCTTCCCAGCGACTCCTGACCGGCATTTGAAGGAAAGGACAGTGTGTAACCTTTATACAGCATTTAATCAAGCTGTCAGCTGGGCTCTGTCCAGAAAACCCATTTCCCCGATCCAAAACAAACAGCCATTAGCACACACTGTAGTGGCGATTGTGAGCGTGCTGTTCCTTTGGATTGAGGGTGTGTTTTTAACTGCTTCCTTACGGGCCTGTTGGAGTATTGTGCGGTCAACAGTGACTGTGATCTGAGAAGCTGTCTGGGCCCCTGTGGCCTTCTTGTTAGACCAAATGACAGCGCCCCCCATAGTTCATACTAGGGCTGGGTAAAAAATATTTTAAGCGATCTTCAATTAAAGAAACAATAATCCCAGAATCAATTCTTAATGTGTGAATATGATCTGTTTTTATGATCTGCCTTTCACCTTGTGTGGGTCTGTTGTTAATGTAAATGTGTATTTCATTATGTGTTTGCTGCTTCTTTCTGTAGGTCCATCCACATGCGCTTTGAGAAGGAGGTGACAGTGAAGGGAATCTCTGCGTACCGCTTCACTCCCCCCCGTGATGTGCTGGCCAGTGGCAAAAACAACCCAGAGAACGAGGGATTCTGTCTCACACCAAACAAATGCCTGGACGACGGTGTGCTGGACGTGTCAGTGTGTCGTAAAGGTGTGTGTCTGAATAGCATTCCAATAAACACTTATATTTGGGAATTTTTGGACAAATATCAGATTTATCTTTCTTGTGGGCACAGTGTAGTCCATGAAGTATAGCTTAAGTGTATTAAGTACAATACTCACACACTCACCATCCACTTATTATGGTTATTTGTTCTTGTATAGTTTTGTTTGAGGCAGAGGTCATGGTGTCTCTGAGAATCATGTGAGTTTTATTGCCAGGTTTACAATATTGCCAAAGCATTCAAGCACTGACATATAACAGGTGTGTGAAATGACTTCATCGTGTCATGTGCACTGTTCAGTAGCACAAACACACACACACTCAATGCTGTCAAACATAAGGACTGGAAAACTCCAACCTCTGCCCCAGTAAGTCAGGAGAGTCACTTCCTCTCTACTGCCGCCACTGTTATACACACACTCACTCCTGCCATTGTGATCTTCAAGGTCAAAGATCTCCATGTTGTTCAAATGAGACAATGTTCCTTCATTTGACATTATGACAGGATGAGTGTTCATCTCATCCTGTCATAGTCCTGTTACAGATAGTACTATCGGTCAAACAATGTGAGGAGGAGTTCCGCTTTTAAACAAGAGAAACACATCGCCAACATGTCTAACCATTATTAAATTATCATTAATATCATATTAATATCATTAATATTCGCTCTCTGCGTGTTTGTGTGTATATCCTGGTATTCATTACGTTATTCATTAAGTATAGTAATACCAGTAATACCAATTTTGACCTTATAAAGACATTTTTTAGGTCCCCATGAGGAAACAAAATGATAAATAATACAGAATTATCTTTTTTGAAAATCTAAAATAGCAGAAGTTTTTGATGTATCTGTGTGTTTCTCAGGTGCTCCTGTGGTCATCTCCTTTCCTCACTTTCATTTGGGTGATAAGAAGTATGTGGAGGCCATAGAAGGTCTTTCTCCAGTACACGAACACCATCAGACCTTTCTGGATCTGAACCCTGTAAGAGTCAGCATGGAGAAACTTCCTTCTGTGATGATAGGGGCCTTTGAAATGTCATGAACTTTGATGTAACTTTCATGTAATAATCGTGAGATTTCTCCTCACTCGTCTCTTCTTGTGAAGAACCTTTGAAGTGTTTGTGGATGTTGTATAATTATTTAGATCACAGAAGCGAGATCGATCTTCACTTTCTTGTGCTGGTGTTTTTCCTTAGACGATGGGAGTGCCTGTGCGTGCCATGAAGAGAGCGCAGATCAACATCCATCTCCAGAGAATATCTGGCTTTATGTGAGCCATCTTTTCCTCATTGAAATGACTGATTGTGTTTTTATAGCACTGAAGGTCTGTGTGTTTGTGTTCGCAGTATGACCAAACATCTGAACAACACCATCTTCCCTGTTGTGTTTCTGAATGAGGTGAGAACATTAAGACACTGGAACTTAAACTCCACCCACAGGAGTGACATCAGCAGCACATGACCTGAAGTTGGAGAAGTTAGAGGACGATTTAGATTCTCAGATAAAAAGCTCAAATAATAAACATTTTACTGACTTTCTTTGAAGTCTAGATCCTGTTTACTACTAGTGTATAGTGGTAAACGGCTTGATTAAGTGTATAGCAGTAAACACTTTTCCAAATCATTTGTACAATCCAGAATATATTTAAAAATAATCCTAGAATAATATTCTTTGAGAAAAGACAGAACTGATCAGATTATCTTCTCTGCACTCCAGAAGAATGAGTTTCATTTGATTCTGTATGTGTTGTTATGAAACACGGCTGATGTTGTGAGTGTATGTGTTTCAGTCTGTGTTGATTGATGACGCGTCTGCTGCCAGAATTCAGAAGCTGTTGTTGGTGGTCAATCTAGTCTCTTATTTCCCACTTATTCTTGTGGCTCTGGGGGTCCTTCTGCTCTTTATCACCATCATCCTCGTCATTCGATTCTGTCAGAATAAGGTGCGTGTGAAAGTTCATCTTTACACAAACACCACTGTTTCTCTCCTGAACTTTCCCACCAAACTGTGTGTCTGTGGGCCGCAGACTGATGTCAGTGCTGTGTGTCTGCGGGCCGCAGACTGATGTCAGTGCTGTGTGTCTGCGGGCCGCAGACTGATGTCAGTGCTGTGTGTCTGCGGGCCGCAGACTGATGTCAGTGCAGTGTTCTGCGGGCCGCAGACTGATGTCAGTGCAGTGTGTCTGCGGGCCGCAGACTGATGTCAGTGCAGTGTGTCTGCGGGCCGCAGACTGATGTCAGTGCAGTGTGTCTGCGGGCCGCAGACTGATGTCAGTGCAGTGTGTCTGCGGGCCGCAGACTGATGTCAGTGCAGTGTGTCTGCGGGCCGCAGACTGATATCAGTGCATGTGACTCAGAGCTCAGTAATTCCAGCCTGCTGATGGTCCGTCTGTTTAATCTTTATTTATTCATTTTTCATAGTCTTCATCTGCAAAGAAAGACACAGAGTACAAACCAGTGAGCGCCAAAGCAGATGAGCAGGAGGAGAAGAACGGAACTTACATCGGCCTGACACCTGTGGATTAACAGAAGTCTTAAGAGTGCTTGTGTGTGTGTCCCACAAGTATAGTAATATCAGTACATTTTGACATTGTGGGGATATTTTTAGGTCCCAATGAGGAAACAAGTGTATAAAACAGAATCATGATTTTGAAAATGTAAAATAGCAGAAAGTTTTCTGTGAGGGTTAAGTATAGGGGTAGGGTTAGTGTAGGGAGATAGAATATACCGTTTGTACAGTATAAAAACCATTACGTCCATGGAATGTCCCCATCAAATATGAAAAGCAGTGTCTGTGGTTGTGAGTGTGTATGATTAACTTTCTCCAGTGGTGTGTCTCAGCAAAGATGCTGTAAGGTTAAATCTGAGCAGAACATTCATTCATTCATTTCTTATCTGAAGATGAATGAGTGTCCAAACACAACAACATTTACATCATCATATAAACTCACAACCCCTAGTGTACAAGACGCTGTACATTCTTCAGGAATGATTGAGGCATGCAGTATTTCAGCTGTACTGTATAAACAGTGAGAGAACCTGCTGGCCCTTTACATTACACTGTTCTGAATGTTTTGTTCTGTCACAGGCAGCATGACATAAAAATGAAATGAAGGATTGAATGAATGAAGTATTATTAGACAGAGAGCAGATCGCAAGAAGACTGCAATTGTTTTATTGCTACTGAATTCATATTTCAGAATATATTTTTGTTATTTTAGTGAACAGATCAAGTTTGTCAATGTGTTCATTTTAACAATGTTAATTTGGGCCTTTTCTTTAGATGCTTTGTTGCAAAATCAACAATCACAATGAATGCCACATCATAACAATAATCCAAAACAATGTCACATATATGAAGCTTTGTATTATCATTAAATGAATTAACCAAACACAGTTTTATGTATACTGCACTAGTATTCATCCAGTGGTCTGACACATCTATGTTTAAATTCAGTATCTGTATATGAAGGATCTGAATTGACTCTGACTCTTGTGCTACAGTGTGAATGTAATAAAATGCACATTTTGTGCACATCTATTAAACTTTCCAGGTATTTTAAAATTTCAGGTGTTTAAAATGTTTAGTTTTGCTCTGTAATTAAACCCTCCACAGATAAGTGACTTTCCTTTCACACAAGTTGTTAGATTTCTATATTTCTAAATGTATTGAGACAGTTTTGTATGTGAATGAAATGTTTTCCCTGTGAATTTATAAGATAATACAATAAATCATGTTTTGAAGACAAATGTTTTGTCACTTTATTTAGGATGGTCAGTGGGAGGGGATGAGACGCGGGTGTGTATTCAACAATCAGCTCTAAGTTTTGAGAAATGGGCGCATCTGTTGGAAATGTTTTCAGGTGAACTGCTGCAGTTTCTCCTCTGGGTGGCAGCAGCGGTCGGCCGTGTGACGTCACAGGACTCATCGGAGCGACGCAGTTAGCAGTTCAGACAGCACCGGGTGAGATTTATACTTATTTATAGACTTAGTTACCCGGTTTTTACACTGTTTACACCATATTGTCGTATTACAGATGATAAATCAGTAGTTGTGTGTCGTTATTTATAGAGCAGATTTATAACAGTAAGCATGAGTACAGTAGTTAGCGTCAAGCTAACAGTTTCAAATACAAAATAAATCACAATGTTTGAAATAGCAGATACATTAGAAAATATCCGTCTGCCTTCATTCAGCTCTGACTTTGGTCACTGCTTTTAATATGTTATCAACACTTCAAGCAGTACTTATGCTAATAATGTCTGTCTGTTACCAGATAAACACCCTGCTGAAAACAGCTAAAACCAGTCTAAACTGATCTCCCAGCCCAGTTTTAGCTGGCCAGGGTGGAAGACCAGCTTAAACCATCTACTTCCATCTTAAACCAGCTAAGACCAGCCAACCAGCTTAGGCTGGTTTTATCTGCTTATTTTTTCAGCAGGGCAGCTCAAATACATGCAGACAGTCTTAGATTAAAGGCAGTTTATCATCAGTCGGTAATGCTGAGTGGATCTCTGCAGGAGGTTTGGTCTGGTGTTCGGTGTCAGACATGGTCTGTATTCCCTGTATCGTCATTCCTGTGCTGCTGTGGGTGTACAAGCGCTTCCTGGAGCCCATCATCTACCCCATCATCTCCCCCATCATCAGCCGCTTCTGGAGCAGAGCAGCCGTGCAGGAGAGCAGAGCCGAGCACAAACACACCACCGTATGCTTCAGATCTTTGCTCGTCACCAGCACCTCTTCTTACTGTCTCACACAACAGTCACATGTTCTTGCAGATGTGATGTTAGTTTTGTCTGGGATCACAAAAGGTCAAATGTTAAACTTTCATGCTGTTTGGTTTTAATATAAAGACAGTTCATAGAGACCTGGAGCTGTCAGGATAAATATACGAAGACAACACAAACATCACTGTATTCTGCTGTATCCAGGTGTTTAAAATCATCTGTAAGCTCTATGTGAAGATCAGACTCAGGTTATTATTACTGGTGGTCTTGCTGCAGGTCCATCTCTCTCCTCATTCTCTCTCCCACTCAAACCGCTGCTTCTGTATTGACATGCAGGAATGAAGCTGTTTGTGATCAATGTCATCTTTTTTTACAGATTTCACAGTTTGACAGAACATTGTCACATTCTAATGTTGTTGTCTAAAAAAACAGTTAAAGACACATTAAAAGATTTTCCACATTTCACCAGTTTTAGGAGAAAGAAGCAAGTGGTCAGATGTCTGTAATTCTGTAGGTTTAGAATTCTCTACAGAACACAGATCGTGTGTAAACATTCACAAGTGCTGAAGTTCAAAGTTTCTCATGTCATGTTTGTGGTTCTCTGTTCCTCAGGCTGAATGTAATGGAACAGCAAACAGCTCCACAGCCAACGGACCGAAGACAGCGGCCGATAAAAAAGCCGCCTGATAGACATCACGTCTGCTCAACCTGAATTACAGTGTGTAGATAGTTTAACACTTAAAGTGTCAGCTGTAAGCCCAGATTCTGTTTGACATACAGCGTGACATGAGGAATGTTAGAGAGGTTAATGAAGATGAGGGGAATTAATTTATAGATTTTCTTTTATCATTCCATGCTCATGCTTTAATTATTGACCAGGTTTTTCTTTAACCCCAGACTGAGTTCTGTTTAACTTGCAAAACAATGTCAAATAAATATTCTGTATTGTGAGGCCTTGGTGATTGTCTCCATGAATTGTACTGCTGGATTGTTGTTGTAACTAATATAACAATCAATGTGAGCTCTCACCTAGAGATGATTGTGGTACAATCACGTTTAAGTATCAGATCTGAACTCTTCTGTTAAAACTGTCAGTGGTGTAGCTCAGATACTTCTGTCATCCCTACAATATCATTCACAAGGTTTAAGTGAGAAGACGCGTTTCTGTCGTGTGAGGTTTAAATGAGAAGACGCGTTTCTGTCGTGTGAGGTTTAAGTGAGAAGACGCGTTTCTGTCGTGTGAGGTTTAAGTGAGAAGACGCGTTTCTGTCGTGTGAGGTTTAAGTGAGAAGACGCGTTTCTGTCGTGTGAGGTTTAAGTGAGAAGACGCGTTTCTGTCGTGTGAGGTTTAAGTGAGAAGACGCGTTACTGTCGTGTGAGGTTTAAGTGAGAAGACGCGTTTCTGTCGTGTGAGGTTTAAGTGAGAAGCGTTACTGTCGTGTGAGGTTTAAGTGAGAAGAGCGCGTTTCTGTCGTGGTGAGGTTTAAGTGAGAAGACGCGTTTCTGTCGTTGGTTTAAGTGAGAAGACGGCGTTTCGTGTGAGGTTTAGTTGAGAAGACGCGTTACTGTCGTGTGAGGTTTAAGTGAGAAGACGCGTTTCTGTCGTGGTGAGGTTTAAGTGAGAAGACGCGTTTCTGTCGTGTGAGGTTTAAGTGAGAAGACGCGTTACTTCGTGTGAGGTTTAAGTGAGAACAGCGTTTCTGTCGTGTGAGGTTTAAGTGAGAAGACGCGTTTCTGTCGTGTGAGGTTTAAGTGAGAAGACGCGTTACTGTCGTGTGAGGTTTAAGTGAGAAGACGCGTTACTGTCGTGTGAGGTTTAAGTGAGAAGACGCGTTACTGTCGTGTGAGGTTTAAGTGAGAAGACGCGTTTCTGTCGTGTGAGGTTTAAGTGAGAAGACGCGTTACTGTCGTGTGAGGTTTAAGTGAGAAGACGCGTTACTGTCGTGTGAGGTTTAAGTGAGAAGACGCGTTACTGTCGTGTGAGGTTTAAGTGAGAAGACGCGTTACTGTCGTGTGAGGTTTAAGTGAGAAGACGCGTTACTGTCGTGTGAGGTTTAAGTGAGAAGACGCGTTTCTGTCGTGTGAGGTTTAAGTGAGAAGACGCGTTTCTGTCGTGGTGAGGTTTAAGTGAGAAGACGCGTTACTGTCGTGAGTTTAATGAGAAGACGCGTTTCTGTCGTGGTGAGGTTTAAGTGAGAAGACGCGTTACTGTCGTGTGAGGTTTAAGTGAGAAGACGCGTTACTGTCGTGGTGAGGTTTAAGTGAGAAGACGCGTTACTGTCGTGTGAGGTTTAAGTGAGAAGACGCGTTTCTGTCGTGTGAGGTTTAAGTGAGAAGACGCGTTTCTGTCGTGTGAGGTTTAAGTGAGAAGACGCGTTTCTGTCGTGTGAGGTTTAAGTGAGAAGACGCGTTTCTGTCGTGTGAGGTTTAAGTGAGAAGACGTTTCTGTCGTGTGAGGTTTAAGTGAGAAGACGCGTTTCTGTCGTGTGAGGTTTAAGTGAGAAGACGCGTTTCTGTCGTGTGAGGTTTAAGTGAGAAGACGCGTTTCTGTCGTGTGAGGTTTAAGTGAGAAGACGCGTTTCTGTCGTGTGAG
Organism: Chromobotia macracanthus; assembly: GCA_036877525.1. Classification (NCBI taxonomy): domain Eukaryota; kingdom Metazoa; phylum Chordata; class Actinopteri; order Cypriniformes; family Botiidae; genus Chromobotia; species Chromobotia macracanthus. Next base: position 14,843,940 of record JAZGTH010000005.1, read on the forward strand.
GTTTAAGTGAGAAGACGCGTTTCTGTGGTGTGAGGTTTAAGTGAGAAGACGCGTTTCTGTCGTGTGAGGTTTAAGTGAGAAGACGCGTTTCTGTCGTGGTGAGGTTTAAGTGAGAAGACGCGTTTCTGTCGTGGTGAGGTTTAAGTGAGAAGACGCGTTTCTGTCGTGTGAGGTTTAAGTGAGAAGACGCGTTTCTGTCGTGTGAGGTTTAAGTGAGAAGACGCGTTTCTGTCGTGTGAGGTTTAAGTGAGAAGACGCGTTTCTGTCGTGTGAGGTTTAAGTGAGAAGACGTTTCTGATCGTTGTGAGGTTTAAGTGAGAAGACGCTACTGTCGTGTGAGGTTTAAGTGAGAAGACGCGTTTCTGTCGTGGTGAGGTTTAAGTGAGAAGACGCGTTACTGTCGTGTGAGGTTTAAGTGAGAAGACGCGTTTCTGTCGTGTGAGGTTTAAGTGAGAAGACGCGTTTCTGTCGGGTGAGGTTTAAGTGAGAAGACCTTTTCTGTCGTGTGAGGTTTAAGTGAGAAGACGCGTTTCTGTCGTGTGAGGTTTAAGTGAGAAGACGCGTTTCTGTCGTGTGAGGTTTAAGTGAGAAGACGCGTTTCTGTCGTTTGGTGAGGTTTAAGTGAGAAGACGCGTTTCTGTCGTGTGAGGTTTAAGTGAGAAGACGCGTTTCTGTCGTGTGAGGTTTAAGTGAGAAGACGCGTTTCTGTCGTGTGAGGTTTAAGTGAGAAGACGTTTCTGTCGTGTGAGGTTTAAGTGAGAAGACGCGTTTCTGTCGTGTGAGGTTTAAGTGAGAAGACGCTTACTGTCGTGGGAGGTTTAAGTGAGAAGACGCGTTTCTGTCGTGGTGAGGTTTAAGTGAGAAGACGCGTTTCTGTCGTGTGAGGTTTAAGTGAGAAGACGCGTTTCTGTCGTGTGAGGTTTAAGTGAGAAGACGCGTTTCTGTCGTGTGAGGTTTAAGTGAGAAGACGCGTTTCTGTCGTGTGAGGTTTAAGTGAGAAGACGTTACTGTCGTGTGAGGTTTAAGTGAGAAGACGCGTTACTGTCGTGTGAGGTTTAAGTGAGAAGACGCGTTTCTGTCGTGTGAGGTTTAAGTGAGAAGACGCGTTTCTGTCGTGTGAGGTTTAGTGAGGGTTTAAGGAGAAGACGCGTTTCTGTCGTGGTGAGGTTTAAGTGAGAAGACGCGTTACTGTCGTGGTGAGGTTTAAGTGAGAAGACGCGTTTCTGTCGTGTGAGGTTTAAGTGAGAAGACGCGTTTCTGTCGTGTGAGGTTTAAGTGAGAAGGGAGCGGTCGTTACTGGTGAGGTTTAAGTGAGAAGACGCGTTTCTGTCGTGGTGAGGTTTAAGTGAGAAGACGCGTTTCTGTCGTGGTGAGGTTTAAGTGAGAAGACGCGTTTCTGTCGTAGGTTTAAGTGAGAAGCCGCAGTCGTGGTGCCGTTGAGGTTTAAGTGAGAAGACGCGTTTCTGTCGTGTGAGGTTTAAGTGAGAAGACGCGTTACTGTCGTGTGAGGTTTAAGTGAGAAGACGCGTTTCTGTCGTGTGAGGTTTAAGTGAGAAGACGCGTTTCTGTCGTGTGAGGTTTAAGTGAGAAGACGCGTTTCTGTCGTGTGAGGTTTAAGTGAGAAGACGCGTTTCTGTCGTGGTGAGGTTTAAGTGAGAAGACGCGTTTCTGTCGTGGTGAGGTTTAAGTGAGAAGACGCGTTTCTGTCGTGGTGAGGTTTAAGTGAGAAGACGCGTTTGTCGTGGTGAGGTTTAAGTGAGAAGACCCTTTCTGTCGTGGTGAGGTTTAAGTGAGAAGACGCGTTTCTGTCGTGTGAGGTTTAAGTGAGAAGACGCGTTTCTGTCGTGTGAGGTTTAAGTGAGAAGACGCGTTTCTGTCGTGTGAGGTTTAAGTGAGAAGACGCGTTTCTGTCGTGGTGAGGTTTAAGTGAGAAGACGCGTTTCTGTCGTGTGAGGTTTAAGTGAGAAGACCGTTTCTGTCGTGTGAGGTTTAAGTGAGAAGACGCGTTTCTGTCGTGTGAGGTTTAAGTGAGAAGACGCTTCTGTCGTGGTGAGGTTTTGAGAAGACCTTGTCGTGTGAGGTTTAAGTGAGAAGACGCGTTTCTGTCGTGGTGAGGTTTAAGTGAGAAGACGCGTTTCTGTCGTGGTGAGGTTTAAGTGAGAAGACGCGTTTCTGTCGTGTGAGGTTTAAGTGAGAAGACGCGTTTCTGTCGTGGTGAGGTTTAAGTGAGAAGACGCGTTTCTGTCGTGTGAGGTTTAAGTGAGAAGACGCGTTTCTGTCGTGTGAGGTTTAAGTGAGAAGACGCGTTTCTGTCGTGTGAGGTTTAATGAGAAGACGCGTTTCTGTCGTGTGAGGTTTAATGAGAAGCCCCGTCGAGACGCCGTTTACGAGAAGACGTGTCGGGTGAGGTTTAAGTGAGAAGACGCGTTTCTGTCGTGGTGAGGTTTAAGTGAGAAGACGCGTTACTGTCGTGTGAGGTTTAAGTGAGAAGACGCGTTTCTGTCGTGGTGAGGTTTAAGTGAGAAGACGCGTTCTGTCGTGTGAGGTTTAAGTGAGAAGACGTTACTGTCGTGTGAGGTTTAAGTGAGAAGACGCGTTTCGCCGGGGTGAGGTTTAAGGAGAAGACGCGTTCTGTCGTGGTGAGGTTTAAGTGAGAAGACCGTTACTGTCGGTGAGGTTTAAGGAGAAACGCTTTCTGTCGTGTGAGGTTTAAGTGAGAAGACGCTGCTTTTTTCGTGTGAGGTTTAAGTGAGAAGAGCGTTTCTGTCGTGGTGAGGTTTAAGTGAGAAGAGCGCGTTTCTGTCGTGTGAGGTTTAAGTGAGAAGACGCGTTTCTGTCGTGGTGAGGTTTAAGTGAGAAGACGTTTCTGTCGTGGTGAGGTTTAAGTGAGAAGACGCGTTTCTGTCGTGTGAGGTTTAAGTGAGAAGACGCGTTTCTGTCGTGGTGAGGTTTAAGTGAGAAGACGGCGTTTCTGTCGTGTGAGGTTTAAGTGAGAAGCGTTTCTGTCGTTGAGGTTTTTTCGTTGAGGTTTAAGTGAGAAGACGCGTTTCTGTCGTGTGAGGTTTAAGGAGAAGACGTTTTGTCGTGTGAGGTTTAAGTGAGAAGACGTACTTCGTGTGAGTTTAAGTGGGGGGGGGCGGAACACCCTCCTGGTCGTGGTGAGGTTTAAGGAGAAGACGCTTGCTGTGAGGTTGTGAGAAGATTCTGTCGTGGTGAGGTTTAAGTGAGAAGACGCGTTTCTGTCGTGTGAGGTTTAAGTGAGAAGACGCGTTTCTGTCGTGTGAGGTTTAAGTGAGAAGACGCGTTTCTGTCGTGGTGAGGTTTAAGTGAGAAGACGCTCTTGTCGTGGTGAGGCTTCTGTCGTGTGAGGTTTAAGTGAGAAGACGCGTTTCTGTCGTGTGAGGTTTAAGTGAGAAGACGCGTTTCTGTCGTGTGAGGTTTAAGTGAGAAGACGCGTTTCTGTCGTGTGAGGTTTAAGTGAAATCCATCACTTCTGTTCGTGTACGTACACAATCTTAAACGAATCTTTTGACATATGACACCTCTTTAAAGAACTGAATTAAACAACACGTACGTGTTTTATCTAGCGGAACAGATGAAGAGATGTTATAATACTGAGTGATAATAATGAACTATAATATTGAGTGATAATAATGAACTATAATATTGAGTGATAATAATGAACTATAATATTGAGTGATAATAATGAACTATAATACTGAGTGATAATAATGAACTATAATATTGAGTGATAATAATGAACTATAATATTGAGTGATAATAATGAACTATAATATTGAGTGATAATAATGAACTATAATATTGAGTGATAATAACTATAATATTATGATAATAATAACTATAATATTGGTTTACTATTATTTTAATTAGTGATAATGAACTATAATATTGAGTGATAATAATGAACTATAATATTGAGTGATAATAATGAACTATAATATTGAGTGATAATAATGAACTATAATATTGAGTGATAATAATGAACTATAATATTGAGTGATAATAATGAACTATAATATTGAGTGATAATAATGAACTATAATATTGAGTGATAATAATGAACTATAATATTGAGTGATAATAATGAACTATAATATTGAGTGATAATAATGAACTATAATATTGAGTGATAATAATGAACTATAATATTGAGTGATAATAATGAACTATAATATTGAGTAAATAATGAACTATAATATTGAGTGATAATGAACTATAATATTGAGTGATAATAATGAACTATAATATTGAGTGATAATAATGAACTATAATATTGAGTGATAATAATGAACTATAATATTGAGTGATAATAATGAACTATAATATTGAGTGATAATAATGAACTATAATATTGAGTGATAATAATGAACTATAATATTGAGTGATAATGAACTATAATATTGAGTGATAATGAACTATAATATTGAGTGATAATAATGAACTATAATATTGAGTGATAATAATGAACTATAAATTGAGTGATAATAATGAACTATAATATTGAGTGATAATAATGAACTATAATATTGGATAATAATGAACTATAATATTGAGTGATAATAATGAACTATAATATTGAGTGATAATAATGAACTATAATATTGAGATAATAATGAACTATAATATTGAGTGATATAATGAACTATAATATTGGTGATTAATGAACTATAATATTGAGGATAATAATGAACTATAATATTGAGTGATAATAATGAACTATAATATTGAGTGATAATAATGAACTATAATATTGAGTGATAATGAACTATAATATTGAGTGATAATAATGAACTATAATATTGAGTGATAATAATGAACTATAATATTGAGTGATAATAATGAACTATAATATTGAGTGATAATAATGAACTATAATATTGATGATAATGAACTATAATATTGAGTGATAATAATGAACTATAATATTGAGTGATAATGAACTATAATATTGAGTGATAATAATGAACTATAATATTGAGTGATAATAATGAACTATAATATTGAGTGATAATAATGAACTATAATATTGAGTGATAATAATGAACTATAATATTGAGTGATAATAATGAACTATAATATTGAGTGATAATAATGAACTATAATATTGAGTGATAATGAACTATAATATTGAGTGATAATAATGAACTATAATAATAATGAACTATAATATTGAGTGATAATAATGAACTATAATATTGAGTGATAATAATGAACTATAATATTGATGATAATGAACTATAATATTGAGTGATAATGAACTATAATATTGAGTGATAATAATGAACTATAATATTGAGTGATAATAATGAACTATAATATTGAGTGATAATAATGAACTATAATATTGAGTGATAATAATGAACTATAATATGAGTGATAATGAACTATAATATTGAGTGATAATAATGAACTATAATATTGAGTGATAATAATGAACTATAATATTGAGTGATAATAATGAACTATAATATTGAGTGATAATAATGAACTATAATATTGAGTGATAATAATGAACTATAATACTGAGTGATAATAATGAACTATAATATTGAGTGATAATAATGAACTATAATATTGAGTGATAATAATGAACTATAATATTGAGTGATAATAATGAACTATAATATTGAGTGATAATAATGAACTATAATATTGAGTGATAATAATGAACTATAATATTGAGTGATAATAATGAACTATAATATTGAGTGATAATAATGAACTATAATATTGAGTGTAATAATGAACTATAATATTGAGTGATAATAATGAACTATAATATTGAGTGATAATAATGAACTATAATATTGAGTGATAATAATGAACTATAATATTGAGTGATAATAATGAACTATAATATTGAGTGATAATAATGAACTATAATATTGAGTGAAATAATGAACTATAATATTGGGTTAATAATGAACTATAATATTGAGTGATAATAATGAACTATAATATTGAGTGATAATAATGAACTATAATATTGAGTGATAATAATGAACTATAATATTGAGTGATAATAATGAACTATAATATTGAGTGAAATAATGAACTATAATACTGAGTGATAATGAACTATAATATTGAGTGATAATAATGAACTATAATATTGAGTGATAATAATGAACTATAATATTGAGTGATAATAATGAACTATAATATTGAGTGATAATAATGAACTATAATATTGAGTGATAATGAACTATAATACTGAGTGATAATGAACTATAATATTTGATAATAATGAACTATAATATTGAGTGATAATAATGAACTATAATATCTGAGTGATAATAATGAACTATAATATTGAGTGATAATGAACTATAATATTGAGTGATAATAATGAACTATAATATTGAGTGATAATAATGAACTATAATATTGAGTGATAATGAACTATAATATTGAGTGATAATGAACTTCACATCAGAAGCAGCAGCAGCGTCACACTGAGCGCCGTGACGTATCACGCAACATTGTGTTAAAACCCGTGATAAAAATGAAGGCCCTTGTTTCATAATGTTTTATTTCAATTGTACCACACGGAGCAAAAAAGTCCAAATGAAACAGAAAAACAAATCAGAAGTTAAATATAGAATTATATACTTATTTATCCACTTTATTAAATCTGTATCTGTTTAAAGCGCGTTTCATAGAAACCTAAGGAAGGTACAATTACATTAAATACACCTGCTTGTCTAAATACAGGTAGAAACGTTTAGCAGCGTTTTTTGACGACTAAATCTCATTAAAATACCTATAAATGTAGGGTAATTTTTGCAGACAATACCATCAAAGATTTCTTAGGACCTAAACCAAGAAAATAAAAACACTAAACTGACTGCTAAACGAATAAATATAAATGTAAATTTTAACTCTGATGCAGTGGGTCATATTTCATCATGAGCAAATAACATATAAAAAGCCATATTTTCCTTTTTTTATCATATAATATGTTTCACATTCATAAATGCCAATGGTCTGAAAGGAACCCCAACGATAAACAAATATTGTCTAATTAAAGAATGAGATTAAGCTTTATTTTTAAAACACTGAAAAGACTTAACTATACTTATATAAGAACTATAGACATGTGCAGACACGTAATTGTACTGGTATAGAGGACTAGTTTAGTTGTTTCTCGTTTTTGGTTCTTAATTTCGGTTTTGTTTCCCGGGTCTACCCGGGGAAATGATGCGGGGCCACAGCGCGCCCCCGTGCAGGCGATTACGTCAGCGCGCGTACGGTGACGTGAGTCTCCAGGGCGCGTCGGGGATCAATACAGACTAAAGATGGCGACGTGGACGGACTCACGGGACAAACCGGGATCCCAAATTTCCCGTCGGAATACGTCGTGCGATCCAGTCACGCACTGAGATCCGCAAAACCCCCCAAACACGATCCGAGACGCGATTCCCTTTCCGAGTGTCAGAACATACAGACGCATCTGGGCTCAGATCGTCCGAACAGACACCGATATGATCCCGAACTGAACCCGAAGAGACTCCACATTCAACCGCGGTTCGGTTCTTTTGCATGGAGGCCGGTGGAAGAAGTCTGTCCGTCCCAGGATCACAGTGATTTGGGTCGTGATGTACTTTCTGAGCGGTTGGCCGCGAAGGCTCCTCTGCCCCCTTCGGAGCGGCGAGCGGCCCTTCCTGATCGAGCCCAGCGCGCAACGCTTCTACCTGGCCGTGCTGTCCGAGACCCAGATCAGCATCTGGTTTAGCAGGGTAAGAACCTCAAACTCACACAGACACTGACACGGGGGTCGGGTACTGGCTCTTTAAATGTGCTGTGGATTTGGGGTGAAGTGAAGTGAAACGGCCCCAAAATCATGAGGACTTTCCTGCTTCAATAATAAGAGGTGTGGTGTAGTGGAGAAGAATGGTTCTGGAATCACTGATTACTGGCATTAAACTGGAGCTGACCCTGTCTTCAGTATCAGGAGTAACAATACAGTTCATCTGCTCTTTAAGTGCTGATAGTGTAAACGTTCCAGGTTTAAGTCCCTTTACAGGCGATTGCAAATTTAGCAACAATGTTTATGCAATGTAGTAGATATCTGAGGTTTGTTATTGACGTTGGTCAGATGTCAGCAGGTTTGGATAATGTTGTTTAGGGGTCAAAGATCAAGAGCCATGATCAGAAACTCCCTCAGTTTCCAGCAAGAACAGAGCTTTGAGTTTCACTTTGATGTGTTTTGTTATTGACATGTCAGATACAGTGATGGTGGACAATGACAGCTCACGAGGTTCTGTAGAAACTCTCTGTGCTTCTGAAGGGGCAGTTTGAAGATCACAGACCTGATGGTTTGCTTAAAGGCAGAGCAGAGGACAGGACAGGAGAGGAGAGGAGAGGACGGACAGGCAGACAGCCAGAGTTAAGGATGGCCTTTATGTTTGTTTATCATCACACAGGTTGGGAAAATACTTCCAGGTGATTCCCTTGGAATCCCCTTGTCCCACAAGGTCAAAACAACATTTGGTCCCCATAATGCAGTAAACACCAGTACACACGCACTCTGAAGAGTGAGGATTAGTTATAAGGTCATGCATATCAAAGTGTCTGGTCTTGACTTGTCTGAAATGTCATGCGAGTGCAGACATGCACATGCAGTGATGTTTGTACATAAGAGGGATGTGTTTCAAACAGAACAGACACCTGCAGAAATCCTGTAGTTTGGTCTGTGAACTTTGTAATGTACACAAAACATTCTCTTAGCTGTGAGACAGACTGACTTCAACAAACCTTCATTTGTCCTGTCAGAGCGTTTACCTTCTGTACTCAACAATGTTCACTCAGTAGGGGGCAGGGGTCTTGTTTTGTAGGTCCCAACACCTACATTGTTGGGACCCACAAAATTGATTATTAAAAATACTAAACAATGCTTAAATGTAAAAAATGTAAAAATGTCAATAGTTTTCTATAAGGGTTAGGTTTAGGGGTAATGTTAGTGTAGGAGGACAGAATATGCAGTTTGTACAGTATGAAAATACATTACATCTATGAAAAGTCCCACAAAGCATAAAAACCTAACGTGTGTGTCTGTAGCCCAGCGTGCTGATCGTCAGTTATATTGAATCCGGAAAAGCAGCTGCGCAGTTCGGCTGCTATCAGCGGGTGGAATGGAAGCCAGACGACTCCATGATCGCCGTCACAGTGAGTCACTTCATCTCCTGTCTGTGTGTTCTGGTGTAATGGGCCCCTGAGGTCCGTTCTGTGGCCCCTGTGTATCTGTGTGTGTGTTTAGTCCTGGTATTCACTGCACTATAGGGACCAAGCATCCCCACAAGTGTAGTAATACCAGTACATTTTGACATTTGTGGGAACAAATTTTTTTGTGTGTGAGTCTCTGTGTGTTTTTATGTGGGTTTAGGGGTGTGCAATAATATCTGCGTTCTTTTAACGATATGTGAAATCACATTATCAGTATGTCACATTATCAGTACCCACAAATTTACTGTGTGCTCAAGTATTGCACATGCATTAATTGCAAGATGCCGCATGTTAAATTGAGGTGTGTACCACTGGATGGCTTCTAGAAATTAATGGTGATAATATTTTCTTATTATGTAGCTGATCGCACTGTCATCTTTTGTGTCTGCTGTCTGTGTCAGATGCTTGTACACACCACACACGCAGAGGACAGCCATTTATTTAGATAGTCTTTCCTTGACGAATATAGTCAGTTCCACAAAAAAATCCACATGGGCTTTGTTTCAAAGCTGCAATCTACAGCTTCGATGTGGGAACATTTGGCCTTGAAGCTGAATTAGAGAAGAGAGCGTGAATGAACCAGTTGACTGAATTTCAAAAACACTGGCAACAAAAAAGCAATACAACTAAGCTAAAAATCCATTTAAAACATAATCATCTCAGCCAGTTATTAGAGCTGAGAACAAAACTGTATTCCAGACAATTAACTAATATAAACATGAGAGTGTGAAATGACACATCACTATATTAAAGCAGTAAAGCTGGGAAGCCAGGCTGAGGTTTCTCCTTGTGCTGAGTTTGACAAGTTCACTGTACAGCTTAGCAACGTTTTGTGTTGTTTTATTTCAACACTTAAATTAAAAGAACTCTTTCCTGCAGTCTATTGTTTCCTTAAATAACATCAATAATCAATATTTGTAACAAATGTAGGAGGGAGCTGGTATGAAATAACACTATTATACACACAATTTGAAAGAAAGGTTGCAAACTATCGCCCGATTATCGTTACCAGAAAAATCCCAGAAAATACTGAGATATGATTTTGTGTCAATATGGCACAGACAGACAGAGAGACTGTGTGTTTTTTCTTTGTGATTCTGGCTGGTGTCTGTCTGTCACGCTCACACATGCCTTGTTCTGTTGGTAATCTTTCCTCATAAAGAGTCATGGACTATGAGAAGTTGACGCAGCTTCTTGAGGGGGTTTCTGTAGCTCAGTGGTCTGATTCTGAGATTGATCTGATTAGAGACATCAGATCTCAGAGTTTCCACCCTCTGATGTCACACAGGTGCAGAATTACAGGTGAACCTGAGACTCAGTATCACCTGATCACCTCATCCAGAACACATAAAGCCCTTGTGTGTGTCTGTGTGTGTGTGTGTGTGTGTGTGTGTGTGTGTGTCTGTGTGTGTGTCTGTGTGTGTGTGTGTGTGTCTGTGTGTGTGTCTTTGTGTGTTAAGAACACCTCTGGCCTGAAACATTCTGAATGTGTGTGTCTGTGAGTGACTCTCTCTTTTCTTTGTGTTCATTTGTTAGAATGTTTGTTTTTTAATAACAGAGAGTGGTGCAGCACTGAAAGCAGAGGAGAAGAACATCTGCAGATCTGAGACGCTTCATTTTTAGAAAGGTCACCACCGCCACTGATTCAACACTTTTTCCTGTGTGACAAGTTCCTGTTTGAAAGAAGTGACATCAGAAAAGTCAAACCCTAAAAACAAGTGAAGTATTTAAAGATAAAGCCTCAGTTCTTCATCTGTTTGAGTCTGTTTTCTCAGTCAGCTGACAGCACAGTGCTCCAGTGTTAGTGGTTGTTAGGGTGTCTGAGGTGGTTTGTAGGGTGGTCTGGGTTTTATTTATTGTTAATATTTGTATTATTCCCCTCAAGAGTCTGAGTTTAGCCGTGTAGATAATAAATTGATTGACAACTCACATTGTTTAAAGAAATAATAAAACAAAATCATAACCTGCAGAGTAAGCAACAGTGACAAACCCAAAAAGAGTAGAAGAGTGTGACCTTACACCTTCTGATGTTCTGGCAGAGGAGCATGTGAACTTTACTCTGCATCTTCTGATGGTCTGACTAAAGAGTGTATGAACTTTTTTCTGGATATCTCCTGCAATGTTCTGGATGTGGTGGAATTTGAACAGAGACTTCCATGCACATCATCCATCGCTGAGCAACCAACAATAACAGGAAGTCTTGACATTCCAAGGAACTTTGTTTAAAGAGGTGCAGTGAAGGTCTCAGTGAATGAGGTCTCAGCCTCATTCAGAGTGTGTGAGTGTGGAAAGACCTTCATCCTGGATTCACTTTTACCTATTTCATAGTGTGTGTGTGTGCATGTCTTTGTGTGTTCTTGTTTTTCTTGCTTCCTGTTACTGTTAGAGTGTGGGTTATGGTTAGGATATGTTGTTTATAACTAGCTGTATAAAAACAGTAGAAGTCTATGGAATGTCCTCATTTAGACGGATAAGTAAGTGTGTGTGTGAACAAGTTTGTTAAAATGACCTGTCTATTTAAAGTGATCCATGAAAGTGAATCTCGGAGCTCTACAGAAATAGAAATGAGATGAGCTGTTGTCTTTAAAAACATTACAAACCCGAGTTGTCTGTCTCTCTCTGTCTCTCTCTGTCTCTCTCTCTCTCTCTCTCTAGGCTGGGAATGGTTATGTTCTGTTGTTTGACATCGTCGGAGGTCTGGATGAGAAGTACCTGTATGAGCACGTCTATTCAAAGTGAGTGACGTTTGACTGTGATTTTTTTTACTCAGCATTGTTTCCTCTTTGTCTCTTTCTCTGCCGTGTTGTTGTGTTAGTGCTTCTGATGTTTCTCTTTGGGAAACTGTGATTGGTCAGTGACAGAGGGGGTGTGGTCTGATGTTTTAATTACACACAGACAAACAATGTTTACAGCTTGACGTCTGCAAGTGTGTTTCTGTTATAAAAATGTTTTCATTTTACTCTGCTAAAATGTAAATGAATTGACTAACATATTGTCTCAGTGGAACATGATTTCACACAGCAGTTTAGTAGGACATGACTCTCACATGAAGCTGTATATACACACACATGCCATTGTTATAGCTCAGTTTTCAAGACAGCATTTGTGTCAACACAGGTTTAACCCGTGTGTGTGTGTGTGTGTGTGTGTGTGTGTTAGGGGCAGTTCTCGGGTGAAGGTCACCCCAGGGTATAAAGAAGAACAGTGTGCTCCAGCTCTGACCCTTGAGATGAAGAGACCTGTCGACCTGGAAGCTCCAATCAGCTGGTTCATTAACACACACACAACACTCCTGACCTAAGGCAACTTCATGATGTTTGTCAATAATGACTTCTGTGTGTGTGTGACAGTCTACAGTCCCTGCAGGAGGATCTGTTAGTGGCTACAACAGACGGGTTTCTTCATATGCTGCACTGGGACAGTGTTTCCAATGGCCGCAGAGCCATAAACCTGTGTGCTGTACCCTTCTCTCTGGACCTGCAGTCATCCAGAGGTGAGACACACACAGACAGAGAGACAGATGGACAGGCGGATTGTTGCAGTGTATCAATATCCTGTTTAAGATGGTGAACTAATCAGAACACTCTTGTGTGTAAAGTGTGTGTGTGTGTAAAGTATCAACAGAGCAGTCAAGAGTCACTGTTATATCAAGCAGCAGTGTAGCCAGTCACTGTCTGACACCTGAAATCATTCAGTTTGATCTAAGATTTGCCCACAATGCACAGTGACGAGTGTGTGTGTGTGTGTGTGTGTTTGCCTGTGTGTGTGTGTGTGTGTGTGTGTGTGTTTGCCTGTGTGTGTGTGTGTTTGCCTGTGTGTGTGTGTGTGCTGTGTGTGTGTGTGTGTGTGTTTGCCTGTGTGTGTTTGCCTGTGTGTGTTTGCCTGTGTGTGTGTGTGCCTGTGTGTGTTTGCCTGTGTGTGTGTGTGCCTGTTTGTTTGCCTGTGTGTGTGTGCCTGTTTGTTTGCCTGTGTTTGTGTGTGTCCCTTGTTGTTTGCCTGTGTTTGTGTGTGTCCCTTGTTGTTTGCCTGTGTTTGTGTGTGTCCCTTGTTGTTTGCCTGTGTTTGTGTGTGTCCCTTGTTGTTTGCCTGTGTTTGTGTGTGTCCCTTGTTGTTTGCCTGTGTTTGTGTGTGTGCCTGTGTGTGTGTGTGCCTGTGTGTGTGTGTGCCTGTGTGTGTGTGTGCCTGTGTGTGTGTGCCTGTGTGTGTGTGCCTGTGTGTGTGTGCCTGTGTGTGTGTGTGCCTGCGTGTGTGTGTGTGTTTGCCTGCGTGTGTGTGTGTGTTTGCCTGCGTGTGTGTTTGCCTGTTTGCCTGTGTGTGTGTTTGCCTGTTTGCCTGTGTGTGTGTTTGCCTGTTTGCCTGTGTGTGTGTTTGCCTGTGTGTGTGTTTGCCTGTTTGCCTGTGTGTGTGTGTTTGTTTGTCTGTCGCCTGTGTGGTCTGACCTGTCTGTGTGTGTCTGTGTGTGTCTGTGTGTGTCTGTGTGTGTGTGATCTGACGTGTGTGTGGGGGTGTGTGTGTGTCAGGAGGGCCGTGTCTGGATCTGGAGGGTGCTCATGTTCAGGATATGGAATATTGTGTGACTCTGGATGGATTTGCTGTGGTGTTTGATGATGGCCGCATCGGATTCATCACGCCGACAGCCAGCAGACAATCCACAGATGTAAGAACAGGCTCACCTACCTGTTACTGCACTACACAGTGAGCCAGACAGCTAATGAGTGTACTACTATCAGACACATGCAGTACAGAAGTACACAGCCCTTAGATCAGCGCTGACACACTCCTGTGACATACTGTACATTAGTTCATGTGTTACTGTGATCATCACAAACCTCACAACTCAAATGTGTGTGTGTGTGTGTGTGTGTGTGTGTGCTTTGCAGCAGTTTCAGGGCGTTTGGGCTGCAGATGTGTCAGATGGAATCTGCGTGGCTGTCAACAATAAATACAGACTCATGGCCTTCGGCTGTGCGAGGTGTGTGTGTTTGCATGTTTACGTGTGTTTTCATTTCACTTATGTGTAGCAGGTAAATTTGTGTGTGTGTTTGGGGAGGGTATGTGTTGTGTATACTGTATACATTGTGTTTTTACAGTATAAAAATTTGTTCAAATCCTCCTTTACTTTAAATCTGTTGGTGTCCCAGGTTTGTGTGCCAGTTACAGTGTTAAGCCAAGTCTATGAGATGTGCTCACTAAAACAAACGTGTATGTCTGTGTGCACGTGCGTGTGCGGGTGTGTATTCTGCAGTGGTTTAGTGTTGGTGTTCGTGATTGACAGCTCGACCGGATCTTTGCAGCTCTCTCATAAACTGGAGTTGAGCCCTAAACATTATCCGGGTGAGACACACTGTCAGATTAAAGTACCACCAGCTTTACACTGTTAACATATGACACCACAGGAAGTGACATCACTACATTCCATAGAGAAAGTAGTCAAAGAATCGTCCTGTAACCTCAGAGCTGTTGCAGTGTCACCTTCTGCTGTCCACTGTCAGTAAAATAAACACAGCAATAAATGCAATCATCAGTATGTTGTGAAAAAATGTAAGAACAACATTTAAAATCTCTTGATCTGTGGGCCTCATGTCACCTCAACATAAGGATAGACTGACTTGGAACACAATTCCCATTTCAGCTTAAACAGTTAAACATAATTTCATTCTCTTTAGACCCTCTCTCTCTTTTTTTCTCAGATATCTGGAATAAAACAGGCCCTGTAAAAATGATCCGCTGGTCTCCGGACTGCAGTGTTGCTATGGTGACATGGGACTGTGGTGGTCTGTCTCTCTGGAGTGTTTTTGGTACTCATCTCATCTGCACACTTGGAGAAGACTTTGCGTGAGTAACACAAAAACGCACTCTCCCACACTTACACAAACATGCTCACACACTCGCACAAACACACACTCTCACACATTCACAAATATACTCACATACACACATACACATATACAATCATAAAACTCACAGTTTTATTTGTTATTTGTTTATTAAGTTGCTGTGTTTTAACCTTTGAGCCCTGAGCGAACCTCAGATCATGTGACTGGACACATTTAGTGCAATAAATGAAGATAAAGCAAGTGTAAAATTGCTTTATCATAAATGTTTTACCTGGCATCAGAACTATTCCCTCTTGTAAATGTAGACTCGCACATTGGACTTGTTGGTTCTTGGGGCTAAATGTTAAATGCCCTCTTTCTTTCCCTCTCTCTGGATAAATGTGTCTGCTATGAATGTAAATGTAAAATCCCCAGAGTTGTGTTAAAGCAGGACTGAGCTCATATCTACTGATAAGAACATCAGACACTTCGGGCTCATGGGCCAGTAGGAAACCCCCCCAAAACACCCTAGTAACCACTCAGAAAACCATAGCAACCACATAGTAACTCCCTGGTTACTAATTTGCTGGTGTCAGTGAATCATGTGTCGGTGTAGCTGGATTTATAAGTGTTATATTTCTCTCTGTCTGTGATGCAGGTATCACTCTGATGGTACAAAGAAAGATCCTCTGAAGATCAGCTCCATGGTGAGTCCAGACACCTGACCCCTCTGTGTGTTTTCTGTGACGTGTGCCGTAATGTGTGTTTGTTTAATGTCTCAGAGCTGGGGTGTGGAAGGGTATCAGCTGTGGGTGATCAGCAGCACAGAGATGTCCAGTGTCCCGGTCGGACAGGAAGAAGATCAGAAACTCCAGCAGGCCGGAATACTTCAGTTTCAGTTCATTAAAAGCGCACTGACGGTGAACCCCTGCACGGTGAGAGAGAGACAGACAGACCATCAGTTCAGAGCACACAAATTAACACATCTCTCACTCTCTCTCTCTCTCTCTCTCTCTCTCTCTCTCTCTCTCTCTCTCTCTCTCTCTCTCTCTCTCTCAGAGTAACCAGGAACATATTCTTCTTCACGGTGAAGATCGGCTGTACCTGACGTGTGGAGATCCAACTCAAGCTCACAGTGTGAGTGAGAATAGTGTGTCTCAGCGGGAGAGTGAGAGTCCTCGGCAGCGGCCGGCCGCACACAGCCTCTCTCAGGGTCTCAGCAGCTTACTGGGTCACAAGCACTGGCAGGTGGTTCAGGTACAGACTGTGTCTTCTGATCTGTTCAGATTCAGTGTGTTTGTTTAGACTGACACTCATTCATCTTTCTCATCTTCAGATTCACAGCACATATCTAGAGACAAACTGGCCAATCAGGGTGAGAACATCTCTGATGATCTGGACGACAGATTTAATTCAGAAGTGTTTTTGTAATTGCTCCTTAATGTGGCGGTCATATGTTAATGAGCTCATGATGTCATAGCACGAAGATTTCTGAATGACTCCTTTTCAAAGTCTAGATTGAATAAATGGGTAATTTTTGGGTCTATCTGGGTTAAAAAAAATCCAGTTCATGACATGACTAATCTCACCGTGTGTGTGTGTTAGTTTGCTGCTATAGACTGGTCTGGTCAGTGTGTTGCTGTCGCCGGTCGACGTGGATTTGCACATTATTCCCTGTACAGTAGGAAGTGGAAACTGTTTGGGAATGTTATGCAGGTAAACATCTTTCCGTCCTTATACTTTTGTAATGAATTGTGCATTAGGTTGTGTGTGTGCGCGAATGTAAGAATGTGTGTGTGTGTGTGTGTGAGAGAATGTGTGAGTGTGTGTGTGTGTGTGTGTATGTATGTGTGTTTGAGAGAATGTGTGTATGTATATGTGTGTGTATATATAGGTGTGTGTGTGTTTTCAGGAGCAGAATATGACTGTCACAGGAGGTCTTGTCTGGTGGAATGACTTCATTGTTCTTGCCTGTTATAATTTCACAGAGCATCAGGAAGAGGTGAGACACTGAACAGAACGTGACTCTGATTTCAGATCTTTTGAGCAATTGGCTTTGATTAATGTTCTGGTTGTTTTGTTCTCAGCTGAGGTTGTATGTCAGATCATCAAACTTGGATAATGCCTTCGCCAGCGTCACTAAACTTCATTCAGACACGCTGCTGCTCAACGTGTTTCGCAGTGTTGTTATTCTGTTTCGGGCTGATTGTTCCATCTGTCTGTACAGCATTGAGAGGAGACAGGACAGGTGACACATACACAAACGTTTACTTATCTATTTAAATAAGAACATTCCATAAGCTTATGGAATATATAAACTTACATAAAGTATATATATATATATATATATATATATATATATATATATATATATATATATATATATATATATATATAAAACCTAACCCACACTCTAACCCTAAGAAACCTTTGTACAATGTAAAAAAAGGTATGTTTATATTTACCACATTTCTTTATAGTGTTTTTACAAATTGAGGACATTCCCAAAAGAATGATTTGTCAGGTTTTGCTGACTTGGGTACAAATTTCTCTCCAATGTATGGTTAAGTAAACCCACACACACATTGTTTTTCTCTCTCTCTGAATTCAACTCCGATAGCTTTATTGCTATGACAAATCACATTTTGCATTGCCAAAGCATTAATGTGATACAGAAAATTGAGAAAATAAAAAAATATGTAAACGTGTCTCTGTGTCAGTGTGAACCCATCAGCCAGTGTGGAGTTGTTGCAGGAGGTCTCAATGTCTCAGTATATTCCTCATCCTGCTCTAGTCGTGTCTGTAACTCTCACATCAGTGCGGACAGAGACGGGAATCACACTCAAAGCCCCACAACAGGTACACACACAGACACACAGTCTCACACGCACACATTTGTACAGCTATCTTTGTGAGAACATTCATTGAGACAATACAATGTCTAGCCCCTTACCCTAACCTTATCCATCATAACGGAGTGTCTAAACCTAACCTTAACCTCATTCTAACATTAACCCTAAAACCAAGTCTTAACCCTTTAAAAGGGTGTCAGAAAGTGAGGTCTGACCAAAACATACTCTCTTTGTCCTCACTCTGAATTGCTCACACTGGTCCTCACAAAGATAGATGTACAAGTACACACTGTCACACAGGCTCACACACACACGCATAGATTGATGTCAGTTTCTGTCTCTTTTAGGCATGTTACTCTGAGAGCATCTTGTTGAATCTGGCTGGTCAGCTGATCATGCTGCAGAGAGATCGATCAGGGATGCATGTGCGAGAGAAAGAGGCTTCAACCAATCAGACAAAGCTGGTACGTTTATCCACTCAGACACACAGCTGTCAAACACAAGCGTGTCTGTATTCACCCGTAACCTCTGAACCTTCTTCCCGTGCAGCTTCCATTCTGTCCGCCTGTGGTTCTTGCCCAGTGTGTGGAGAACGTCTGGACAACATGCCGCAACAACCGAACGAAGTGTCACCTGACAGAGGCGCTGTGGCTGTCATGTGGCGAGGCAGGGATGAAGGTCTGGCTCCCCCTCTTCCCCCGGGACCACCGCAAGCCGCATTCCTTCCTATCCCGCAGGATCATGCTCCCCTTCCACCTCAACATCTACCCACTCACTGTTCTGTTTGAGGATGCACTCATCCTGGGTGCCTCCAATGAAACCGTGCTCTTTGACGGGCTTGGATCCTCCTCCGGCTCCCCTGAGCCTCTGGAGTCTCTGTTCCCCTTCTGCACTGTGGCGCGCACGTCTCAGATCTACCTCCATCACATCCTGAGACAGCTGCTTGTGAGAAACCTGGGAGAGCAGGCACTGATGTTGGCCCAGTCCTGTGCCACGCTGCCCTACTTCCCTCATGTTCTGGAGCTGATGGTCCATGTGGTTCTGGAGGAAGAGGCCACGTCTCGAGAGCCCATCCCTGACCCGTTGCTGCCCACTGTGGCCAAGTTTGTGACGGAGTTCCCCCTGTTCCTGCAGACCATTGTCCACTGCGCCCGGAAGACGGAGTACGCCCTGTGGAACTACCTGTTTGCGGCTGTGGGGAACCCCAAAGATCTGTTCGAGGAATGTTTGATGGCGCAAGATCTCAACACGGCTGCATCCTACCTGATTATTCTCCAGGTGAATCTGAAGGAGGAGATAAAAACAATTACCCATGTGGAAGATCTAATCTGGAGAGGTTTCCACAGTAACAGAAAACTGTATTAAAATATTAGCAAATGTTGAAATTGTGATTTCCTGGTCTGAAAATGTAGGGCCATAAAAATTAATTTTTGTAAGTTCTAAAATATTTAATTGGCTGGAAGTTGCTCTTTGTTAGTTCAGTTTTTATAAAATGAATTTCTGAGCAATTGATATGAAGCACTAGATCTCAGATCCTGCTCAAAACAGGAGACCCCCCCCCCCCCCCAAAACACACACACACACAATTCAATTCACATTCATTTGTATAGCAATTTACAAATACTATATTATATATGTATATTATTTCAAAACTGCTTTACAGAAGATGAAAATTGTACCCTGTCATACAGGTGTTTTGTTAGAAGTGATTGTACAGGTGATACTGTTTGTTAATATTGTGTATGCATTGAAGCAGAAGTAATCAGATATCAACATCATCTCTACACAGTGTGCTGAATTGTAGAACTACTCAGCAGACTTTTCTGTGTGCTTCTGTGGATGTCTGCATGTCTTTGGTTATTGGTGCCATACAGAAGAAAAAAAACTGTCTTGTTCCACCTGTGTAATGGTGGTGATGCTGTTTCAGAATATGGAGGTTCCAGCTGTTAGCCGCCAACACGCCACGCTGCTCTTCAACACAGCCCTGGGACAGGGCAAATGGGACCTCTGTCGTCACATGATCCGATTCCTCAAAGCCATTGGTTCAGGTGAAAGCGAGACCCCGCCCAGCACACCAACCACACAGGTGAGAGACAATGGGCTGATGAAGCTGAGGACCATCAGACCTGAGTGAGATGATCTTTGGAGATGTGAGGTGGCGGTTGAGGTTCTGTGGGTTTCTGTCTTTGTGCAGGATTCCAGCTCCACAGCCGGGTTTGAGTTCTTCCGGAATCGCAGCATCAGTTTGTCTCAGTCTGCAGACAGCATTGCAGCTGGGAAGTTCAGCCTGCAGAAGACTTTCAGTATGCCCTCAGGACCCTCCTGCAAAGGGTAACATGCACACATCTGCTGCTGTCCACAAACTAACACACACACCTGCTGCTGTCCACACACACACACACACACACACACTGGTTGGTGTGTCAATCAGATAACAGGTCTGAATGTTTCAATGTTAATAAACTTGTGACTTTGTGACTTTGACACTGCAGACAGTTTAAATAACAGAAGAAAAGAATTAAACAGTGTTTTAAACTGCCGTTTATTCACAGAAACTGAAAGTATCTGCTGGGAAAAGCAGTAGTTTATGATTATACTGAGCACTGAACATCCAAAATTAACTAGATAATTAATGTCCTGAATTCATTGGTAACTGTAGACAAACACATGTTCTGCGTGTGATGAAAGTGTTTATTTATCGATTAGGTGTATGTGTGATTGTGTGTTCTGGCTGTCCTCAGAGGAGACCGGTGGTGTAAGGACAGTGACTCAGCAGAGAATCTCTACATTGATATGATGTTGTGGAGACACGCCCGGCACCTGCTGGAGCAGGTGAGACTGAGAGACTTGGGCTGTTTCTCCGCCCAGCTGGGCTTTGAGCTCATTGGCTGGTTGTGTCGAGAGAGGATGCGGGTGGCGCGGATTGACGATTTTGTCACAGCCCTGAAATGCCTGCACAAGGACTTTCTGTGGCCGTTTCCTGTCATTCCAGCATGTTCTATTAGCTCGCCACTGAAGAACGGACGCTGCCAACCAGGTGTGTGTTTGTAAAGATTCTGTATCATCTTTGTCTTTATGCTGTTTAAAATTAATATTGTTATTTTTGCTGAATTGCCTCTAAGACTTGAATGACCTCTGTCTACAAACTCTCGGTCTCATTGTAGTGTTGAGCTCTCGTCTACTAAAGTCACAGTCAGCTGACAGTCTGTTAAACACTGACATGGACACCACGCCCCCTCAGGTCACCACAGCCAATCACAGCTGGCTGGATGGTCTTGGGGTCATGACAAAGGAGCTGGACTCCACCTCTTCTCATGGAGTACTGCAGACACAGGAGGCTTTTCTGTCTCCTCTCATCAACAAGGGTGAGAGTGTAGAATCCAGAATATGTCTGTCTCTCTCTCAGTGTCTATCTGTCTCTCTGTATCTGTTTCTCTGTCTGTCTCTGTACCTGTCTGTCTGTCTTTCTCTCTCATGTTATTTCTGTCTGTCTGATCAGGAGAGGAGTGCAGCATTGGATCAGCCACAGACCTGACTGAGACCAGTTCCCTGGTGGATGGTGATTGGATGATGGTAGATGAGAATTTCTCCACCCTGAATCTCTGCCAGTCAGAGCTGGAGCAAATCTCTATGGAACTGGCCAATAAAGGACCTCATAAGTCTCAAGTGCAGCTGAGGTAAGACAAGAGTTTTTATGTGTTGTATATAATATGTATACAGTGCCCTTCATTATAAATTATTACCAAATCGTGTGTGTCACTGCTTGTGTCTCTGTCTGTCTGTCTGTCTGTCTGTCTGTCTGTTTCAGGTATCTCCTTCATGTGTTTCTGGAGGCGAGCTGTTTAGAGTGGTGTGTTGTGATTGGTCTGATCTTAAGAGATGTGGGCATCATTAAGCAGGTGATGGGGTTTTTGGACAGTCCAGAGGTCGCACCTGAGACAGTCTGCAGTATCCGAGCGGGTCTGATTGCGGTCGACCAGTGGGCTTCATCTGATTGGTCAGTGTAACACCACACAATCTAATTAAATCTGTTCTTCATACTGATCAAAAGCAGTAGTTAATAATAATAATTTTTAATTAAATATCCTCTCTCTCTCTCTTGCTCAGTCTGGGCTATAAGCCCTTCTTGAACCTCATCCGTCCTCAGCTGCTGAAGTTGATGGATGTTTCAGTTGAGCAGGTTCAGGCAGAAGCGTTCCAGGCGACCAGAGTTTCTAAACACTCTGACTCTCCTTTGCTGCCTCGGGCCGAAGACCTCCGCGGGGCAATTTTATCCACTCTGCCTCTGGAGGGCACTTCTGGAGGCATTGCCTGCCCATTAGAGGACACGCCTGAGGAGCCTGAGGAGGAGGAGCCTGTTCAGGAGGGGACGTATGACTGCACCCTGTCGTGACCCTCAGCATGATAGGAATAGAGAGGAGACTGTAGATGCTATTAGAAAGAAATAATGGAAATTTGATCTTGGAACAGATGAAAACCAGCCGGTGGGAGAAGACAGAGAAGTGTGTGTTTATCAGCTTGTGGTGCTGTGACCATGTTACAGTTGTGTGACTTTTGAAATTTTTTTTTTTTTTCATTCATCCAGACTGTAGTGTTCTGTGATGTGCGGGTGGGTGTGGGTGGGTGGTTGCGGGTGCGTGCAGGTGGGTGGGTATGTGCGGGGGGGGTGTGGGTGAGTGTGGGGGTGGTTGAGTGTGCGTGCGGTTGAGTGTGCGTGTGTGTGTGGGGGGGGGTGGTGCGGGTGGTTGCGGGTGTGAGTGGGTGGGTGTGCCGGTGGTTGCGGCGTGCGTGCGTGCGGGGGTGCTGTGCGGGTGCGTCGTGCGGGGGTGCGGGTGGGTGGGTGGGTGTGCGGGTGGTTCGGTCGTGCAGGTGGGTGGGTAGTGCGGGGGTGGTGGTTGCGGGTGTGTGGGTGGTGTGCGGTGGTTGGGTCGGTGCGGGGGTCGTGTTGGGTGGGTGTCGTGGGTGAGTAGGTGGGTGTGCGGGTGGTTGCGGGTGCGTGCGTGCGGGTGGGTATGTGCGGGGGGTGTGGTTGGTGGCGGAGGGTGGTGGGATGGGATGTGTGGGTGTATTTGCCTGTTTTTTTCTCCTGTGGTCAGTTGCATCCATGTTTTTTCCCTCACTTCACAAGCAAATGAGACGCATATTAGAAAACACACACCTGTGTACATATGTGAAGATGACCAGAGAGATTGTTTCTGTTCTACTCAGTTGGCTGAAGTTTGGTGGATTATGACTTCAAGTTTTAATATAAACTGAAATATTGGCCTGATGTTTTATTAAACATAGGATGCAAATAGCATAGAAGAGTTTTGATCTCATCCACCTTTATAGGTTTTTATTCCATTGATATATTTTTCTGTTTTCATGAACACAGCATTACATACTGGATGACATCACACTTGACCTTGTTTTGTGTTTGAGATTGATGCTTGAACTTGTTCAACTAACTGATCATCAGTTTAGTTCAGAGACTGTTTTATTAAGTTTTGGACTTTTTAATCAGAGTTGGGCTGCAGATAGTGACAGTCATAGGACCAACATTCTGATGTCAGTGAGGCAGAGCAATGTGTCACAGCACAGTTGTGTCAAATTACAGTTTCAAAACACACAGGACTGACCATTTTTCAGGGTATTTTACCTTTAATCTGCGCCTGAAAATATAACCACACGAGAGCAGAAAGATTGTGGCACTTTTTGTTATTTCTCAAGCTTTTGTTTTTTCCAGCCGGCGTGATTTCAGTCAGTTATCAGTTGCTTTGTCTTGACTGACATGTTTGTGTGGAGTTTTATTTATAGTAGCTGGACTTTAGAAGTTGATGTTGTTGTGGATTTTTCTTAATTCTTCATAGGGACTCATAGTAGAACATCAGAGGCGATTTCTTCATTTGATCAGTATTAAAGTCTTTAGTGTTTTCAGAAATCCTTGCATTATTGTAGTTTAATTATTATACATTATATTCTGTTGTCTCTCAGTATTTAGTTGGGTTTTAAAGAAATCTTTTACCTGTTTTTATTCAGAGCAGCTGAAACTCAGAGCAGCTGAGATTAACAGTCCAGCTTCCAAAGCAAAGCTTTGGAAAAAGCAAAGCTTTCAGATGGTTTAGGTCTCACAGTCTGGTCAAACTGACCAGTGAGGTAACCAAACCAGACCTCAGCTATCCCCCGCTGCAGTATTTCTGTTTGAGACACACAAAACGTGATGGTGTTCTACACAAACCAAAGAGACGCACAGCAGGCCCTTAGAGAGAGAGATACAGAGAGAGAGAGAGATACAGAGAGAGAGAGAGATACAGAGAGAGAGAGAGAGATACAGAGAGAGAGAGAGATACAGAGAGAGAGAGAGATACAGAGAGAGAGAGAGAGAGATACAGAGAGAGAGAGAGAGAGATACAGAGAGAGAGAGAGAGATACAGAGAGAGAGAGAGAGAGAGAGAGAGAGAGAGAGAGAGAGAGAAGAGAGAGAGAGAGAGAGAGAGAGATACAGAGAGAGAGAGATACAGAGAGAGAGAGAGAGAGAGAGAGATACAGAGAGAGAGAGAGAGATACAGAGAGAGAGAGAGAGAGAGAGATACAGAGAGAGAGAGAGAGAGATACAGAGAGAGAGAGATACAGAGAGAGAGAGAGATACAGAGAGAGAGAGAGAGAGATACAGAGAGAGAGAGAGATACAGAGAGAGAGAGATACAGAGAGAGAGAGAATGATTCCTCTGGATTACCCCATAATTCCTCTGGTCTCTGGATTTATTTGTGACTGTACTAATGATGTCACAGTAACACAGTGACATTGTTGTAGTTTGGTATTAAATGTTTTTTTGAAGTCAGTCAGATGTTGGGTGACGTGGCTTTGTATGTTGGTTCACTGAGCTGTTGAATTTTTCTTTTTGTCTGTACAGTTTTAAATCTCCAATAACCGGGAAACAGTTTTCTGGATCTGAGGGTTTTTCTCAATGCAGTGTACAGAGAGTTTCTGTATCACCGTTTCTACTCATTTTCTATGTTCCTGTACATAAAGAACAATAAATTATTTTTTAAACAATATTTCTACTTCTGTCTCCAGTTTTAATTACCTGCATAATGCAAAGACTAATTCAATTGAAATATATTTATACAAGACTTTCCCTAATGAACAGCTTTACAGAAAACGTCTTCATTGAGACTTTAATGGCAGAGAGCAAAAAACAGCTGCACCAACAGACCCACGTGCGTGATGGGCAGAAAACCCAAATTTACTTCATTTTTGTAAATATTTAGAATAATATAACTTTTGTATCAATGCACACTGTGAAAATCTGTCTATTAGCAACTGCACATATGTAACATCACAACTGTACCACAATCAAGAACTGTCAGTCAGTGTCAATTAAATCCATATTTTTGAGAGGATTTACCTGATCAAATGAACAGTACCAGTAAACTACACACACCAGATTTAGAGTGAAATGTGTCAAAGTACGATTGTAAACAAATGGCGGCATCTAGTGAAGACGAAACAGGTGTGTGTGTGTGTGTATATTATACAGTGTCTAGTTAGTTTGGTTAATACTGTGGTTGTTCAGTCAGTCCTCTGGGGGATTGGGGGGGAGGGGGGTGGTGGTGCTGTAAATGTGAGAGCTGAACCCGTGATGGTCATGAGAAAGTCTCAAGGGTTTTCAGAGCGAGAGAGACTCACACTGACTCCTCTGAGCTCCATCAGACCTTCTCTGGAATCTAATTATTTAATCCTGGTAAGATCTGATTCTCTTTCACAAACACACCTGCTAAACTTGTTCACATGCAGTTAAACTGAATTTGCTGTGTAGATGTTTAATTTGTAGAATGTTTGTTTTACACAGAGTCATTGAAAGTTTATATTAATATTAATAATCCTGCCTCATTATATTACATGATCATCAGAAAGACTGATGTTCATATGTTGTGTGTAAATTGAGGAATATGAAATCTGTCAGGAACGCATCCAGCTCACATTCCTCACTCGTCAGTGAGAGTATTTTAGAGAATTTTTGTTTTCATTATGACATTTTTTGCTTTTTTGAGCTAAGCATGTTAATTGCCGTTATTGTAATGCAAAAATTAACTTATTTAAACTGTAACCTATTGATGGAACGATAATATTAGTTGTACTGCATTTAAAAAGTTTAATTTACTTGTAATATATTATTTTGTTTTTCTTGTGATCTGGACAGATTTTTGTACATTTATAAATCACAGCTATTCTATTGCTCATGTATGGTGTGACTATATATCAGTGTTAAGCTGTTGATGTGTGAAATTATAATTTCCTGTCACACATGCAGTGATTGATCATCATGTCTTACGGTGGATCGGGTTCGATGTCACACGGTGATTTCAGCGTTCATTTCTCCAGCAGACGTGGAGGAACCATCAGAGCAGAAGAGTGTGTGACCTACAAACAATCATTACACACACAAACAATAAATTACACACACAAACACAATGACACACAAACGGTAAAAAACACACAAACATTACACACAAGATAAATAACACATGAGGTGCATATAGATTTATCTGAATGGTTTGTTGTGTATGTGTGTGCAGGGCAGCAGGTATCACTCTTCTGGCTGTGGTCCTCACTGCTCTGCTCATCTTGGGCTGCTGGTTCTACCGCAGACGCAGTGGATACAGAAAGATCCAGGTGAGTATGAGAATGACAGCTGGTCACAGCTCACCCTGACACTGATCTCAGAACATGTCTGAGACTTTTCTCATAGTTTTTTTTAGGGCTGTACTGTGTGATGGGGAGGCAGCAAAAACTACCGTTATACAAACGTTGGGCCTATACTGTGATAACACAACATTTTATTGAAGTAGCCTGGAGTACAATGTAAAAGCTAGTTCATCAAATCATTACTACTTGGTGGTGTGTAATCTTACCAAGTGAAATGCTCCTAGATCAACAATATCATCCAATCAGATTGTAGGTTTAGAGTCAATGGATGAAGGGTGTTTTTATCAGCATATTATTTCCCTGATTTCTGGGGTCAGTTATGCTTAGGGTTTGGGGTTCTGGGTTGGGTTTAGGTGTAATGGCAAAATCACAGCAACTGTACCGACAGTAGCACAGCATGTATTTTTTTATAAGAATCAGAGAGTCCAGTCACTTCTGTACTGTTACAGCTCAAATAAACTATCACAATTCCACACTGTGATTGTTCTGTGATATAATGACAGTGTGATAGGTGATGTGTGTGGTGTTTGAGAGCAGAACGGACGGGGCTGGAGGAAGATCATGAGATCTGCTCAATACACTGAACCTGGATCAGCCGACGAAAACAAAGTGGCCTTGAATGACTTCAGCAACAGCCAAACTGTGGTAAATAACCTGTTACACATACTGACAGGAAACAATTTCTGTGTGGTTGCTTACTTGTTTCAAAAATCAAAAAAAAATCTTCTGTCTGTAGAACAAATCTTCTGCACAATTTCTCTCAGTTACATTTGGTTTCAAATATAGGCTGCTAGATTGTTATTACCCAGAAATCCAGAGGGGATAAAGGAGGCATGTGATCTGAAAGGTCTTGGTAATCCTCAGGAAATGCTGAGGATTACAAACACTGAAATGTGTGTGTTGTTGCTAAGGTTTTAAAATGCCAGTTGTTCTGTTTGTGATATATAATTAAAATAATTAGCAAGAGTTTAAACCAAACTGTCATCAACTAAGCCTTGTCAATTTACTGCAGTTTAGCAGATAAGTGCTTCTCTCTTCTATGCACTTCAAATTCATTTTAAAAAGTGCTCATGTCTTTTAGATTCCTAACGCCCCTCCAGCCTATGAGAAGATCATCGCTGGACCTTCACCTCCTCCTTATTCACCATGAATGAAAAACTGAGGAAAACCAGCAGAATTCTGGAATGTTTAGATTTACATACATGGAATAACATCTCATCAGTAACACAAATGTTTAACCTTATCTTCTGTTCCTCACTAAAGCTTGTGGAGTGTACACAAGCTCTGACACAGGAATGTCTTTTGAACATACAATAAAGCACATACATACATTCTATATGACCTAGTTTTTAGAAATTATGGATACGTAATCACATGACTCTTTAAAACTCGCTATAATTGACTCGCTATAATAAGGGGTTTAAAACGATACATCAAATGCTGTTTAATATTCTGTAAACTAGAAGCATAAGTAAGAATTAGGGAGCAACTAGTGTTAGTAGTGCTGTTTGCAGATTTCTAATTGTTTTTTAGTTACCTGTATGTCTTGCTTCCAAGCGGTAGAAATGATAAAAGTGAAGACGCTATCTATAGCTCCAATTTGCAAAATGTGGTTAAAAAATAAACAAAAAAAAAGTTATTGAGCAAGTACATCACTCTAGGTTCATTGTGGGTCTCCTTACCCAATTTGGTAGGTTTATAATAATGATTTATAATCTGAACTGTTGGGACAGTTTGGCTTCAACATACATCAGGAAAAGTATGTAAGGTAACCTAAAATTTAGTTTTAAACAGAGATGGTGATGAGGCAAAAGTTATGGACTGCAGCTTTAAGATCAAAATCTGTAGATTGAGTATATGTGGAGAACTGAATAATTATCTGTTCATTCATTTTTTATGAAGAGATACTAAACTTAAAATACAACAAACAAAAACCTTGAAGCACAAAGAACAGCATTTATTTGCAGTGTCCAATTAAAATGTTCCAGATATGAAGTGAAACTCTGGAAAGTCCATACAATGCAAATGTGTAAGAATCTATCTGGTTAAATGAATTCAAAAAACAGGCAGACTTCACCATTATGCTTTTCCTTTAGTCATGTAAGAGTCAAGCCATGTTTATTGTCTTGTATATAGAGGAAACACAAAGCCAGACTGTTATCAGATGTAATCAACCCATATGAACGACAAAACAACCTTAGCATGCCTGAATGCAACATACTGAAGGCTCAAGAAAAAAGAGAACTGGCAGAGATTTGGCAGACAAACTCTTAAACAGACTGAAGACTCTTCTAAAGAATAATATTAATCATTTAATGGTTTTATCAATGAACAATGCTACATTAAAAACCCTTGAATACAAAGAGTACAGAAAAGTGAAACAAATACTTGTGCTATACACAATACTGGCCATTTCTGCTCCACAACTCCATGGATAATCATCTCCCTACATAAGCACTGTAAAGGGCAAAATGTATTTCATCATTTTAATATGGTGAAATAAAACTAGTAAAAACTAACTTGTTCTAGGAGAAATGCGAAACCATTTTTCTCATATCAAACCAAGTTCTGGAAAACAGATTACCTGTTTAAGAAAGTTACATTTCAGTGATGAAGTCCCTCAGGAACATCTGGCTGTTGCATTGGCTCATTTGTGTTTAAAACAGGTACAGAACCTCTACTGGTGGTGGGCACATCCATTTGAATGGTCATTGTATGCTAGAAGGTGCTGATGAGGGAACTATGTTTAAAATGGCCCCATCTGGGCTCAGCAGCAGTTTGCTAGTACTGGAGGTGTTTGCCCCACTAGTCATCTGCACAGCAGATTTGCTTTGAACTTGTGCTGGCCGTGGTAAAACCAGAGTCTTTCCAATAGTCCCAGGTTGCACAGTTCTGATTGGCTGACAGGGTGTCATTATAACTGTTGGAGGAACGGTGGTAGTGGGCGTGGCTTGGCTCCTGCTGGTTGGACACCCGATTGGTGGAACTGTTGCAACTGGAAGGTTCAACATCTTTGATATTGTGCTGCTGACAGGTGGTCTGGTTACAGTCACTGGATTCTGTGATGTCACAGTTTTCACTGGTGACACTTGGTTTTGGGGTGGTGAATGATCAAGTCTTGCCTTCAGAAGCATTGCAGAAGTTGTGCTCAGTAAACCTCCCTGTGAAAGGGAACAAGGGGTTTCTGTTGGACCTTGAGATGGTGTGACTATTAGGCCTTCACCATCAGAGGTTTGGAAAATAGGAAGTCTCACAATATTGGCCAAGCCTTGTTGTTCTAATGATACACCAGCAGAGAGAGCAGAAGAACCAGGCGCAAGAACATTCACCTGCTGATGAACTCCATCAGTTGAACCAACATTTGCTGTGGTAAGTGACAACATCCTGACTGAGGTTTGCTGTGGTGATACCAGGTTCACACCTTGAACAACTGAACGAACAAAGCAAGGGCCTGAAGCGTTCAGACCTCTAGGAGGAGTGGGTGCAAGACTTGCGTTTACCTTTTGCAAATCACCAGGACAATAGCTAGAGATAAGCAGAACATGGCTACCAGGTCCAAGGCCTTGAGCTGGAACAAGAAGTCTGGTGTTGTTAATTAGAAGTTGAGTTCCAGGAGTGAGTGAGGTTGTGGTGTTGATCACAATCTTTTCCTGCACACTTTTTGTGGTAGAGTTTGGTCTCATCCCAGAGTTCATGACCACTGCAGAAGAAGTAGAACTGCTTCCTGATTTAATTGTGTGGCTTATAACAGGGAGATGAGGCAGTCCTGCTGTAGAACTATCAGATGTTTTGTTAACAGATGAGGGTAATGTGCAATAGGATGAGATCAATTGCGGATGCTTAGCTGTTACATTGACCAGCAAATTTGTGTGTTTGCTAATTAAACTTTCTGACAAAGAGCAAGTCATATCTGCAGCAGAGCTACCAATCGCTAAACCTGGTTTA
The DNA here is from genome assembly GCA_036877525.1 of Chromobotia macracanthus. Taxonomy (NCBI): domain Eukaryota; kingdom Metazoa; phylum Chordata; class Actinopteri; order Cypriniformes; family Botiidae; genus Chromobotia; species Chromobotia macracanthus. The sequence continues at coordinate 14,874,487 of JAZGTH010000005.1, forward strand.
CTGTTTACAGAATTTAAGACAGAACCTGCTGAATCCTGTTTTACAACTGACAACAATGCAGAGGAAGCCATGTGACCAGTGCCCAGTGTTGAAAATGTTAAAGTTTTGTCATTAACAGATCCAGCTGCTTTAAGAAGACCTTCAATATCCCCTGATTGAGAGATTCTTGCAACAACGTTGCTTCTCTCATGACTTTGTATTCCACTTGACACTGAAGTTGCAAGTACCCTAGAGACAATTACAGGAGTGTTTGTTGTAGAGGATTTAATCACTGGTGACATGTTCCTGTTTGTGCCCTGTATTGCTGATGTTGATCCTGGCAAGCTGTCGCTATGGACGTTTGTCTTCACACCAGAAGCAGTGCAGTCAAAAGTCTGAAGTTCGGGAAGAAATTTTGGTGAAGCAGAAGCAGCAGAGGAGATGCTGACCTCTGAAGCTGATGCGTCTTTAGGAAAGGCAAGTGCTGAGATGTCAGAGACAAGGGGGTGACTTTTGAACATGACCCTTGACCCTGGCACAGGACTGGTTGCAGTAGTGGTGGTGACATCTGCTGCAGCCGAGGGGATATTTGTTGAAGAGGTGACCAGGAAAACTTTCTTAAAGTTGGACTGGTCCAGAATTCTTCCTGGTACAGCCCTCTGCTGTGGGTCCTTAGAGATGGTTCTTTGCTGAACACTATGGACATCCTTCACGGTCAAAAGAATACCATTAGTGGTTTGACTTGTGGCCAGGAGCTGTGATTTGTCAGCGATTAACATTTCGGCTGAATTTCCATCAGCAGAGACAGATGAGTCATTGCAAGTCTGATTCAGAACTGAGGATGCTAAGGTTTGTGTCTGTGAAGAGCCTCTATTGATTGAAGGAATGATGGTTGGTAAAGATCGTGTACTGAGGGTGCCAGAAACATCTTGAGTGGTGGACGTGAAAGACTTTGATACCAGAAAGGCTTGAAGTTGTGGAGAGAGGGAGAAAACTGGGCTGGGTGTTAGGTTTCCTGTTCTGCTCTGCTCTGATGTCTGTACCCTGACCACTCCTGTGTTGCCCCCTCTAGTAGTGACAAGAATGGACTGTGAGTCTCTGATGCACACAGTCCTAAGCTCCTGCTTAGCGTCGGGTTTAGTAAAACTACAACAGGTTTGTGAGGCAGATTTGTTTGGAGCTGCTTTTGGTTCAGTAGTCTTTTTAGGCATGGCAGACCCTTCAGTAGTTGTTGATAATGTCTGTAAACTAGGTAAAACTGCAGCGGATGGTATTCTGATGTCACTGGTATCTTTCAACAGTGCCACCTGGTGGACAGGAACCCTGTTTCCTGGTACGGTGTACCCTGGAGCGTTCAACAAGTATGTTGTAGTGTTAGGGACAGACACAGAGGTGACTGTAGGTGACTGCTGAGCTGCCTTCTTCTCTGTGCTTTGAATCAGCAGACTTGAAGGCAAAATAACAACTTGTTGCATCACTTTCTCCCCTGATGTTTCATCTGATACTGGCTGCACTGAAAATCTCACTGACGTGCCTCCTTTCTTAAGAAGCCCCAAGCCTCCTGCAGTCTTGTAGACCACTGGGTCAGAGCTGTCTGCTGCGGATACTGCAGCTGGTGTCGGTGATATTGTAGAGAGGGGTTCAGAGTGTGGTGTCGGAGAGCAGGTTGCTGATGCCATCATACGCTTCTGCGGCCTCTGAGCCTCTACTGCAGCCTTAGGATGATTTATTAAGGTCACTTTGTTACCAACACTCTTGGCCAGCAATGCCTGGATGGGCTTATAGGTTCCGTGAAAGCTCCTCACAGACTCAGACAACACTGAAGCTCTTTCTGAGGTTTGTGTGTTAGTTGCCGTTTTATCCACGTTTGGTTTAACACTCAGAGAACTCTCTGGATCCATTTTACCTCTCTTGAATGGACTCACTTGCTCACTGGCTGCACCCCTGTGATGGCGTTTTGACCCGCGTGTGATGGGTCCTGCCTCATTACACGCCATAATGATTTCAGATCTGTGACCCAGGCATCTTGATTTGTGATTTCCAAGTTGATTTATATTTTCTGTGAAAAAAACAAGCACCACTGCATCATTCTAACTATCACATATCAACATAAAAAATGCAACAGTTTACAAAATGTGTAACTCTGTTACTCTTTAAAATGTAACTATTCTAAAATACAAGATTACTGGAAATAATATATGTGCTATCCCAACCAAAACTATCAGCTAATCTGTTTTTGTTATGAATTCATCAGGTGACTTGTTTTGAGATGTAATTTAATACTGTTTGGTGATACAAATTAATCACTCATGTTTACATTTTATTATTGATCACACATGTATTTGCATTTTTAAGAACTCTGCTACTCTGTTAATGTTTCTAGTCTATTAATGTTTATATTCTCTATTCTATTCTAAAGTGTTTGTAAATTGTAAAAATAATATGAACTATGTGTGACTCACCTGGTGCCTCAGTATCCTCCTTTAAAGTCCTGCCAATGTTGTCTTCACCATCTTCCAATTCCCCTGCTGTCGCTGTGGACAATGAGCCATCTCTGCACAAAGCTTCTCCAGCGTACGCTGTCTCCGTCTGCTCCCTGCTGAAGTTCTCATATTCAGAGCGTTTTCTGAAATCATCACACTCCTTTTTCAAGCGTACTCTGTTGAGAACCAAAACGGGCAAATTCACAAAGCTTTGTTTCCAGGAACATACTGTAGGCTTGAGGAAGAGAAGACACATCTGGATGTCTTGTTGAATGCCGTGAAGTGTAACAGTCTCTGTGCACTACAGAGAAAAGCTCATTCCCATATCATTCAAATTCAGCTCCCAGATCACTTAAAAAAGTTCAACAACAAAACTGAAATGCAGAAGTTTTAGAAACCACAACACAAGACTCTCAACCGGTCAGTTACAGCGCTGGGCTGCAGTAAAGGGGGGACATATTATTGCACAGATTCAAGATTTCCCTCCTGCATGTAAAAAAACGTGTTCACAATCCACAGTTTCAGATGCTGCGGGGAAAACTGATCCTGCTGTCAGACATGCACATTTGAAGAATCAAGACTCACACGCTGCATACACAGACACACACAAGACCAACATGATCGTTTTACCTGTTCTTCTGAAAGGCCTTGACCAGTTTGGATTCCCATGGCAACAGTTCATTTAGCAGTCTCATGAGTGTGATGTGTAACTCTTTTACTGAGGACCTTTTGTGTTGCCATCTTCCCTAAAATATATCACACAGACAAACATACACAGTCAGAAAGTGACACGGCATAGTAAATGCAGGATTCTGCCTCTTTTGTCAAATTTATGTCTGTGACAAACTAGAAAATGATTTTCCAAATAATTTCATAATGTTTAACTGACTTGAAATTTTAAAAAGCAAACAAACACACAATATTAAAAACACATTTATAAATAAATAATATGAAAAAACACTTTAAATAAATGGACTGTAATTATTCATAACACTTTAATTCAGGGTACATATTTTATATATATATGTATGTGTGTGTGTATATATAAATGAAAAGAGATCTGCATGTGTGTCAGAAATGTGGATATTGTAAATGTAAACATGGTTTATGTTTTTTAATAAAAAATGCCAAAAGGTTTGTGTTGAGGTTAGGTTTAAGGGATAGAGTGAGGGGAACAAATATCCAACTTATAAAGTATAACAACCATTACGTCTATCAACCTCATATGCTAACATGCGTGTTCCCTCTCTTACTAACAGATCTCTTCCTGATGTTGTTCAGTTCATCTAACTCATCTTCAGTTCGACTGATCAGAGCTCTCAGATCATCCAGACTGGAGCACACCAGCTTCAGAGACAACAGAATAAAACAGAAATCACATTATTCAAAAAAACACATCTGATATAAGACACTCTGGGATATTGATCCTTTATACTCTCTAAACTGGAAAACAGATCTCTAGTGAGAAATTTCTACATAGTTGTCGCCTCTTTTCAGAGTGATTTAAATTTAAACTCAAAATTCAATGCCTGTTTAATACTTTTGTAAGCAGCCATGACATTAGTGGGATAATGTACAGTCATCAAATAAATTCCAAATCAATGATTTGACATCTAATGTATGTACTGTACTGAATACTGTACTGTATGTATTCTGTTTTATCTCACCTGAAATGTGGGCTTCACAGGCAGCTGTGAAAACCGGTTCCGTACTGTTCTTCTCCATGACATCATCATCACGTCAAACTTCTTTCCTGGTGATACAGAAACATCACAGAGGATCAGCCACAAACAATCAGACATTAAGTGCTTTTAAATCTTTTAATAGCATGATTAATTAACACATGAAATTTAGCTTTGTTCCCAATAATCATTTGACTCATGATACTATCAGACACAACAAACAATGACATGAACATCTAACAATGTGAGAGGACTGAAGTATGAGGACTACAGGGCAAGGATGTGGTGGGTGGTTGCTAGGCATTGTTATGCTGTTGCTAAGGTGTTCTGAGAGGTTTGTACAAATCTCTAACCCATGACAGTAATACAAAAACAACATCACAATAATAACACTGTCAAATCTTATTCTGAAATCAAGTGCTCTTCTATATAATGACACACTGAATTCAGTTTCACTCTGATATATCACATGACTGAAGTTATATTTCTGTAAATGTTTATGGAGACTCACTCAGTTTCTGTTTCTTCTGCGCTGCAGCTCTGTGCAGACTTTTTTCACTCTTCTGCTCTTCAGCCTTAGTCTGTCTGTGTGTGTCTTCTCCACACTGTGTTTCCTCTTTTTTTTCTGCTTTCTTTTCTTTCTCTTAGTACTTGTCGTTCTCTGCGTCCCCTCAGCAGAGTCGTCTTTTTGTCGTCGTCGGTTGACTCCAGGTCTGATGTGGTTGTTCCAGAGCTGACAGTGAGAACAGGTTTGTGCTGTTTCCTGAGACACTCCAGAACATTCCTTACAGGGACGTTTCTTCTCAAGGATTCGCAGGGTCATCACCTTCTTGTGTGTATGTGAGTTCAGAGCAGGTGACTTGCTTTTGTAGCAACTGTCTCCTACTCTGAAGCATGGCTGGCCACCCCCCTTCTCCTCAGTCTCTTCTTTCAAACCTTCTACCACTGTGAATTTCAGGCTTTCAGAGTCTTCTTTACACTTTGTGTGAACACTGGAGGGACATTTCTGACACAGTTCAGCACCACATGCGCACACCTCCGTGCTGTCGCTCTCCCCCTTAACCCCATCTACAGACGGAAACAGCCCCTTTACAATTGTCTCCTCCTTGACCTCTAACCCCTCTAGGCTCAGTTCCTCTTCGGCTCTCTTGACGTGGAACAGTGGAAGTGGAAACTCCACTGAGAGACACGGACTCTGGCGATAGATCCGCAGGTCTGCACCGCAGAAGTGCGGGAAGTGGATGTAAATGTTCTCCTGACCATCGTAGCCCAGAGTGGACTCGCGGCACTCGTGAATGGGCTGCCCGAGAACAGTGTCCTGAACGTCTTTCTGCGTCCTGTACACGTGATCGCAGAGTCCTTTGAGAAGCCAAACACGCCGATTAAACGGAAGCAGGTGGAATGCTGTTTCCTCCAGTGGATTCATCTCCCCTACGGTCCAGAAGAACTGATGGCAAAGACCAAGCTGTTCAGCACATGCGACTTGGTCTTTGGCCCTGCCAACCACCTGATACCAGCCATGGACTCTCTGACGCAGCTCTGCCTCCCACTTCCTATAGGGCAGCGCTGGACGACGGTGGAGGGTGGCTCTCTTGTGCGGGGGGCAAAGAAGAGAAGTCATGACCTTAGCGAGGAATGAACTACAGCGGGGCATCAACAAGCAGCGCTCCAGCTCATAGTAAACGATCTCGGGAAGGTTCAGAGCCAACTGGGCCAGACACAGGAAGTGGCCAATGGCCGGCAGCTCCCACATGGTGCGGACGGAACTTGGTTCTGCCAGGGAGAGTAACGAGCGCTCCCATTTCTCCACCTCTTTGGCCGACACCTCCTCCGCCTCTTTCCTCTCCAGCTCTCGCTGCCTAGATGTCAAAGGTCACAGTGATGACAGAGGCTAGTCAAGTAAGTACAACAGGTTAGTCTAAAATGACATGGCCCGCATTTCACTTCCATAATGAGATGAATACAAAAAATGAATATTTTGCTTAATAATTTTGAGTGGAACTAGATTTTACCCATCAGAAGTGACAAGACGAAAATTCGGTGAGAGTGAATTTAGTGAAACTTTCTCTGAAGACAGAAGATCAACTTCCAAAACGTGTGCCAAAAATAATGATGTAAGATTTCCTACAAAACTGACATTAATAATAATTATAATGTTAAATAATTAATAGATATGTGACTCAGTTAACAGCCTAGATCACATTTTTGCACCCATGAATCACTGTTGAAACATGTACAGGAGGATCGTGAAATAAAATAAACAGGGTCAATGTTGACTAAAGGTGTTTACATCAGACTGTCAGATCATTCTGTACTCACCTTTTCTCCTCTTTGGCTCGCTGTAGCTCCTCTAGTCTCAACGCTTGAATCATAATAGACTCATTGCCACCCACTGTGATGGCTGCAAGACATCGTGGGGCCGATCGCCGCCTGGAGGATGTCTCTTTCTCATCATCTGTGCCAAAGCGACCTCTAGAGGTCATGGCCAGGGTCGTTTTCTCCCTCAAGGTTCTAACAAAGAGACAAACATGCCATGATTTCACCTGAGGACCAGCAACTTAACCACAACATTTAATGCATTTTCACACATTTGGCACAGGCTTTTATCCAATGCGACTTACAGCACTACAGTGTGTGAGTTCTCTGGGAATGAAACCTTTGGGCTGCTTACAGTGTTCTATCAGCTGAAGTACACAGTGACAGCCAGTAATACTGGTCAAAACAATGTCCAAACACGTGTTGCTAAATGGTGAGTGCTGGTAATCCAAATGTCCCGGGTTCTGAACTTAACTTGATTTAAACTTAACTTGAAGTATTGTACTTGGTACCATATAAACAGTACTGTGTAGCGTATATTGTTTTTTTTGTTTGTTTATCGTATATTGCAGTGTATCAAACATTGCACACTTTTGACAAGAAAAAATACTACTTCTGTATTTAGTTTCAGCTGTCCTTAAACTTGATCGCATATTTAACTATTTCCATTATTAACCATCTGCCAGCTTTCAGTATTAACACTGGCCACTGAAAAAACTGTAACACTTAAACACTTAGTGAAGTTTAAGTTGCTTTGGATAAACATTTCTGATGACTACAGTCTACATTCATGGCATTTGTAATGAACAAATAATAAACACACTGTGTAATCGATATATATAATATAACAATCTCTCTTGATCATTCACAGATCATTTACCTGGACAGAAGGGTAAGCTTTTGTTCTAGAATGACCTCCAGTTTTTGGGCCTGTCTGGAGATCCAGTGATCCACCCCATGAAACCGGTAACAGTTCTCCAACATCAGTCTGAAATCAGTCACGAATGCTGTGATGGATTCATACTCCCGATTCACAAATTTATCATCCATCTTTTTGAAGCACATCTCGCTGTCAGGGACCTGGTCCCCATCACATCCGGAGCCAATAGTATGCCAAAACAGGGCTGTTGTTGCTTTGTGCTTTTCTGAAAGAAAGCTTTGGAATATTCTGTAGGCCTGTTGGATCTCTGGTGTGAGATCATCCTCGTCGTCCGCTGTACTGGACAGTGACGACCCGTCGTCGTCCTCTGAGGTCACTGTGACCCTGCCGCAAACCACTTCACTTCTACTGCAGCATGACATCAAATTCTCCAGCCCTGACTGGTCAAATGAACCATCACATAGTCTCTCTGACTCCTCCAGACATCCGGGCCCGCAGTACTCCGATCCTGGCTCGGGTTTGAAGGCACAGGAGGTCAAGGTCAAATGGTGGTTTAGATTCATGTCCTGGGAAGCGTGCGAGATGGATTCACTGGCGTGTCTGCTCTTCATTCTCCAGCCGTGATGCTGAGGGCCTCGCTCACCTGCACAGGTGCCTCCAACATCATCTGTCAATCAATGTCAGTCTGCCATCACATGAAGCCATGTGTGATCCTGATGGAGACTGTTACAACACACACACAGTTTAACTTCAGATGAGTTCAAATGAGGTTTTTCTAAAAAAAAAGTCGAAACAAAGTGCTGCACCCAAGTACATTATCATCTTAATCTAATTAACACCAAATGAAGAATTAATAAATGCACACTAAAGAAACTTCTTATGAAGGCCCGTGTAACTCTATAAACTAAACTAAAATTCATTTAAAAGGCATTCGTCGGTTATGATCGTACTTAATCCGTATTTAAACTCTCTTTTTTTATGTTTTGATAAGCTTTGATCACATTACCGGAGCGCAGTGCTGTGCTGTCGTGTGAAACATTAAAACAGCCGCACACGGTGGCGGCAGCGGCCTCGAGTTCACTCTCACAGCCAGGACGAGGCGCCTGAGACGGGCAGCCCCCGGTCTCCCTCCCGTTGACTTCTGAAGCTCATAGTTCCAGTGCGGAGCGGCCTGCGAATAAGAGAGTTAAACTCCGAAAACGTGAAGAATAAAAGTCAGTTTTCCTCAAATCAAACAGCAATAAAACGCGTTTACTAGCACAGAAACACTGAATCACAGAGAGAGAGAGAGAGAGAGAGAGAGAGAGAGAGAGAGAGAGAGAGAGAGAGAGAGAGAGAAGTCTAAATTACTTACATGTGAATCTGTCTAATCCTTATTTTATTTCTACTTTATATACTTGCATGCATTAGTAATTCATTTTGCACTACATGCTTTAAAACTTTACATATTATTATTATTATTATTATTATTATTATTATGCGTTTCTCTTCCTGTCAACACGTGCGCACTGTTTGTACACAGCTCAGCTGAAATTGCTTTTGCGATACAAAAGAAAAGACCGAGTCCTAACAACACACTTCAACTCACGTTTGTCAAAGTGTTTCATTTAAGCAATCTAAAACTAAACGATATACAAGATATATAAGATTTTATATTTAAAATATCTAGACTATTTTCCTTGCTTAGTAATTGTGGAAGCGTCTCTAATATTGTTTAATGTATATGATATGTGCGTTCAAACATTTGAGCCTCATATTTTAAAAAGTCAATGAATCATCCCCAATTTATGAATTTGGTTTAGGCCCTCAGAAAGAGAAAATAGTTTCTGTTTTAAACCATTTATAACATTATAATCTTGATCAGCACCTCAGAGGAGCAGAGGCAGGCAACCCCGGGGCTGGTCCCCAGGTGTGTGTTCACCACTCACCGTCCCATTTCAGCTGTGGGTTTCTGTACTGGACATGTTCACGACATCTGACACGACAGAGAAACATCTGAACAATATTAATTCTCAGGAATACAATCACCTTAAAACAATGAGCTAAAAACATCAGGACGTCATTGGGTGAAACTTTCTATATAAAACTGAGCTGAGAATTCAAATGCTGCAACATCATTCCAGGTTATTGATGAAAAAACAATCATTCCTGTAACTCAAACAGCAGAGCAAGGTGCTAGCAACGTCAAGATCGTTGGTTCAATTCTCAAGTAATGTGTGAACCTTGAACGGAATTTAAGTCCCTCTGGATAAAGTCATTAATGTAAAAACCACACCGTGTATCTGGAGTCAAAATATTTAATAAGTACACAACAAGGATTAAAGCATGTATAAAATCTGTAATCTCAATTCAAAGCGCTGTTTCTGTTAGACTGCAGGTCACATTTAAAGATGGAAGAGGAGCAGAAAATGAGAAGGATTTCCATCAGCAAACACCAGCACAATCTCCTGCTTTCAGAATCGTATCGTCGTCAGTAAGTGCAATGAAAGGAAAAACACCACCACAGTACAGCTGAAGCTCAGAAACAGCCAAAATCACAGACACAGCAAAGAAAGAGAAACGAAGAAACAGAACGACACACATCACGGTGCGCTGTGAAGACGACGGCAGTCTTTAAACATTTTACATTTGCATTTCCTGAAAAACAAAAGATAAATCTTTTAAGGAAAAGGACGTCACCACAACGCAAGACATACAAGCCAAGCAACAAACAACCAAAGAGAACAAACAGGAAGTGACGCGTGCTGTCCTGTAATGACCTCCAGGCTTCATCTGAGACGCAACACTGAAACAGTCAAGCAGCTTCCAGCCGAACCTGCTGAAGATGAAACACTGAGTTCAGGAGGTCTGGAGCCATCACGACAGATCAGTCCTGCAGTACAGGGTCAGGTAGACCAGCTAATGAAAGGCAGATCATTCATTCAATGAACAGGAACTATTTCAATTCAAATCACAAATCCTCAAGTCACATGACTGTTACGAGTGTCAGGAACACGTCCATAGAAATGACGACAATAAAACATTATCTGAGCGCATTTTACCTTCACACTGTCATTACTGTAATGCACAAATGATATACTCAATTGCATTATATATATATATATGTATATATATATATATATATATATATATATTTTTTTAAAATCGTATTTAAAGTACAAATTAAAATGATACAATTTAAAGTATTTACACGTTGTATTTTTTGTACCTTTATGTTCATTTCAATTAAGCAAAATGTCATATTACAGTTTCTTACCGTAAAACACAAGAAATTCTCTAATACTGAATGTAATGATAATTATTGAGGAGCTTTAATGAAAAGCTCCAGTAAAGTGTGCAGACACATTACAGTAATGATGGTGTGAGGCTTGTGTGCTGAACTGTAAATCATGTTTAACATCTTAATAATGGACACACAACAGGCTTGATTTACAATATTTAAAATACAGTGCTGTGATGAAACATGAGCCAGATGATTGACAGCTCTGATGAGAGTTTAATTTGGCATATTGTGTCAGCTAAACTTTAAACTCATGTTGTTTATGTAACTGCTTGATTTTAAAGCCAGGCTCTGATCCACTCCTCTTTCTGCCTCTGGTGAACTCATGCACAGTTCTCAGGCTGGACTCAGATCAGGTCGAGTCTGGGCATCTGTTGAGTTGATGCTCAGGATTACAGGTGCTTGTGTAATTGTTTGGATATGTTGCTGGTGTGGGTGAAGCCGGTCCAGATGAAGTGCGTGTGAAAGCGGCACTGTGCACAGAGCAGGTTCATGTCCAGATTCATCAATTCACTCAAACTCATCGGCCTTTGCTGTAACCCGGAAAAAACTGATCCAGGAGCAGCTGCAGGGTTTTGTTTAGGGTCATGGTGTAATCTTTGCCCAAATCATGACGGCAAGCAGGACAGGTGAACACTTCAGCACGAAACGACCTCTGCAGACAGGTCTGGAGTCAGAGATGAGACATGGGAGAGAACAGATGACTGTTACTGACTGATCTGAGAACAGACCCTGCTTTATAACAAAAACAAAGAAAAACATTAAACCATTAACTCGTCTGAATTCTGAATAAGAGCTCTGAGTGAGCTACACAAATCCACATTTCATTCTTGCACTAGAATATCTAGTTCCTGACTTAAATTAATCAATGGCTTTATCTGGTTTAGATGAGACAGCACATGATTGGACGATGTGGTGCTGTAACCTTGCAGATGTTGTGTGAACACTCTGTTGTGATTGGCTGGTAGGATAACTCCTGACAGCAGATGCACATGAACAGCTGCTCCACCTTACGCAGGAAGTTCTGCGGGACAACAGGAAGGGATGCAGGATGGTAACCATGGTAACTGCACTACCATGACAGTCAGGATTTCTGTATGTACAGTACGTGTGCAATAATGAGTGTGTGAGTGTAATAATGTGCGTGTATGTGTAATTTGTATGTGTACCGGGCCCTCCATGAGGAAGCTTAGAGCTTCGTCCCACAGTTTCCTGTTGGTTTCGTCCTCCTGTATCAGATTCTTCTGTTGCTCTGACAGAACAAAAGCTTCAACATCCTTTAAACGCTTCACCTGAGGCTCAGCCGGCTCCTCACACACACCTGACAGACACACACACACACACAAGGAGAGGTGTTTGAAGTAAATTAATCTGGAAGGCTCTCAGTAAGTGTGCCCCTCACAAACAACCCTGAACATCAGAGAATCACATGCTGCGAGACTACGACATGAGCTTAAGAACACACTGGACACAATACTGAGCAATAAAGTCCTTCAAATATTGATTTACTTAAACATTTTCCAGATGTTTTAACTGAGCTTGTCACAATGGATTCTGGGAAATCTGGGGATGCATCAGAAAAGTGCCTGAAATGCTCTACCTGTTTAATGTCAAATTTAGCTGTAAATGTAACCATATCTAATGGAAACCTTACATGTACTGCCAGAAACCTGGTCATGTAGGAATGCTGATTATTCTGTCTAGTTAGGCAGCTCAGTAATGATGTAACATCTCTGTACTTGTGTGTTCTTCTGCTCTGTTTGGACTGCAGTTCCTCTGAAGTTCTTCCTCTGTGTTCACCACGGGCTTCTCCTCTTCCTCCTTCTGAATGCTTTTGGCTGGACGTGTGGATCTCGGTCGGCCACGTTTCCTGCCCCGCGTGGACCCGCCCCCTCCTTTGACACTTGCCTCTTTCTTTGTTTTATTGGCCATTGCCTCTAGATAACCAGGTGGGTACTGAAGACAAACGGACAGAGACAGATGTTTTATTAATTCATCAACTGATGAAACAAGATTTAATATATTTATACACTGTGCTATAGTTTAATAGGACACTTTATTTTACATACCACTGTGTTACTGGCAGTATTCGCTTCAGCTGTGTTGACTCTCCATAAACATATGTTGGTTTTTATACTATACAAACTGTATATTCTATCCTCTAACCCTCACCCTACCACCTAAACCTAACCCTCACAAAAATGCATTTTTTAATATACCACATATGTAACCACATTTTCAACCCCCCCACACACATAACACTGTGATGTAACCAGTGAATGTATTAAACAGATGAGATACTGCAGTTAACAAACACTCACTCACCTCACACACAAACCTGTCTGAGCTGTGTGTCCTCACCTGCACTTTAAGACTCAATTTTTTGCTGCGTTCTATTCCTTCAGGAGTCCAGGGCGCCGGTTCCACGTCATCACGCCTCAGCAGGTACCTCCACACCAGAAAACCACACTTCCCAATCTCAGGCCAGTACTTCACCACCTACAACACACACACACACTGAACAACTACACACAGCATGCTCAACAACATGCAGATGTGGCTCGGGTGCAAGAGGGTCTTTACATGGTTCTAATGGTTCTCATAGCAATGAATAACAGGTGGCTGCTATGCTGGCAGGAAACAACTGAGGTGCCCTTGAGTGGAAGACACATTTCCCCCAGTTTCTCCCCGGGTGTTGCAGTGATGGCTGCCCACTGCTCCGTGTGTGTGTGTGTGTTCACGATCTGCAGAGTGTGTGTTCCCTCCTCACTGGATGGGTTAAATGTAGAGGTCACATTTCAAGTATGAGTTACCATACCTGACAAATACAGCACTTTTACTTTCAACTAATGTAACGTTTCCATGGTGACTGGTAGCAAATAAATGTTATTTGTGCTGATCACCATTGAAACCACATTATAACAAATAAAACAATTAATGTTTGGGTAACTAATTTGTTCACATCAATAGATTTCAATCCAGTTACATATATTTACAAATATTTCATATTATAAAGTTTGTTTGAAATGTTAGATGTTTTTATATTTGGCTGAGCAGTTGTTGGGTGGCTTGCCAATGTATTAGAATGTTTCTATATAGAGAACATCTTTATAAAGAAAAGTGAGAAGAACAAAGTACTTGAGATATTGAAGGTGGTAGTGTAGCACAGTTCTTCTGGACTGATCTTGATCTGGGCTGACCTTCTAGATTCTTTACTATAGATGCTGTTTGTGTGACCACACCTTATGCCTTGGAACCTTATGCCCAAATAACAGGTATTGTTTACTGTTAATATACTGTTAGGACCTTCTACTGGAAACCTTTCAACAGGCAGAAAATATGGATCATTTGATCGAATGGCCCATTTGGTTTACACATTTATGCTAATGACATCTGTGGGAACAGTTACAATGTAACACATCAGACTACAGTCAACAATCACAATCTTTCAAGCCTCTCACATATTGTCTGTTTGTTTGGATCTATCTCTTTGATAATATCTGTCAAAATGATGCAAAATGTCACAATTAAATATCAGTGTAAATATCACCATTCACAGGGAGGAAATTCATCTTCATCGTTATCATTGTGTGTGTGTTCACCTTATAAATCCCATCATAACGGTTGCCCTCTTCAGGCGCATACTTGCTGATTCTTCTGCCCTTCGAACTGCGGATCACTCTCACTGGTTTACCTGCTCGCCAGTTCCGAGACTCCGCCCCGTCTTTATCATTCAGAGGTGCGTCACAGTTCAGTGCCAGAGCCCTGAGAGGTCAGAGGTCAACATTTGTCAAACATTTATTACAGACGTCAGAGACGCCACAAAATGAGACCACGATGAAGGTCAAGCACCTATTCATGTGTGTGAGCGTTTGATCAAACGAGTGCTCTCCAATTCGCTTGTTTCCTGAAAGGTCACGACCGCCACTGCCTGTGTAGGTGAACTCATCGCCCCGGTCCTGAAAACATCACAACCACCATGACAGATCACAGCTAGTGGAAGATAAGTAGTGAAATATTAGTTAACCAGAGATAACCAGATTTTCTGTCAAAAATCAAAGCTAGAGCTGTTTATGTACAGACGGACACTTCTGCATTGTTCATATTCAATGATGACCTATTAATAAATTTAGAGAGACAAACAGATTAAAAGACAAACACAGAAAATAGAAACACTCACAACTTCATCCTCAAATCCTCCAGCGAGCACCAGCGAGTATGAGCCATCGTTACTGCGGCCGTGAATCCCACCCACATGAGGCCTGTGAACCCCTGCCTCACTCACCTGAGAGAGAAACACACTTTAACTCCATCCACATGAGACCTGTGAACCCCTGCCTCGCTCACCTGAGAGAGAAACACACTTTAACTCCACCCACATGAGGTCTGTGAACCCCTGCCTCGCTCACCTGAGAGAGAAACACACTTTAACTCCACCCACATTTGGTCTAAACCCTGCCTCGCACATCTGAGAATCACTTTATCATTGGACCTCCTCACCTGAACACGGAACTTCCAAGTTGTTCCGACCGGAACGCCAGGAACTGGCCCATAGTGATTGGATGGGACAATGGTGCATTCTTTAGTGCGGCCCACACATGCCATACCCTACAACACACACATTACTGTTATACATCAAAACACTCAATACTGGTCAGCGTAATTTAATAAACCTCCGATTAATATATATCGTCTACATTTACAATGTGTATGCATGTGTGTGTGACAGAGTTTGTGTTTGTGTGTATATATTTGACAGTTTGTTTGTGGGTGTGTGTGTCTATGTATCTGGGTGTGTCTCCCTATTCTTGTTTTTCTAAAACACACATCTACATTGTGGGGACCAGTCAACAGTCCCCATAGAAGAAATTGATTATTAACAATACTAAATGATGTTTACTTGAAAATGTGAAAAGATTTCTATGAGGGTTAGGTTTGGGGGTGAGAGTAAGGGGATAGAGTATTTAGTTTATACAGTATAAAATTTATTATGTCTACGGATAGGCCCCTCAAAGCATAGAAGCCTAACATTGTGTGTGTGATTTTGTGCGAGTCTATATGTGACTGTGTGTGTGTGTCATACCTTGCCCCAGTCTCTGTGACTCTCTGTGTTGGCTGATGGCATCTTGGCTTTTTTCTTGCTGGTTCTGAGTTTCTCTCCAGCTTTTACAACCTCATTGCTGTCATTCTTACAGGTGGGGCAATACCTGTACACACACAGACACACACACACAAACAGACACACACACACACAGTTACTGGTAATGCTTAACAACATTTGTAGTAAACATGGCTGCATGCGTTGGTATTGTGATTGTTAGTACAGATATCGCTTTGAACAACATTGCCTTTAAATTAAAGGTAGGGTAGGCAATTTTCCAGAGGCTAGCAATAGCAAGCTAGCTTTGAAAAAGACTTTCAACCAGCATTACAAAAACTATTTCTGGACAAATCACCTTTTAATATTTAATTTATATTATTAAGAACAGTCTGTTTAACTGTAAAGGTCAGAGAATGAGAGAGAAAGTAGGGTTTTGGAGAGGCTAGCATTAGGAATCTGGTGTGTGTGTTTGTGTGTTTCCTCACCAGTCCTCGTCCTCTGGTATGGCAGACAGTGGTGGGTTCAGGCAGTAGATGTGAAAGGCCATGTTACACTCATCACAGAGTAACTGCATGTGAGCGTCTTGTTTACCTCCACACACACAACACGAACAGAACCGACACTCGACATCTGGATCAGCTTTACAGTGCTTACACTCCGGCCCACTCTTACCTGACACACACACACACACACATAGGTTTGTGAGTGTGTGATCGAGTGGTCTGTGTGGTCCTGGTATTCACTACATTATGGGGACCAAATGTCCCCACAAGTACAGTAATACTAATAAATTATGACTCTGTGGGGACATTATTTAGGTCCCTGTGAAGAGAAAAGCTTATAAATCATACAGAATGCTTTCTAAAAATGTGAAATAGCAGAAAGTTTTGCTAGGGTAGGGGGACTGAATATACAGTTTGTACAGTATACAAACCATTACATCTATGGAATGTCCCCTTAAAACATGACAACCTAATATATGATTTTGAGTGAGTAATTGTGTGTGTGTTTTAGAGAGCTTACGTTTGAAGGGTCCGTCAGCTGAACAAAGGGCCACAGCTCCGGGTTTCTCAATCTTGTAAATCTCATCAAGAAACAACAGCTTACAATCACCAATCACATCGCCTGGGCCCCTTAAGCACAACCAATCAGAGCAGGAGTTTAAATTGACATTATACAGCCTGTTTCACTCCATCACCACCAAAGCATAAGATCATTTTCTTAATGTGAGGAATCAATAACTTCAGAAAGCAGAAGTGATTTCTGCACTCCTTTGCTAACTACTGGATCATTTAGATTTACAGCTTATAATACAGAAATAACATGCATTTATAATACAAACGTGTTTCATACAGATGGAAGCCATGTAAACAGCTGACCAATCAGAACGAGTCTTTACCCCAGCAGAATCTTGATGCGAATCTCTTTGTTGGTGCGCGAGATGGCACTCAGGGAAGTGATCTCTGCATCGTACCAGAAGCCTCGCTCCTCGGGCTGCTCCAGGTTATAATTCACCATCACAACATCACCCACCTGCAGCTGCTCGAACCTTAGCAGAGTTCTGGCACGCGGCCGCACGTCGCCCGGACTCATCTCCACCACGCCATTCTCAGGGTAACTGCGGACACAAGAACAAACTCCTCATCAGCTTCATGATACAATCATCTGCTTCCTGTTGACTGGGTTGCTAGGCAGAAGGAATAAGACTTTCATAATTCTTGTCATCAGTTTTAATGATCAGGTTTTCAGTGTGTGATACCGATACCCATAGAGCTGCTGTTTAAACAAAAGATTTCATACTCAAAACTCACAGAAAAATAAGCAAACAGAACATGGTAAAGCCGGGGCTGTTGGTGTATTTTGGGATTAATACAGACTGATGCAGTGTGAGAGTTTTAGATAACAGTAACTTGAGTTACTAAGAATGAGTTGTGAGTTTATACAATAACAGTTCGTAATCTGTCCACAAGAGACATTCAGAAGAAACACACTTACTGAGTTTACACACACACAAACACACTTACAGCACTGAGGAGAGACTAAAGTCTTTATAAAATGATAAACATAATTATGTTTCACATCGTTTAGAGTCCAATAAAAGTGAACAAATTTACAGTTAAACGCAACATAGGCAATTTCTGAGATGCTAGCAATAGCAAGCTAGCTTTGAAAGCATAAGATCCCACCTTCCCTTCAGAATGCTCTCCAGAGCCACATCTCCTCCAACACATGAATGCATAAACAGTTTGACAGGCAAGTAGGACATCTGGACTGAATGCAAAGATTGGATGATCAATTTATGCTCCTGCGCCTTCCATAGAAGATCTATATTTATATAAATATATTTGTAATACTTACTTAGTGATTGCTATCAGGATGTGAAGAGACTTTCAACCAGCATAACAAAATGTTGTTGGAAAAAAATGCCTACTCTGACTGGAAGCTAGATAAATAGACTCTCTGCAATTACTGTAAATTAAATTCCTTGATATTTTCTGTGATTGTGTAAATGGTGTTAAAAATATAACACATTATTGTCAGTGGAGGACAGCATGCCTGCCGAGTTACACAAGAAACGTTATTCTGAACATTTGTCATCAGCATTTGCAGAAATCCATACTGGCTGAATAAAAACAGTCAGATGAGCATGAAGACTGAAGCTCAAACACAGATGAGATGATCACAGTTTATAAAGACAACGGTGATGTTCAGCTCACTGATCTAATATGAAGCGTCGAGTTCAAGAGATGCTTTAATCCAGCTACTCCGTCTGCTGCAGACCACAGCAGACACACACACAGTCCTCGACGCCATTTTAAGGGTGCAGGAACAGAGAGACAGTCTCTGAAAACATCTGCGACTACATCAACATTATGCTTCTCACTCTCTCTGTACACTGGAGCTGTGACGGTCCATAAAACACCTGAAGAAACACATGACGATATGTACAGACAGATAAATACAGACAGATCAGAGAACATATTCACAGAATCATTGTGTACAAACGATGGATAAGTTGGTGGGTGGAGTGGACAGACAGACAGACACAGACAAAAAAGACAGACAGACGGGCACACACACAGACTGACAAACGGGCACAGGCGCGTGCACACACACAGACAGACACAGACTGAGTGAGACAAGGTTAGTGCGATGTTCAGCACACTTCAAATGGTATCTGGTGGACAGAAACAGAGATTAACACAAAGCAGTTTATACATCTAACTTTTTCCACAAACACACACTCTGAATATCAATGTGTACTCTGAATATCGACTGCACACACAAACACATTATTACCATACAGAGGTTTACAAGCAGCAGAAGCCCTGTGTGTGTATGTGTCTTTAACTGCAGCTCTTTGATCCTGTGGATTTTTCTCTCACTGCTTTAATTTGTCTATTAACCTCAGAAGCAGATGTGTATTACATGACCCTTAACCCTTATGATCAAATTTTTCCAGTAACACCTCAAATCAACAATCACAACTCAATCACCATCTTTTATTAAACTCTGATTTCACAAGTTTGCACTAACATGTTTTTGCAAATTATTATAAATTCATATTTGGGCTCGAGCTTGAAATTTGGCCTGAACCCAGAGTACTCCCCCATCCTTGACTTGAGGTAGATACCAGCCAAGAGTGAGGTGATGGGGTGGTGAAGGGATGTTGCAAAACTGTCATGGGACAGAGGTGAGGGACGGCTACAGCTATATATACACACCCCTGCGTGATGATTGGTTGGATTACATGACCGTGCCCCTTCTGAACTTTATTAAATAAACTTCATTTAAAGTTCAAATAAAGTCCATTATGGTAGAATTGTTGGTAGTCCTGAAATGAGAAATTATTAGAATAACCCTAGAAAGAAAAGACAGTTTCTTATGAACAGTAAATACTGTCAATTACAGTAAAGACTAACAGACTAATAAAACTCTGATACACGCACAGTGTAGAGAGAGTATTACAGTTTCTTAAACTCTTCATAGACAACAGTCTCTCTGTTGCTCTCTCTCTCTGTCTGTCAGTTCGTCTGTTTTTCAGATCTAACAGCTGCGCAGTGCTGAAATGTTTTAGTAGAAAAATCACACTGTCACACACTCAAATCACACACCCTTGCTTGATGCTCACAAATAAATACATACACTGAAATGTCTAAAATTCAGTGAGGTTCAGAAAATGACATCAGTACATGATCACAGCACATGATCCAGAGTGAAGAGCAAACAGTTTCTGCAGCCAAAACATCCCAAAACTGTTTTTAGATCAGCATGAAGGCTAAACTATAATCAGACCAGACACTCAGTGAATCTGAGTGTAACCTCATCTGCGTCACCCTGCTTTCCCAGAACGCACTGCAGCGTGACACTTTGCGCTTGGAAGTGATACAGCAGAGGCTTGTGTGAGACGCAAACACCTCAACTTGAATGCAGATGGCAGCAGACGGCTGCAGGCGGGTGGAAACAAATAAGAACCGCCAAATCAGACAATTGTCACTTCTAGAGGACCAGCAATCAGACGCAGACATCACAACAAAATATTTGTGCATGAAGAGGACTATGATGATCCAAATGTTCCTACTGTTTAATTTATTATAAAATTATATAATAACTATAATTAAAGGAGGAGAGGAGGTAGGAGACTTTTCCAGCAACATTTTGTGTTGTGCTGGTTGAAAGTCTATTTACATCTTGATAGAAATCACTAAGTGCTCTAAATATATTTATATAAATATATATGTTTTTAGTGCTTTAAAGGGAGGGTGGGATCTTATGCTTTCAAAGCTAGCTTGATATTGCTAGCCTCTCTGAAATTGCCTACCAGACCATTAAATAATAAAGACATAAATTCAGAAATATAATTAGAATCACAGATATCAGACTGTGTAGGGAATTTTCACACATTACTGAAATGCATTAAAAATATTAAAGTAAACAGACTTGGACATAATCAAAACATCACTGTTTCAGCCAATGAGCATTCAGACAGAATATATCCCACTTTGTGCACTTTGCCATAACCATAGCAACAATGGCAACAATCGGAAAATTGGGAACATACAATGACGTAGTGACTCACGTATAATGACGTCTGGTGAAATCCAAATAAAATCCACAGAGGGAAACTGGGGATAATAAAGGGACCCCATGATGCACTTACTCTTCATATTTAATGTGGTAGGTGACGTCCTCATGGCCGTCTGCTGAAATAGTTTTTGATGTGGATGGCTGACTGTTGTCTGAGTTTATTCGTTTCTCAGATGTGCCATTACTGTCTGTAGAGAAGAACATCCCCTCAGATTCCAGCTTTCCATTAGTCCGTTTGCTGGGTCTTCCCACCCGCGCAGCAGGGGGCGCCGTGTCAGCTTTGCAGTTCTGTCCTTTAGTGGCAGGTGTAACCTTTTCAATGACGCCCTCGAACCAGGCGCCAATACTGACATCTCTACAGTCGACTAGCTCGTTAATCTAAACAGAAGAAAAGAACAACCAACCAATTCCTGTTACCATAAACAACAACTGACAATATTAATGTCACAATATACACAATCAAAAATAACTTCAAAAAATTTATGGTAAGCTTGTTGGGCAATAGATCTCAAAAATTCTCTCTGTATATATTTAAAATAATTATTATTATTTTGACTTGAAAGTTTTTTAATTAGAGAAGCACTATTTCAAACAGCCACTGTGCATTCATAATTCATAACATAAAAACTAAAAGTATAAATACAGTTTAAAATAATCATGTTTTTCACACCATTCACAGGGGAAATAACATTGTTTAACACTGTTAAAATCCTAACCTTGCACACACAAATACTGTACATGACTGAAGCACAGTGTCAGGCTCTTACTTTGTACTGTCCAATCTCGGGATCTATGAGGAGGGTCTGGCTGGACGTGGAGGGCTGGATGTCTGATGCTGGACTACATGATTTAGACCCATTTCCGATGCTGTTGGAAACCACTGCTGGAGGAACAATGGTTGTGATGGGTGTGGCAGAAGGTGGGCCAGATGATGTGGCGGGTGGGGCTGCTACACAGGTCACGCCCTCTCCATTATTAAAGATGGGGCTGTCTGGAGGGTCAGTCTGTGAGCGTATAAGAAGCTGGACAATGTCATTAAGCCCAACGTTGTAATCAAAGAGTGTCTGACCATCTTCCATCTGCAACAACAAAAACACAACGAGTCTTACTTGAGCTAAAACTTAATCTCATTGATCAGATATAGAAAATAAAAAATGAATTAACACGTGTGACCAGATTACAGCATCATTTAATTAAACAATCTTTACCTAGTCTGAGATTTATAGAAATAAATGTGCCAGTTAACAAAATTCGCAAGGTCCTATCAATTTCAAAATCTACCAGCAAATAAAAGAGAATCATAAGTATTTTTGTTTTAGTGAAATAAATGAAATTACAACAACAATCACAACAACAGAGACGCCATTTTGTCTTGCCTAACCCCCTCCACAGCTCCTTTACTGTCCGCTCAACCTCCATCGCAAACCCGAGAAAAATACATCGTACAACAGCGATGATAGTGTAAGTGAATGTGTGTGTGTGTGTGTAGGAGGTTGCTATAGCAACCAATGAAGATCCATTCTGCACATAACCACACATAAATACAATGATAATCTCAACGTCTGCGTCACCAGCACACACATGTAAAATATCGCTGCATGGGCAAAAACTCTCATAAAGACAGTAAATATAATTCAGCAACACTTTGTCCTGAACGTGTGTGTGTGTGTCATTAGAATGAGAATATGAGCTGTGTGTGAGATGTTTTCTGTTTCTCAGAGATGGGCGGTAGATGCCGTTTTCCCTCTCGCACACTTGCGCTTTATTATGCATGACAGAGAGAACAAGGAGAAACAAGAAGGTCCACACCTCTGTGAGTACCACAGGAAGAAGAGATGGAGACAATGCCAAATAGTAAACATGATAAATATTAAAGATAAAAATAAAGCTAGACAGAAAGAAAGCTGTGTGCTGTCATATTTTGTTCATTTGGTCAGACTCATCAAAACAAAAGCTTGGTCACGTTGATCGCTCTAAGGAGAGGAAATGCTTAGAACCTGCGCAGACAGACGTTCACTGAATGAGATCATTTCTGCTCTTAACATGGACTTTAAAATGCTGTAACACACACAATGTTTTCTGGGTCTCCAGAGCTTCAAAAGCCACAATAAACAGATTCAATCTCACACCTGACACATGCTGCAAAAAACAGAAAAACATTTTATGCTATTTTAAGCCTATTTTAAGACTATAAAGATTTTGTACTGTGACAGATGGTTTTATAATGTGATTATTTTGACATTTAATGTAGTAAGTTTATATGACACGTTCATTCACGTTCATTCATTTCTGACAGTCTAGAATGGTCAGCTGAGTGAATCTGCTCGGTTTTGAGTTCAGCCACGGCTCACAAACACTGCCGGAAATCTGACGCCATTTACGGAGTGTGACGTGATTGTTCTGTAAAACCACACCAGCCTCTGAAAGTAAAACTGCCATTCTGACCAACACACACGATTCGGGGCTGAAAAATGTGTGTGTGTTTTACACACTAAGCAAGTGTTTTCATCACCGCACAGTTGTGATTTTGTGTAGATATTCACACTCTGGGTGAATTTGTGTGTTCTTATTCAACTGAGTTTACAAAACATGTTTGTGTGTGTTTTTCCACTGAACAGTGTGTGTACACATAAGTGTGTGTGTGTGTTCGATCAATGTATTTCTCTGTGTTCTCATCCTTTTGAGAGTTTTTAAAATATGTGTGCGCATTTCCCTGCACAAAGATGGAAAATCAAACTAGCTGAGGAATGTTCACTACTGCAGAGCCCTGCATGGAATTCTGGGATATGTGAGGAGACGCCCCACTCCCCTCCCCCCTCCCTTGACTTCCTAAGTGCATGGGAACGAGGAAAGAAATTGGAAATAGGTCACATTTAAACCGACACCAGTCGCAAACAAATCAGTATACAAAATGCTGCCAATACTGCGGCAAATCTGTTTATTAGACGACACAGTTGCACAACTCCAATGGATTTTCTAATTAAACAAATGAAAGGTTGTTGACGGTTCGGTTGAGATGCCCGCGGCTCACAGACTCGCTTCAAACGCTGCTGCAGACGGGAGAAAAACAACAGTCCCTGAAACGCTGGTTCGGCTGCCGTTCTGCCTTTGAAGCTCATCAGGGGCGGCTGCCGATCTGAGCACAAATCACCATTACTTCCTGTCTCCAGCCAAACCCCAACACACACACAAACGCATTCAACAGAACAACGTTTGCTTCTTTATTTGTTCTCTTTTCTTACAGCTGCTTCTCTATTATATGACTGTCCTATCTGAAGAGTTCACAGGCTGACCTGTAAACACACAAACACATACTTGCACAAAGACACACACAAATGCTTTACCAAATGATCAGACACACAAAATCTACCAGACTTATATTGAACAAGGCATGATCGATATCTAGAGACCAAAATATCACACGATACAACTCTACCATACAGACAACTGAACACAAGTGACATGGGCCAGTATGGAAACACAGGACAACCACAAAGCGACACCCTAGCAACCACCTATAACCACTACAAATATAAGTACTGTCATTACATCTCTACATAATAAAAGTCAATTAACGAAATCATTAACAAATATTCATAACTGAAGTCAAATTGAAACAGTCACTGATTTACATACCAAATAAATGTATAACAATTAAATATAATAATATTATAATAATTAAAACTAATACAAATAATACTCACAGAAAATGTTCTCAATAAAGAAAAACAATGATTACAAGCATACTGCTTGACAGAAATTTGAAAAATGACAATTTAAAAAGAGCACAAGACTGCAAAAATCTGATTTCTACATGTTGATCTTTCTAATGTTTTACTACCAAAAACCTGCATTATAATATTTTACCAACTGAAGAACAGATCATGCATGAGAGAGAGAAAGAGCGAGAGAAAGCGAGAGACAGGCAATGTATGACAACGCCATTTTATAATACAGACACTTTCAGTGTGTTCGGTTGTATGGTGTCAGTGTATGCGTGTTCACATGTTAACTTCTCTCTGCGGCACTTAACGTCTCCCTCACAACTACATGGTTAAAAACACACCCAAAAAAACGGTAACACGACACGTCTTTGATGTTTCACACACAAACGTAACAATGGCAATTATTCGAGTGAAATCTACTCTGACATGATAAAACACACCTTGCAGGTCCCCCTCAAACACACGTCTCTGTATGCCTGTGATTCCCTTATATTTCCTGACAGCTGTAGTGTGCGAGTTTAATTGTTTGACGGTTAGTAACTCTTGACTAACTGCTGCCGGTTCGTGTCCTGTCCAGCAGATTAAACAGCCGTTTCCTCCAGCTTCAGGCCCACACCAAACCAGACCAACAGAACAAAATGGCCACCGGAGAGCTGAGTGCCCAACACACGACAGACACACACCAAAAGCAGACCTGCGCACGGGTGTCAGGACGCCGAACAAAGAGGTGAAACATCACAGACAAGGTCTGCAATATAACTTCTAAACCTTCTCTGCGCTGATAAACTTTGTCTGATTAAATATCACTCCTCATGTTTATGGAGTGAGAAACAGTTATATAGTTACATTAAACTATATGAACATTCAGATTCAGTACATTAAACATCAACACAAGACAAGAAAACAAGGAGATAATCATTAAGCACTCGTTCAAAACCTGACAAATCTAAGCAAAACCTCCTTTTGGGGGTGTCCTCATT
>JAZGTH010000005.1:14907500-14930000 GCA_036877525.1 Chromobotia macracanthus
TGTGTGTTTTTGTGCGTGTTTGAGTGCGTGTGTGTTTTTGTGCTTTTGTGCGTGTTTGAGTGCGTGTGTGTTTTTGTGCTTTTGTGCGTGTTTGAGTGCGTGTGCGTTTTTGTGCTTTTGTGCGTGTTTGAGTGCGTGTGCGTTTTTGTGCGTGTTTGAGTGCGTGTTTGTTTTTGTGCGTGTGCGTTTTTGTGCGTGTGCGTTTTTGTGCGTGTGCGTTTTTGCCCGCTGGTTTGAGTGCGTGTGTGTTTTTTGCGTGTGCGTTTTTGCGTGCGGGTGATGCGTTTTTGTGCGTGTTTGAGTGCGCTGTGCGTGTTTGTTTGAGTGCGTGTTTGAGTGCGTGCGCGTCGTTTTTTGTGCGTGTTTGAGTGCGTGTCGCTTTTTGTGCGTGTTTGAGTGCCGCCGCCCCCCGCCGCCTTTTGTGCGTGTTTGAGTGCGTGTGCGTTTTTGTGCGTGTTTGAGTGTGTGTGTTTTTGTGCGTTTTTGTGCGTGTTTGAGTGTGTGTGTTTTTGTGCGTGTTTGAGTGTGTGTGTGTGTTTTGTGCGTGTTTGAGTGTGTGTGTGTTTTTGTGCGTGTTTGAGTGTGTGTGTGTGTTTTTGTGCGTGTTTGAGTGTGTGTGTGTTTTTGTGCGTGTTTGAGTGTGTGTGTGTGTTTTTGTGCGTGTTTGAGTGTGTGTGTGCGTTTTTGTGCGTGTTTGAGTGTGTGTGTGCGTTTTTGTGCGTGTTTGAGTGTGTGTGTGTGTTTTTGTGCGTGTTTGAGTGTGTGTGTGTGTTTTTGTGCGTGTTTGAGTGTGTGTGTGTTTTTGTGCGTTTTTGTGCGTGTTTGAGTGTGTGTGTGTGTTTTTGTGCGTTTTTGTGCGTGTTTGAGTGTGTGTGTGTGTTTTTGTGCGTTTTTGTGCGTGTTTGAGTGTGTGTGTGTGTGTTTTTGTGCGTGTTTGAGTGTGTGTGTGTGTGCGTTTTTGTGCGTTTTTGTGCGTGTGTGTGTGTTTTTGTGCGTTTTTGTGTGTGTGTGTGCGTGTTTTTGTGCGTGTTTGAGTGTGTGTGTGTGCGCGTGTTTTTGTGCGTGTTTGAGTGTGTGTGTGTGCGCGTGTTTTTGTGCGTGTTTGAGTGTGTGTGTGTGCGTGTTTTTGTGCGTGTTTGTGCGTGTTTGAGTGTGTGTGTGTGTGTGTTTTTGTGCGTGTTTGAGTGTGTGTGTGTGTGTTTTTGTGCGTGTTTGAGTGTGTGTGTGTGTGTTTTTGTGCGTGTTTGAGTGTGTGTTTTTGTGCGTGTTTGAGTGTGTGTTTTTGTGCTTGTTTGAGTGTGTGTTTTTGTGCGTGTTTGAGTGTGTGTTTTTGTCTGTGTGTTTTTGTGCGTGTTTGAGTCGTGTTTTTGTGCTGTGTGTTTTTGTCGTGTTTGAGTCGTGTGTTTTTGTGCGTGTTTGAGTGTGTGTTTTTGTGCGTGTTTGAGTGTGTGTTTTTGTGCGTGTTTGAGTGTGTGTTTTTGTGCGTGTGTGTTTTTGTGCGTGTTTGAGTGCGTGTTTTTGTGCGTGTGTGTTTTTGTGCGTGTTTGAGTGCGTGTTTTTGTGCGTGTGTGTTTTTGTGCGTGTTTGACGTGTGTGTGTGTTTTTGTGCGTGTTTGAGTGTGTGTTTTTGTGCGTGTTTTTGTGCGTGTTTGAGTGTGTGTTTTTGTGCGTGTTTGAGTGTGTGTTTTTGTGCGCGTGTGTGTGTGTTTTTGTGCGTGTTTGAGTGCGTGTTTTTGTGCGTGTTTGAGTGTGTGTTTTTGTGCGTGTTTGAGTGTGTGTTTTTGTGCGTGTTTGAGTGTGTGTTTTTGTGCGTGTTTGAGTGTGTGTTTTTGTGCGTGTTTGAGTGCGTGTTTTTGTGTGTACTTACTGAGTACAGCTGCTGAGCTGTAGATGTGTGATCCCGTGCTCCATTCCCTCGCCCACCTGGGATCTTCAGAGGTGGGTGAGGGACATCAGGAGCACCACAGAGGCCCTGGACCAGTGGTACTACTACAGCACAAAGACAGACTGCAGACACAACACACTGCATTACAGTCTGTATCAATGACAAACACACAAATCAGAAACTAATGCTTCACACTCTTGCTTTATGCCATATCTTTATGCTATTTATGATAATTGTCCGTATTTTTGTTTCATCAGAGAAAACAGCTTTAAACATTAACCTGCCCGGGCACATACAGTAAAAATTGGGTAATAAAGGCATATAAGCTCAATGATGTTTAACGGCATCTACTAAATGTTCAAAATGTTAAAATATTGAAGCAGCTAACACAGGATAATCATCTCAACACCGAGCACAAAACAGACGCAATTATAATAAATATATTAGAATTCAAAGCGCAGAGTCGCGTGACGTCACGGCTGGTTAAATGGAGCCGCTGTGACGTAGATGTGAAGCTCAAGGCCTCCGACGTCAAAAACAACGCAAACTGAAACAACGCGAGTTTGTAACGCCGCGTCACAATAAACCGCGTCTTTCACATTAAGAATAAGCCGGAAACATCATCACGGGTCTTAAACTCTCTTCTGAGAGACAAGCGGACGAGTGTGCGTGAGCAGGCCCACCGCCTCTGACCAGAGAAAACATCTGACCGAGGCCTCGGGTGACTGACACAGCGGAGCAGATGAAGGCCAGCCCTTCAGGCCAGCCCTTCAGGCCGACACAAGCAGCGCTACACACGGTGTATGAAACGCCGAACAGTCGCCAAACTCACACGTGTGACCGACCTGAAGCGCTCCGTTACTGAAGCGTCATCTTTACCTTCCCGTCACGTCGTTAATACTGCTGCTGATCGCCTCCATGATGCTGCGCTTAGACTCTTTCTTTCCTTCTTTCTCACGAGCAAAACAATGACTGTTGAGGATCCGCTGGAGGTTGGATTTGACCATCCGGCCTCGGGAGAGTTCACGGCGGCCTGTGTGCGCTCGTCTGCGGTCGAGCAGTGAGTGAGCGGCGCGGGGACTCGCACAAAACACTTCACTGCCTACTACTGCGAAGTCTTCGCTCATGAATATTCACCAGGCCGCGGTGACGTCACCGGCAACGTCCTTCGGGCGTCGTGGAACGTAGGTAATTAATATTTAAAAGAAGAACCATTTAGCAAATCAGATAGGCCGACTGGTAGAATAACGTCATTATTTATGTGAAGCCTTCGCCGTAGTAGTTGTTTAGCGGTCGCAAGCGCAGTGGAAAATTACTGAGAGGAAGAGAATGAAGTTTTACTTTCGTGATGTTTTCACGAAATGTTCTTTATCTGCAGACTTTGTAAGTCGATCAATATCACATAAACTTGTGTGGAGTACCACATAAATCCCGGAGTTATTATTCAATACCATAATATATCAAAGTACACATAACCTAACACATTACCTAGAGTTAGAATGAGTGTGTGCGTCTTCACACAAGCAAGAGTGCCTTTTAGACAAAATATTGCAAATTTAACTTAATCCTATCTTAAATATAATATAACATTATTCAGTAGTAATTATGTGTAAATGCATGCACAGCCCTTTGAACTGCTTTAAACAGCCTGTGTAAATACATGTAAATATCACTTCTGTTCCACCTCTGATTTACATGTTTGTTTCTGTCTAGTCACAGCAGTGTGATGTTACAGCTGCACTTAGTAATATTATGCTTCTGTTGTCATCTCAGTCTGGAGAGAGAGAGAGAGAGAGAGAGAGAGACAGAGAGAGGGAGGGAGAGAGAGAGAGAGACTGAGAGAGAGACAGAGAGAGAGACAGAGAGAGACAGAGAGAGGGAGAGAGAGACAGAGAGAGAGACAGAGAGAGAGAGAGAGAGAGAGAGAGAGAGAGAGAGAGAGAGAGAGAGAGAGAGAGAGACAGAGAGAGAGAGAGAGACAGAGAGAGAGACAGAGAGAGAGAGAGTTTGTAAAAGGCTGCAGCGTCTCTGAATAGCCCACAGAGGTCAGTGTTGTGTAATAAACAGAGTGAGGGTGTCAACCACACAAACACGTTCACACACAATACAGATTCAAGACCTCTGTTGTCATGTGTACTAGGTTCTGTGAAATACACTGAATACAGTCAGCGACACAAACCTTTCTGACCATAATAATGGAAATAACTGTCCTCAGAACTGTTACAACACAAGCAAAATAAGCACAGTGACAGCATTATCAGAAATGAGTTTTCAGTTTGGTTGGTTTTGGTAATTGGGTTTAAAATTGTTTAGTAATAATCCTCATTTGAGCTGTGAGATGCCAAACACATATTACTGTAATTCCAGGAACCCGGAGAGTCACTGTAAACACATTCCCATAATCTTTCAGTCTGACAGAAATAATAAACAGTTACGCAAGATAAGACACAACCCAACAGGCCTCCAGATTTCACTGCTGTGTGTTCAGATGAGTCTAATTAAACAGACCATGGACACTGATGTCTGATTCTGTATTTACTGCAGTTTAAGTGACGTTTATACACAGACACAGACAGCATGAGCAGGCAGGCAGACATGATGTCACAGAGTGTGTGAATATTTGATGTGTGTGACGATCACATTTAATGTAATTAGTCTCTTTGTTTGCTGGAAATGTCCAGCCCAGTCTGGCCCAAACCAGGCAGTCAGTGTGAAGACAAAATGAAACAAGTAAAAGGCTTTTGTCCATAGGAATCATTTTGAACCGTCAGGAGCTGCATTCCATTGGCCAGCGTTCCATGGCAACACATCCCACCTATGACAACAGAGCCGAGCTGTGTGTTTCAGCATGTTTCAAAGGTAGAATGACAATCTGGGGATCAGACTGTGTGAGTGGGGGGGTTCTGGAATCACCAGGCAGATTTTGGGGAAACCAGTAAGACATTTCTGACATTCCTATTGGTGAAAGCAGCCCATTGAAAAGCTTTAAGGAACTGAAGGTGAATTTCTTTCAGAAGGTTCTGTTTGTACAGAACACACCAGACAATCTGTCCAGCTAGACCCAGTGTGTAACTCTTTATATTATAAAGAGGGCAAGGTTATGAATGTCTTAATAAATCTTTAGTGCTTTAAAGAGTTTTCCATCCTTATTAGGTGCCACAGGCCTCATGGCATTACATACTTTGATCAGTGAAGCCACTCAATTCATTTTGGTCACAGTTCACACTGTCAGCTTCAGGAATCAAAGTGACTTCTGTAATAACTTTATATATACATTTCACCAGGCACCTGTTTGTCTGAAACTGAAATGAACTGAGAAAAAAATGGAATTGTCCATTCTGATTAAAAATGTAAAACCTGTCTTCTGTTTTATGCTCTGCAGTCTGTTTTTCTGTCTGTCATAAAGCTTTAATGTGTCAAAAAAAGCTTTGAACAATATGTGTATTAATTAAATCCATGACCTTTGGTGCTGCTAGCATCTTGCTGTACTGGTTGTATTACAGCAGACATATTGTATATAAATCAAAATAAAATATAGAAGACTTGATTGATTGAAGCACATGTGGTTTGCACACAGTTATTACAACTGGACGTTACAGCGCTAAAGTGTTTTTATTGGTTAAGAAGTTGTCAATTAAAACAAGAAACGGTTAAAAGAAATTGTGACTTTAAATTAAAACCAGATATAATAAACAAATGAAATTACATGAGGGTTCGGATTTGGACCACCTGTTAAGACCTGCTTCAAATTCCATTTTAAGATGTAATGTGACTTCACACAGTAAACAATTTCAGCCTCACGGTCTCATTGCACTCAAAAACAAATGTTTGATTTGTTTTAAATTTACAATCAGGTTAATCCTCACTCAAAAATAAACATAACATAAAAAACAACAATATAATCACATTTTCTCAATGAGGGGAAATGTCCTGCAGAATCACCGAGATGGAATTATACCGTCTCTACAAACCAAAAGAGGAAGTTTAATCAAACGCTTGAGTGCTGGAGGACTACGAGATGTTCTCTGCTTTCATAGACGTTTTTATGCAACACAGCTGAATACTGCAGAACACGCGCGCACACACACGCACGCACGCACACACACACACAGTCAGCATCAGCACCTGTTTGCCTCTCTTTCTCTCGGGATGCCCTGCTGACACTCGTTTCAGATTGTTAGCTACTAATAGAAACGAGAGTTACAGTGGAGGAGACAGATTGTCGTTGCTGTGGTCACAGTGCTTATACCTGTACAGTGTCAAACAAAGACCAAATACTGTTACTGCTCATGAAGAAATCGTGTCATTTCACCACCAAAACAAAAGAAACATTTGATCTTAAGAACAAGTTAGAAGACAGTATTTTCTACATAATTTCTTCAATGGTTCTTAAAGTCAAGTTTAGGGTCATTAAGACTTTTGGCATTGTGACATAATCAGATACATTTAACTCATTCAAAATACATATTTACAAAAAGTCTTAGCTGTCTTATCAACAGGCTGATGTTTGTCTTTTGATCTGAGGGCTAAACATGGGATTTGTTCATGAGATTCAAATAGGAAGTGAATATAGAATATTATGTTAGAAATCAGAAATACAGCAGATGAAGATCAAAACAAACTGGAATGTGAAACTCTCAGTCCATTATCTGTCCGTGCTGGTGTCAAATGACTTGCAGTGAAAGACAACAAAACTCAAGCTGCGTACTTTGATTTCTGACACTGATTAATTTCTGATGTGAAAGTCAGAAAAGTCTGATGAATTCTGCAAGTCCTTCACTTGTTTTGTTGTTGGACATCTGAATACATGGTTGTGTGTTCCAACGAGAGTCAGGCAGTTTATTGAACCAGTCCTGGATTAAAACATTTCTTAAAGAAGAAGAATTTAGAATTTATGGCAGGTATTTTAATGTTTTTGTGTTTGTAACACCTCTGCCATACACACACACTTCAGTACGAGACCTTGAGATTGTACAGCAGTTCGGCAGTTTGACACAGTGATTTTGGATTGGCTGTGGAGAAATATTGACAGCACAGCCAGTCTTCCAGCTCGGCATTGCACTTGGGTTCCAGAGATCGTTCAGCAAATTTCATCATGAGCAGAGCACGCTTCACATCCAGCCAGTTCAACAGACCCTCATGTACGGCCTGCTCAACTCCACGCTGCTTCCCCCCTCCATATACCCACGGCTGCTCCAGGAGGTCCCTGCGTGGGCCCCAGAGTAACCCTTGCAGGACATGCTTGGCGTCCAGGATGTGAATGCGTTTGCTGGGTTCTGGCTCTAGTAGCAGGTTGGCGAGTCTCTGGAGTCCCGTAGAGTAGATTGACACACTTGGGATGGACGGCAAGTCTTCACATTTGTACGACTGCTGTCGCAGCATGGGTGTTGCCTCAAACGGGTTGCGTTGATGCAGCAGCTCATATATTAGAATGCCAGTCTGGAACTCGTCAAATTTCTGGTATTGAGCAGCCGAGACAATCTCAGGTGCCAGACGGGAATGGTCTCGTTTCAGACGAGGGTCAATGCAAACCGTCCCACTGTCTGCATTGCGCTGCTTGGCTTTGGTGAAATTACAGATGAGGAGACGTGGCAAACACTGCTGCTGCGGGTCGGTATGCGTCTCGTCTGCAGATGTAGTGCGTCGATGCTGCACTAGGAGCAGATTTTCTAGGCAGAGATCTCGGTGAGTGACCCCATGTGCTTTGAGATGTTCAAGCCCCGTGCACAACTGCAGCAGCAAGAAACAAATGCGCCGCTCATAAACCTCTGGCTGTGACTGGTGGAAAGATCCCCAATCTTTCACAAAATCTGCTGCACTCTGATGGGGAACCTCCCGTGTAATGACCACCACACGCTCCTGCTCAGCTGGCCCTGCTATCCTGGATGGATTTCCCTCACTGGGTAACATGCTCTGTGGCACACATGCGATGAAGTGGCCACAGTCCTGCTGCAGGTTGAAGTGGGGAAGAACGCTGTGCTGCACGGACAGACCGTAGAGATGAGACTGTTTACTGTCGGATGTCTTACTTTTACAAATCTAAAAACAGACAGAAACACAATCACTGTTAGTCAAATCTGAAGAGTTTTGTTTCATAATGCACAAGTAAACATTTAGTGTAAAAGATGCAAACATTGTGGCAGCATAAACACCGTGGCTGTTTAAACTGTGTAAACACCGTGGCAGTTTAAACTGTGTAGACACCGTGGCAGTTTAAACTGTGTAGACACCGTGGCAGTTTAAACTGTGTAAACACCGTGGCAGTTTAAACTGTGTAGACACCGTGGCAGTTTAAACTGTGTAAACACCGTGGCTGTTTAAACTGTGTAAACACCGTGGCTGTTTAAACTGTGTAGACACCGTGGCAGTTTAAACTGTGTAGACACCGTGGCAGTTTAAACTGTGTAAACACCGTGGCAGTTTAAACTGTGTAAACACCGTGGCAGTTTAAACTGTGTAAACACCGTGGCAGTTTAAACTGTGTAGACACCGTGGCTGTTTAAACTGTGCAGACACCGTGGCAGTTTAAACTGTGCAGACACCGTGGCAGTTTAAACTGTGTAAACACCGTGGCTGTTTAAACTGTGTAGACACCGTGGCTGTTTAAACTGTGTAGACACCGTGGCTGTTTAAACTGTGTAAACACCGTGGCTGTTTAAACTGTGCAGACACTGTGGCTGTTTAAACTGTGCAGACACTGTGGCTGTTTAAACTGTGCAGACACCGTGGCAGTTTAAACTGTGCAGACACCGTGGCAGTTTAAACTGTGCAGACACCGTGGCTGTTTAAACTGTGCAGACACCGTGGCTGTTTAAACTGTGCAGACACCGTGGCTGTTTAAACTGTGCAGACAGCGTGGCTGTTTAAACTGTGCAGACACCGTGGCTGTTTAAACTGTGCAGACAGCGTGGCTGTTTAAACTGTGCAGACAGCGTGGCGGTTTAAACTGTGCAGACACCGTGGCGGTTTAAACTGTGTAGACACCGTGGCGGTTTAAACTGTGCAGACACCGTGGCGGTTTAAACTGTGCAGACACCGTGGCTGTTTAAACTGTGCAGACACCGTGGCGGTTTAAACTGTGCAGACACCGTGGCGGTTTAAACTGTGTAAACACCGTGGCTGTTTAAACTGTGTAAACACAGTGGCTGTTTAAACTGTGTAAACACCGTGGCTGTTTAAACTGTGCAGACACCGTGGCTGTTTAAACTGTGTAAACACCGCGCAGGCATTTATTTGCAGATGATGCTGGTGTTAGTATCTTGTTTTAAATCAAATGCAAGCGTTTATTTTTATCTTGCCTCAACACACCTGCCTGAAAGTTTCTAGTTTGCTGAGAAGGATCTTGATTAGCTGCTTTAGGTGTTTGATGGGGTTTAGAGTTCTGCAGGACACGAGACACCCCTGATGCAATGACATTCAGACAGTTTAAGTGTTAACCAAATTAACCAATAACCAAATTATTTCTGGGGCCCCTTTAGAGTAACATACACTGAGGACTCACAGTAAGAGCAGACAGATCTCTTAAGCAGTACACAGAGTTGTCTGCAGGCGCTCTCTCACCTTCACAGCATATGTGTTGCGAGGGTCTGATGCACAGGATGCAGAATAATACACAGCATCTCCGGACAGACAGCTTGGCTTGTTACATGTCAGTTTAAACAGTGACCAGTTGCTCTCGTCGAATCGAAGTGGATTTCTCTGACTGCTGGTGAAATGTTCCTCGCACTTCAGAGCCAGACGCCGCAAAGACTCTGCGTACAAGCCACCCAGTTTGGAGTAGATCCCCTCACGACTGTCCATGTTACTCAACAGTGCCTGCAGCTGCAGGGTTGAGCCTGTACCCGGGGCTGCAGCGGGCGTAACTGACAGCAGCGTGTTGAGCTGTGGTGACGAGCTGGATGTGATGCTTCCTCGACTGTGACACCCCAGTCGTCCCTGACCTCTGAACTGAGGGTCATCCAGGGTCCGAGAGCGCAGGGGCGGGCAGTGCTCAAGAGACTCGCTGGTGGAGCACTGGGGTCCATTGGCTTCACGGCGGCTCACGTCGGTTTCTGAGTCACTAAACAGGAGGCGGGCCTGCGCTCGCACCAGCGGATTGATGCCAGACTCACTGGGGGCTGAGACGGTTCGATTTATCAGCTTCTTCTGCGGTAGAGGAGGAGGCTGCAGCTGACACACTGGACTCTTGCTGGGAAACATGTCGGGCTGCGGGGACACTGGGGCGGAGGCCAATGGGCTGCTGGGAATAGGGGAGGAGCAAGAGGGAAGAGTGGAGTCTAATTACATAATCAGAGAGAGAGCGAGAGAGAGAGAAAGAGAGAGAGAATTGTTACATTTCTTAAATAAAAAAGCTAAAAGAAAACACAGATAATAGAAATATCTGCACATGCAGCAGCAGCTTTATATCACAGTGTGTGTGTGTGTGTGTGTGTCTGTGTGTGTGAGAGTGATTTGGTTACTGTTTAACAGTGTAGCACCTGTTATATTACCTACAATATCACACCAGAAGCATCATCCAGAAGTGAACATCTCAACATCTCCACAGATCAGTCAGTGTGGTGCTCAGATCTGGGCTTGTACTCTACAGGTTTGTAAATGTGAAGTCTGGGATGTGAGTGATGTGGTGGGATTCTGGAGAGAGTGAAATGAAGTAATGGAGGGGTGGAGAGGAAGATTAGTGGTTTAACAAGGGGAAATTGTCAGAAAGACGCCCTGTGATAACCACACAACCCCGATTTCCTCTCCTTATCCCTCATTATCTTTGTGTCCCAGTGCATTGTGGGAAAACTCTACACCTACACTGCATCATCGGAGCTGTAAAGAGATCAGACAGCGAGGGTTTGAGAGAAACGCTTCTGATAACTGAAGCTCTGACTC
This sequence comes from Chromobotia macracanthus, assembly GCA_036877525.1. NCBI lineage: Eukaryota > Metazoa > Chordata > Actinopteri > Cypriniformes > Botiidae > Chromobotia > Chromobotia macracanthus. The sequence goes on from JAZGTH010000005.1 coordinate 14,918,263, forward strand.
TATTTTTGGCTGTTGCTTTTATAGTGCAGGATGTGAGGTTTTTTATTTCCTCACTGTGTGTGATTATCACTGTCAGTGAAGGAAGTTTGTTTCTGTTTATCATCACAGCATGTTGTCTAGGTAGAGTGGTCTCACTAGGGTTTGTAACAGAGTGTCTTTATTGTGGTGTGTGGAGGTGAATGTGGACTCACCAGCATCTGACAATGCATGCAGACTGTCTGTGGATGCATTATTGCTGCAGTGGAGTCCTCGCAGAGCCTGATTTAGATTCTCCACTGAGCCCTGATGATTGACCCCGTCCAGATCCATATTACTGCCACTCAAACGATTACACACCCTACAGAGAGCAGAGACACTGTCAGATACACTCTTCAATCACACACACACTACAGAGAGCAGAGACACCGTCAGATACACTCTCCAATCACACACACACACTACAGAGAGTAGAGACACTGTCAGATACACTCTTCAATCACACACACACACTACAGAGAGCAGAGACACCGTCAGATACACTCTCCAATCACACACACACACTACAGAGAGCAGAGACACTGTCAGATACACTCTCCAATCACACACACACACTACAGAGAGCAGAGACACTGTCAGATACACTCTCCAATCACACACACACACTACAGAGAGCAGAGACACTGTCAGATACACTCTCAATCACACACAAAAAAGAAGTAAGACACTGTCACACTCTCACACACAATACAGAGAGTAGAGACACTGTACAGATACACTCTCCAATCACACACACACACTACAGAGAGTAGAGACACTGTCAGATACACTCTCCAATCACACACACACTACAGAGAGCAGAGACACCGTCAGATACACTCTCAATCACACACACACACTACAGAGAGCAGAGACACTGTCAGATACACTCTCCAATCACACACACACACTACAGAGAGTAGAGACACTGTCAGATACACTCTCCAATCACACACACACACTACAGAGAGTAGAGACACTGTCAGATACACTCTCCAATCACACACACACACTACAGAGAGTAGAGACACTGTCAGATACACTCTCCAATCACACACACACTACAGAGAGTAGAGACACTGTCAGATACACTCTCCAATCACACACACACACTACAGAGAGCAGAGACACTGTCAGATACACTCTCCAATCACACACACACACTACAGAGAGCAGAGACACTGTCAGATACACTCTCCAATCACACACACACACTACAGAGAGCAGAGACACTGTCAGATACACTCTCCAATCACACACAATACAGAGAGTAGAGACACTGTCAGATACACTCTTCAATCACACACAATACAGAGAGTAGAGACACTGTCAGATACACTCTCCAATCACACACACACTACAGAGAGCAGAGACACTGTCAGATACACTCTCCAATCACACACAATACAGAGAGTAGAGACACTGTCAGATACACTCTCCAATCACACACACACACACTACAGAGAGCAGAGACACTGTCAGATACACTCTCCAATCACACACACACACTACAGAGAGCAGAGACACTGTCAGATACACTCTCCAATCACACACACACACTACAGAGAGCAGAGACACTGTCAGATACACTCTCCAATCACACACAATACAGAGAGTAGAGACACTGTCAGATACACTCTCCAATCACACACACACACTACAGAGAGCAGAGACACTGTCAGATACACTCTCCAATCACACACACACACTACAGAGAGTAGAGACACTGTCAGATACACTCTCCAATCACACACACACACACTACAGAGAGTAGAGACACTGTCAGATACACTCTCCAATCACACACACACTACAGAGAGCAGAGACACTGTCAGATACACTCTCCAATCACACACACACACTACAGAGAGCAGAGACACTGTCAGATACACTCTCCAATCACACACACACACTACAGAGAGCAGAGACACTGTCAGATACACTCTCCAATCACACACACACACTACAGAGAGCAGAGACACTGTCAGATACACTCTCCAATCACACACAATACAGAGAGTAGAGACACTGTCAGATACACTCTCCAATCACACACACACACTACAGAGAGCAGAGACACTGTCAGATACACTCTCCAATCACACACACACACTACAGAGAGTAGAGACACTGTCAGATACACTCTCCAATCACACACACACACTACAGAGAGTAGAGACACTGTCAGATACACTCTCCAATCACACACACACACTACAGAGAGCAGAGACACTGTCAGATACATCTCCAATACACTCCAATCACACACACACTACAGAGAGCAGAGACACTGTCAGATACACTCTCCAATCACACACAATACAGAGAGTAGAGACACTGTCAGATACACTCTCAAAATACAAGAGCAGAACACTGTCAATCAATCACACACACACACTACAGAGAGCAGAGACACTTGATACACTCCAATCCACAAAAGATACACTCTCAAATACACTTCAATCACACACACACACTACAGAGAGTAGAGACACTGTCAGATACACTCTCCAATCACACACACACACTACAGAGAGTAGAGACACTGTCAGATACACTCTCCAATCACACACAATACAGAGAGTAGAGACACTGTCAGATACACTCTCCAATCACACACACACACTACAGAGAGCAGAGACACTGTCAGATACACTCTCCAATCACACACAATACAGAGAGTAGAGACACTGTCAGATACACTCTCCAATCACACACACACACTACAGAGAGCAGAGACACTGTCAGATACACTCTCCAATCACACACACACACTACAGAGAGCAGAGACACTGTCAGATACACTCTCCAATCACACACAATACAGAGAGTAGAGACACTGTCAGATACACTCTCCAATCACACAAACACACACTACAGAGAGCAGAGACACTGTCAGATACACTCTTAACACACACACACACTACAGAGAGTAGAGACACTGTCAGATACACTCTCCAATCACACACACACACTACAGAGAGCAGAGACACTGTCAGATACACTCTCCAATCACACACACACACTACAGAGAGCAGAGACACTGTCAGATACACTCTCCAATCACACACACACACTACAGAGAGCAGAGACACTGTCAGATACACTCTCCAATCACACACAATACAGAGAGTAGAGACACTGTCAGATACACTCTCAATCACACACACTACAAGAGTAGAGACACACTCTCCAATCACACACACTACAGAGAGCAGAGACACTGTCAGATACACTCTCCAATCACACACAATACAGAGAGTAGAGACACTGTCAGATAACTCTCCAATCACAACACATCTCCAATCACACACACACTACAGAGAGTAGAGACACTGTCAGATACACTCTCCAATCACACACACACACTACAGAGAGCAGAGACACTGTCAGATACACTCTCCAATCACACACACACACTACAGAGAGCAGAGACACTGTCAGATACACTCTCCAATCACACACACAATACAGAGAGTAGAGACACTGTCAGATACACTCTCCAATCACACACACACACTACAGAGAGTAGAGACACTGTCAGATACACTCTCCAATCACACACACTACAGAGAGCAGAGACACTGTCAGATACACTCTCCAATCACACACACACACTACAGAGAGCAGAGACACTGTCAGATACACTCTCCAATCACACACAATACAGAGAGTAGAGACACTGTCAGATACACTCTCCAATCACACACACACAAAGCGTATCACAGCAGATCTGCTTCCTCTTTACAAACCCAGCATAAGTGTGTGTGTTTTCATCTTTTATGGGGATATACATACAGATGTAATAGTTTGTATACTGTACAAATAGTATATTTTATCCCCCTACACTAACAATACTCCTAAACCTAACCTCACAGAAAACATCGTCATTTTTAATTAACAAACAAAATCATCATTTGGTTGAAGCGATTTAGTTTTTTAAGTGATTTAGTTAGGACACAGGAAGTGTTCCCATAAACCATGTTTGTGGTGTTATACATACGATACATGTCATTATACACGTTTGTGTAACCACATATTTAAACCCACACACATAGAAATGCACACACAGGTTTGTGGTGACTCTAAAGGTAGAACAACAGCATTTCCTGCTCTTCACACTCTGATAAACTGCATGTTTATAAAGGACATTAACTTAGTCCACAGAACGTGCACTGTGACAATACATGTAAATGTTCCTGAATGGACCACAGAGACCTGAGAACAACCATCACCCACCTGAAAAACACAGAGCAGAAACATCACACATCTGATGGTCCATCACAGCTCCTGTGAGGTTCTGTTTGCGCGTGTGTATTTTCACAGCAATGCTGCAAATGCAGCAACGACGTGTATCAAAATATCTCTCATGATATCTTTATATAGTCTGAAGCTCTGTTCAGATTTATCTTTAATCTGCAAGAGGAATCGGGTGCATCCTGAGGCGTGGAAACAAATGCCAGAGGACTCGTCGTCTGTCAGACGCCTCCAGAACTTTCCTCAGCTTGACTGATGATCAGAGAAACAATGGTTTGATCAGGTTTGACTGAACTGACCCAGTGACCCAAGAAAATCTGCTGGCAACAGTTCTGTCCACAGATCAAGATTTTAATATCAAACTTTAATAATAATAAAACAAACCTTAATAATAATAATAATCACGCCAGATATTTTCATTAGATTTTTTAACCATCTGGTCCTTTAATGATTCATCAGTGGAAAAGTTCTTACTTATACTGTCTCGTCTCTCAGGAAACACTGACAACCATTTACAGTAACTGGAAGTCACCAATCGTCAATGATAGAACACAACGACATGATGCAGAAACTACCAATCCGAGTGCAGACAGCAGGTCATGTGACCTCATCTGATACAGTCTGCAGCTGAGAAGAAACTAGAAATTAGTACAGCAACTCAATTGAAATATAATGCGTGTCAAAATAAATAAAACTGGATTCATTTATAACTTAGAAACGTTTGTGCAAAAATGAGAAACTTTTGAGCAGATGTTTACTGTTGAGTGCAGTCGATGGTTCAGAGGTTCACAGCGGTTACTGCACTACATGCGTGTCATTTGTCATGGAAACAGTAAATCCTCTGCTTTGAGTTATGGGTTGGCTCGATCACTCTGTAAAACAGAAACTAATCTCTACACGCTCTGACATGAGCACATCAGAGCAGAATCACGCCAGAGGAACAGGTCAGGAGTCATCCTCTGATCCTACAGATGTGTTTTCCTTTTTAATTAGCAGCAGCGTTTTAAATGGTGAATATATAGATAAGCTTTTGTAAAGAGTTTTAACTGAACGTTCACAGAATTTTAAACTAATCACCTTTGAAGCCCCACCTTCACTGTAGAGTTTAAGACTAGTGGACTGGTTATTCAGACGTATTCAAATGCTGACTGGCCAATTTTAGCGTTACTAAATTTCCGTTTTTGTTCAGGAATGACGTCAGCTGTGTGGAATGACTCCACATTATCTCAACAAACTATGATTTGAATTTGTGTCTTTGCTGTTGAATGTAAAACAGAGGTCAAAAATATGATTGGTCACACCAGAAGGTCTGGATGCTTAAATACTCATCACCATGGTTACAGAACACCTCAACATCCCAATCAGACCAGCAGACTACAGTCTAAACTGAAAACTATCTAAGATTTATTTTAATATGGTCATGTGACCGAGGTGACGTTTCTCTGTGTTCTACTCATAAGTCAGTCAAACATGACAATAAATGAAACCAGAGTGAAATTAAATTTCAGGACACAGAGCTGATCCAGTAAAGTAATCTAAAGATAAACCAGTTAACACACTTAGTTTTAACTCCATGAAAAGCAGATCAAGTTTTGATTAGCCAGAAATGTTGATGCATGTGTGCTCATGTGTAGCTTTAACCGCACCATCTGCAAACACACACTCTCTGTTTTAACATCTTAACAAACGAAATCTCTGCACAAAACCAAATCAAACTTAAACTAAATATCAAGACAGAGAGAGGCACAGATGAACAGACAGACAGATAAACAGACAAAAACAAACAGATAAAAAAAGAGACAGGCAGACAGACAGACAGACAGAGAGACAGACAGACAGCAGACAGAGTTCATTCATTCAGAAAGACGACTGACACTCAGATCAGAAAACATACATGAAACCTTCTGACTGTTTATAATGACAGGACTTCATCAAACAATGACATTTAAAGACGCTGATCACTGACCCACCAAACCAAAGACAAAGACTTTGGAGATCAGAACAAACAATCACAAATGAGACAAAAGATCTAACAAACTAACAATCCAGAAAATACTATGACACTCAGATATACTAAAACATCCATAATAAACATATTGCTAAAATTACATCTAAAATAACTTCACGGCATAAACAAGACAAAATATACAGAATTTTGATCTTAAACGTTAAATTAGCATTTATTCTATATTTATTTATTATTGCTATAGTATATGTATCTAAATAGATCTAAATAGTTAAATAGTTAAACTAGTTTTGGTCAACAGCATCTAAACCATGCAAGCCTCTGCAGCGTGTTTAACAGGTCAAGTCTGAGTCAGTTCTTACCTGTGGTGTTTTTTTGGAGGGGGTGGAGGAGGCATGGGGTCTCGGCCATCTGCTTTCTCAATGTTGATCTCGCTGGAGAGTACGAGAGGAGATGAAGTCGACAGGACTCGGGTCAGCACGCTCTCGTTCTCATCTGCTGGGATGCCAGCCTGTGTCTGACTGCTGCTTTTGTTGTCATTGGTGCCTGGGGGTGTCCTGCCCTCACTCCATTCTCTGGACTGACGCTCCCAAACAGCAGTACCATTGATTAAGTTTCCAGCTCTACATCCAGAGTCTGTCCTCTGGGCTGCCCCTTCCTCAAACTCAACCTCCTCATCTACCTCACTGATACAACCCTCCAGACTCCTGGTGCTGTGGGATTTCAGCAATATCTGCTCCGGTTGGGCATCCTCCTGGGAGGGAGCACATGTGTCTTTTGGAGGGAGGACCACATGGAAGTTCTGCTCAGGTAAAGCTACTTGAGACAGACTGGAGGTACCAAGTCTGGGCGTACGGATGTTGATCTTAGGAGGTACTGGAGGACTAGATTGTGGCTTTGGTTGGGCAGAAGGATTGGAGATTAATTCTGTGTTGTCAGGTGCATTTGGCCAAGTGAAGGCTGGACTGAATGGATCTTTAGTGGCAGTGGGGCTGAAGTGACTCCACTGAGTGCTCACAGCAGAGTCTGGACTGCTCAGGTAAAACGTGCAGTTGTTTTCCTCTGTATGGGCAGCCATGACGGTAATGGTCGCCCTCTGTCCCTCACTGACCTGTTGGGTCTTCCTATCTCCCTGTGTCCTGTGGTTTCTCTTGGTGCTCTCAGCATAGATCGGCTCATTCTCCTCAAGTTTGTTTGCTGGAACGTTTCTTTCCAAATCTGACGAGTTCTGTGGGCTCAGGAGACCCATCAATGAATCCATGCTGCTGTGATTCGAACACAAACCTGACAGACAGTCATGGCAGGAGTCTGGAATCATCGTAGGAGATGGTGAAGCACTTGGTGTTTCCTTTGATGTTCTGTTGAGCCCATTCCCTGGTGCAGTTCTGATAATTCCCAGAGGCACTAGCGTTTCCTCTCCAGGCAACGTCAGAGTGACTCCATCCCTGTTCGCTGTTGACGAGTGTCTTTGAGGCAAGTTGTGCAGACACAAGTCTCTATTTGTATAAAAGCTACTGACTGCTTTGGCCTGTGGTCTGCAGGAGATTCCGTCTCCATTTTCTCTCAGACTGACATCATCTTCACTCACAAACATGTTGTTGATGATCATGCAGTCTTTGGAGAAGCCTGTGGAAGAACAGAGCTTTGAGGAGAACTTGCTAAAATATTCCTTCTTTGGAGTGTTGTGGCGTCCGTTACTGTCAATATACAGAGGAGCCAAATCCAGTGTTTTGTTCAGTCCCACAGAGCTGATCTGACTCTCCTAAAAGAAAAAAAAGAGCAAAAGTGAGTTGGATCATGTGATTTTGATCATATTATGTGTGTGTATGTCTACATTAACACTGCCACAAAAATCTGTTTCATGTAAACATGGATATGCGCCATGCCTTACATTAATATAAACAGATGGGACAAAAAAATCTGATATTGTCAAAAGACTGGATCTGTGCATTAAGCACTGCAATGTGAATGCAGATAAAATGTTGATAACAGAAATCAGCTTCTTATAATAAAACAGTTTTAAAGATTTTCATCAATAAACCACCAACACAAGAACCACACTGATGTCATAACATGATCAAATAAACATGCACATGCATGCTTGTGTTCACAGAATTAGTTACAGCATGCAAAGAAAGGTTTTAAATGCAACATGATTGACAGACAGATGTTTATCTGTCTGTCGATCAGGTTTAATTTAAAGGTTGCAATGTCCAATCAAAAATGTGATCACCAATCACACCGACCAATCACACGCTGCCATGTTATCTCGCATTTCCAAAGATGTTCCAGACTCCACCCACACCAGAGAATGCCGATTAAGCCCGCCCTTTTTGCTTATGCCTAGATATTGTTATCATACAAACATGAAAACTTCAAGGGTTTATTCACTGAATTCCTGATTATTCTTGAATGAATTAATTCATGGAATACATGTGAGAAAAGTGTGTGAACTGTGAACACTGTGTGAGAACATGTTCTAGATACCTGATCCATGCTCATGATGATGTCTGTTGTGATGTCTGCTGTGGGGTCCATGTTCATCACGGTGGGTCTGACAGCGATGGTGGGTTTGCTGTAAGGTGATGGAGAGGTCACCCCATCCTCATCCTCTACAATTAGATCACTGACACAGGCCGGGCCTGTCAACCTGTGGGCGCTGCGTGGGTGGAAACAGTTCTTACAGGAACCTGGTTTCCATACATGCTCTGCAAACTCAGCACACGCAGACATCTTAACGTCGACCGCTGCTTCACTGCTGGGCAGAAGCAGACAAGAAGGTTCTATGAGGTCTTATCATAGTGCAGGAACCCTGAGAAAACACTGCTTAGAAAATTCATCAGTAAAGCTTGTTTTATATGGTCACTAACAGTCACTTTGATTCATGTTTCTGCAAATCAATCATATTTTCTTTTAAGCTCTTTAGATGCAGCTTTTCAAAAATATCTCAGTATGTTTAAGTCTTCTGAATGACACATCTAGATATTAATGTATATATGCATTACATGTGCGATTTTATAAGCAAAACTTCTGTTGTCAAGTAAATTCAAAATATTTCATCCAAAAAGTTAAAGGCAGCGAAAATGTAGTGAAGACATTTACTTTGTAATGACTCAAAGAAATAAATTGCATCAACTCTATGGCAGATTTTGTAAATAGTTCAAATCAAAAACACTATTAGTACAAATGGTGACATGAGGACTCTAAAGCAGCTTCACAAGACAAATTCTACTTGTTTATTTGGATTGTAATACTGTAGTTAGGATCTGGAGTTTGTTCTCATGTTCTAGAAGGCTTGAACGCTCTCTGGTGGGCAGGAATGTTGGGAATGCAGAGGGGCGTCTTGCACTAGAGTGAGTTTTCACACCACAGCAGCGTCTACCTGCGTCTTCTCGCCCAGCAGAAACAAAAAACAGCGAAAATCACACGCAGAGCCGCCAAGTTTGTTTTTGTTTACTTTTGATAGATGTCTGTGTGAAGACAGTGTGACAATACAAACAAAATTACAGCAACAAAGAGGCCACACACAGATCTTTATGGCAGCGCTATCAGATTCTGCCAAAGGAAAATGAATCATTATGTGAGGTTGGGCATTCCCACCCAACTCAAACATGCCAACACCAATCTGGAATAAGTCACTTTTGACCGGGCGTGTAATCATCTGCTGAAGGCTGCACAGGTTCACATACTCCGTGTTATTTGAAACTGGGTGCATTACTTCCTGTTTAAACCAGCCGGGTCTTTAAATACACCAACTGAACTGCTGCTTTAACATTTCTGTATCAAACTGAGTCACTGTGGAAAGACACGAATGCAGACGTAACACTTGTGGTTTAGAAGCGTTCAGTGTTCCTGCAGATCTCTGCACACTTCACATGTGAGTCGTTCCTGTTTTTAAAGAGCAGAATTCATTTTTCAGAATTCATTTTTCATAATTTTCAGGAAGAAAGTACATTGAAACAGACCTCATCTGCTGATAACCCATGAAAGCACTAAACAAATGTGATATAGACATCAACAGACGCCTGATTAAAATATCTGCATATTAATGTCCTGCATCCTAATGTTAAAACAGCATGTACAACAGAGCTCATCTGGCTAACAGTCTAAAAGCCAAAGCCAATGAAAGTCATGCAGGTATTTATTATAGACAGACAGCTGATTAAACCAGGGAGTGAAACTATAGAAGCAGATCTCAATCTTCAACTACCCCAAATCTTCAGTGCTTCTTCCTTCATATCACTGTGTGAAGACAGATGAACGATAGCCTGCAGGTCGACCTGTCGGGCCACTGCTCTGTTTTCTCTGGGGAGTGTCGAGAGAAATGCGGGTCCTGTCGCACCATTAGACAGACTGGCAACAAGTTTGACAAGTGAAAACGCAAGACAAAACAGAAGAAGGTTCTTTGTTCCTGAGCAGCTGAAGTCTCCTCAGATCGACAAGGGTCGGGTCCCTGAGTTCTTAACGTTCTACCTGTCAGACCAAATCTAAAGACTTCCAACATAAGTTTCATGGAAAATCTACAGAATTGTGTGAAACGTGAAGCTGATAAACATAAACAAACTGAGAATCTTACAATCTGACTGACAGTCAAATCAGCAGTTTCACAAACACCGAGATTTTACTAGTCGCCTAAACCACTCACTGAATGTTGTGAATGTTGCATATAACATGACAGAGCAGAGTTCAGCACACTTTACATCAATGCCACATGCAGCATTGCACCATGGTAACTGTGGTCTCATGGTAACTAACTGTAGTCTCATGGTAACTAACTGTAGTCTCATGGTAACTAACTGTAGTCTCATGGTAACTAACTGTAGTCTCATGGTAACTGTGGTCTCATGGTAACTAACTGTAGTCTCATGGTAACTAACTGTAGTCTCACGGTAACTGTAGTCTCATGGTAACTGTGGTCTCATGGTAACTAACTGTAGTCTCATGGTAACTGTAGTCTCATGGTAACTGTGGTCTCATGGTAACTAACTGTAGTCTCATGGTAACTAACTGTAGTCTCACGGTAACTAACTGTAGTCTCATGGTAACTAACTGTAGTCTCATGGTAACTAACTGTAGTCTCATGGTAACTGTGGTCTCATGGTAACTAACTGTGGTCTCATGGTAACTAACTGTAGTCTCATGGTAACTGTAGTCTCATGGTAACTGTGGTCTCGTGGTAACTAACTGTAGTCTCACGGTAACTAACTGTAGTCTCATGGTAACTAACTGTAGTCTCATGGTAACTGTAGTCTCATGGTAACTGTGGTCTCATGGTAACTAACTGTAGTCTCATGGTAACTAACTGTAGTCTCATGGTAACTAACTGTAGTCTCATGGTAACTGTGGTCTCATGGTAACTGTAGTCTCATGGTAACTAACTGTAGTCTCATGGTAACTAACTGTAGTCTCATGGTAACTAACTGTGGTCTCATGGTAACTAACTGTGGTCTCATGGTAACTAACTGTAGTCTCATGGTAACTGTAGTCTCATGGTAACTGT
>JAZGTH010000005.1:14935000-14957500 GCA_036877525.1 Chromobotia macracanthus
TTATGACAGTGATTTCTGCAGAATGTATCTAAACAACAACACAAACAGAGATGTTTTAAAATAGAATTCCACTTATATCATAAGTTATAAGGTTAGATACACAAAAACATTTGCATTTAGTTTTTCCATGACTCTCTATGTTTTGGCCTTAAGTTAATAAACTCATGGTTATAATAAAGATGATTCTGGATGATTCATTCCTGCTGTGTATCTTCAGTGTGTACTGTTGAGAAAAAACATCAAAACCATCACATTTCTATTTTATGATTAAATGAAAATTAAATGACACAAATGAGGTCATCCGAGCCTTTGGTTTGCTCGGCACTGCTGTAGAGTCACACACTTGAGAATCCATCTAGAAGGCCAAGATCAATATGAGACACATCAGGTGATCTGAACACATCTTCCATTAACACTTACTGTCCTGCTAAATCATCCACATACATGAGTGAACGCACACACACACACATGCTTTGTTTCCCTTGTATATGTGTGTGACTTTTACCATCTTTCTGGGAACATTTAGAAAAACAAGAACACACACACGTGCGTGAACACATACACTTACCCCTTAAACAGCTTCTAAAAGGAGTGTCAGAAAGTGAGGAGTGGCCAAAATGTCTCACTTTACTCTCTTTGTCCTCACTCTGATGGTCTGACTGCTCACACTGGCCCTCACAAAGACAGATGTACAAGTACACACACACATTCGCTGCCATCTGTCAGGACCATCATCGTGTCTCAGATGCACAGTTAATGGTTTTAACAGATCTCTCTGTCCAGAGCTCAGCAGCAGGGGCATTTACTACAGACTGACCCCAGGGGCAGTTTTAATGAGGCACTTCATGTGTTGTGAAAGAACAGGAAATGATTCCTTTAAAATGATCAGACTGCAGTGTAGTGTTGTATAGTACAGTACAGTATGGACTTGTAACATTTACTGTCAATGTCTCAAGATTAAACAGAATACTTTAGATGAATGATTCTCTGTTAGTGATGAGTTAGTGATGCAATATTTAACAAGTTAATTTAATGGCATCACTCATATCTCAATGTGTCACAATCATGTGTATGTGTGTGTGATAGAGAGATGTGTGTGATGGAGAGATGTGTGATAGAGAGATGTGTGTGAAACTGGTCATAACTCAAAGTGTCATGTGCTTGTTGTACATTAATGCTGAGCTTATATTTTATATTTGAACTATACAATAATGCTCAGTTGTTGAAACATGAACTGTAGCCTTTGCATCTTTGTATCTTATTGGCTCTTTTGTGGCTTTGCACACATCCTGAGATGACTCTCTAGAATAGGCTGTAAAATTAGTATTTAATGTTTCATTGGATAGTTATTTATCCTGGTGAGCATCACTAGACTGGCTCTTAGGGCAAAACATTATCAATTAATAAATGAAAATGTAAATGTAGATTGTAGAATTGAGTGAAAATCAACAGAGAGAGAGAGAGAGAGAGAGAGAGAGAGAGAGAGAGGGAGACAGAGAGACAAACGCAAATATAAGGCAAAATAAGGCAAACGCAAAAGGGACAAAAAAACAACCTAAAACTATCACATTTCTGTGAGGAAATCATATATCATATGATTTGGAACACAACACAGGAAGTGTACAAACTTCTTTAATGACAAAACTGTTATTTGTTTTAAACTCAACTCAGTCCGTACACAACAACACTAGCGTTTCTTCACTCATCTGCTGCTCCACTGAGTCACAATTACTGTCATCACATTTCTGAAGGCAAAGGGAGGAAGGACAAAAACAGCCCCTCAGAACACAGAACAATAAGAAGCCACTTTCTGTCCCCCATCTGCTAATTCCTGATTCACATAAAGATCATTGTGTTGAGAACAGTTCTGTTAGGAGAATAAAGGTGTTTTTTTTGTTGTTTCTGATGTTGATGTTCTTTCTTCTTTAAAGACACACTCATGAGTCTTCTCATTATGAAGTCATCTCCAGGCTCTGTCACACAGATGAATGTTGACAGATTCTGTATGGACCATTTCTTCAGATCAGCACTCCTGCTTAAGAGAAGAACACTTTCCACATGAAGCCAGTGAGCGATAAAGATAGATGCCTGTAATAATTCATGTAAATTTAAAGAAAACTGAGCACTGTTTACTGTCCCAAACATCTCTGCACGGACCTGGATCAAATAGAAGATGAACAGATACAGATGGAGAGAGAGCGAGAGAGAGATGTTTCCTCAGATTCTGGACACAACTTAAGTTCCCCAACACACTACAACACAAAGCCCTTAAAACCTGAGAGCTGAGAGCTAAAACCAGTCCTCTCTGCCAACTGACCCTGAAACGCCAGAAAAATCAACTTCAGACCTGCAGAACATAACCAATCAGAATAAACCAACTCATAAAAGAGAGTAAACATTCATATTTGAACCATTGAGAAAATGAAAGTAAAAAAACAAATAAACTGGATTGCTATCAGGCCCTAAATAGAAAATATAATCTGGCAGAATATCTCTACAGTAGGGAAAATAGTAGGGAAAAACAGACACAGACAAACTTCCAAAGGAAGTTTGTGGGCACTGTGAGACAGGTGAGGTAGAGACAGACACACTTTCTCCTTCACTGTGGTGAATACAAACAGGTGAGAGAGAAACACTTGGAGAAAACCTCATGCCACAGTTCTGCAGCTCTTCAGAACAGGATCAACAGCAGATGACAGACACCCAAACTGGAATCTGCTCAGTGGTCATATCGTCTCTATAACACAAACATCAGAATTCTGAGACTCTTCTTTGGTTACAGATTAAACTCTCCTCAGGGAAAAGAGAGATTGTGTCACATTATAGAAAAGTAGAGGATTAAATCATCTCAAAGACACATTCTCACTGCCAATATCATTTGATCTGGATCAAAGACAGACAGGGAGGGTCAGATTTAATCCCAATCAATATGTCACTCTGACTCGGAGGTCCATCTTCATCTCTTCACCATCACTAATTAGCTGGAGAGTTTTTATTGATTTCTCCATGAACACGCAGCATTAAGAAACAATAAAGCAGTGCAGGGAGGCCATTAAAGCTCTGGGTGACTGTTCACGAAGCTTACAGATGCGCTAATGGAACATCACACCCTCAGTGTACATCTGTGAGATGTTTCACCTGCTTCATCATCCGCCAGGATGACAGTCGTGAGTCTGATCTTAATAATATCACATCTCTGCTCAAGTCACATGATCTGAGGATCTTCCTGCTAACGGATGGATGTTCAGACACTCACACAGCAGAACAGATGTGATGAAAGTGAGTCAGCAGTCTGCAGGGTTTAGAACCTGTTTCTGACGCTGTGGGACAGGAAGTGGTATTGTTCATCACCCTTGATTCTCTTCAGGAAGGACAGCACGCTCAGACCTGCTCCTCAACTACAGTCCAGCCTAAAAACAGGACATCCATGTTAATACTGAGCAGAAATGCCAGACCTGTTATGGATTACAGCTCAGGATCTCCTTGTGACAATGTCACAAGACCTGTGGCATCTGATGTCTTGTTTTTTAAGAATCTATGAAAACAGGTTCCTTACAGTAAGTAACTTATGAAAGTCTATGCGGCCAGTGTCCAGAAGGTTTTACAGCTTGTATTTGCTAAAGATTGTTCAGAATCCGTGTACAGCCTGTGCTCTCACACACACACACACACACACACACAAACACACACACACACAGAATTAGTGTACAGACCAAGAATCACACACACACACACACACACACACATTCAGACAGTGAGAGTGTGAAAGAGCTCTATAGTTTTAACAGATCAATGATGAGTACTATACAGAGATCTGTCTATTCCTGCCCAGGTCAGATCCTGTCAGATCCTGAACATGCTTGGATCAATTACAAAACCCACATCAGCCCATGAGAGAGAGAGAGAGAGAGAGAGAGAGAGAGACAGAGACAGAGACAGAGAGAGAGACAGAGAGAGAGACAGAGAGAGAGAGAGAGAGAGAGAGAGAGAGACAGAGAGAGAGACAGAGACAGAGAGAGAGAGACAGAGAGAGAGAGACAGAGACAGAGACAGAGAGAGAGAGAGAGAGAGAGAGAGAGAGAGAGAGAGAGAGAGAGACAGAGACAGAGAGACAGAGAGAGAGAGAGAGAGAGAGAGAGAGACAGAGACAGAGACAGAGAGAGAGACAGAGAGAGAGACAGAGAGAGAGAGAGAGAGAGAGACAGAGAGAGAGAGAGAGAGAGACAGAGAGAGAGACAGAGAGAGAGAGACAGAGAGAGAGAGACCCATTCTGTCAGTACAGTCCTGTGTGTGAACATGTTGGTACTGGAAACAACTCTTACCCACATTGTCAACAGTGATGAAAAGAGAGCAAGAGAACACGGGGAAGAACAGACTAATGACACAATGATGTGAAATTAGACTGTGTGTGTGTTCTGATCTTTTGTAAGAGTCTTTAAATGACATCACCAAAGGTTCTTCATGGCTCCATCACCTTTAAAATACCCTGATTCTCCTTTTCTCATTCTTCAGATGTGTTGTAGTTATCGTCAACAGTTATCACAAACTCCTGGACTGCCATTTTAAATATAGAACACATCTAACTAGCATCATGATCCTAAACCAATCTACATCTACAGGACTTCCTCAAGAACAAGTCAGTTTTGAACATATGCAGTTTTGCACCTTCCTTCAAACAATAGTGATGTCACTTCCTGTCTCTGTTCACAGGAACCCGTTGACATGTTTCTGAGTGAAATGGTAGGCAAACCTAACATCTCTCTGATCTATGACCGGCCATTCTGACTGTTATCCCAACACACAGTTTCAAACTGATTTCAGACTCCAGTCCAGACGAGACCACATCACCAGATGTATGCTGTGGGAGTTGGGTGTAGAAAACAAAGGTATCTAAACATATACAAACCACTTCTCATTCACTTCCTGTTATTTAAAAATAAACACCAAGCCTACATCATCTCTTTCCTCTACACAATTAGCTGCTTATGGTGAACTATCGCACTTTAAAGGCAATCAGTTGGAAGTGGCATGGTTTGATTATTGAACAGGAAGTAAACTAGAGATCAGACAGGTTACAACTACTCAGCTTTCTCTGTCAGAGCTCACATCACCTGACTTCAGGTCTGATAAGGCAGCAGCCGCCTCTAGTTATAACCACCAAACACTTGGAAACAGAACCAACCCATAACAGCACAGGAGAGCCCACAGCGCTCACATACAAACATTTGTGTTTGCGTGACAGGTTTTCTTCGGCATCTGGTTTCCTAAACCACAAAAACACTTTCATCTCTGAAAGGGTTTCAACATTTATCTTGCTCTCTGAGGTCTTTACGAGCAATCAGGGTTGTAAAGCACAACTAAAAGAACTGTTTATTTAAAGCTGTTCAGACGGCTTTTCACAGCCACCAGCAGGACATAAATCTGGGGCCAATGTCCTGTGAGAAGCCCAGACAGAATTTAAGATGTGTGGCTTAGGTTTCTACTCCAGCCCTTGGCCCTGGACCAGGCCTACAGAAGAACTCAGGGCAGGTAAGGAATAACATAGTCCTTATATCATCAAGTTTCAAATTTCCTATCTTACGCATAGTCAAATGTATGAGATTTGTTTGTAAACTTTTAATTCTCATGCACACAAAATACAAAAAAGCAAACAATGTACTTCCAAATGACAAATAAGTACAGCTTCAGATATACTCTTGCTTAAACACGTCCTTTTAACAACAGCCAGGGTAAGAAAACTGTTTCTACTATCCTGCTTACATACTGCTTCCAGTTTCAATATCTTCCAGGCAGGAGTGACCAATTGAAAATAGAAATAACAGCTTCAAAAGTAATTATTTATTTAGTTAATTAGTAATATAGAAAAATATGAATAGTGAAAACAAACCATTCATTGTTAAATAAGTTAATTAAATTATCAGACAAATTGTATTTGCCTCTTACAGGCCCCTCTCAAGATATAAACCACTACAATCTGCTTTTACTGTCTCAGCTGATGTGTGCACATTTTTAAACAGAACTTGTGACAAACAAGTTCCTCAACATTACATATCACTCAACATTGATGTTGAGTGATATGTGACACTTTAAAGGTTCCTTCACCCAAATCTTTGTCAACAATTATTCAGTGTAATTTTTTTTCACAAATGCATCATTTTGCTTCAGAAGGCATTTACTAACCCCCTGGAGTTGTTTGAATTTTATGATTGCTGGACTGGCTTTTTGGAGCTTAAAAAGAACTGAACTAAAGTCACAGAGTTCTAACTAAAGAACTGAACTAAAGTCACAGAGTCCTAACTAAAGAACTGAACTAAAGTCACAGAGTTCTAACTAAGAACTGAACTAAAGTCACAGAGTCCTAACTAAAGAACTGAACTAAAGTCACAGAGTTCTAACTAAAGAACTGAAGTAAAGTCACAGAGTTCTAACTAAGAACTGAACTAAAGTCACAGAGTCCTAACTAAGAACTGAACTAAAGTCATAGAGTTCTAACTAAGAACTGAACTAAAGTCACAGAGTCCTAACTAAAGAACTGAACTAAAGTCACAGAGTCCTAACTAAAGAACTGAACTAAAGTCACAGAGTCCTAACTAAAGAACTGAACTAAAGTCACAGAGTCCTAACTAAAGAACTGAACTAAAGTCACAGAGTTCTAACTAAAGAACTGAAGTAAAGTCACAGAGTTCTAACTAAGAACTGAACTAAAGTCACAGAGTCCTAACTAAAGAACTGAACTAAAGTCACAGAGTTCTAACTAAGAACTGAACTAAAGTCACAGAGTCCTAACTAAAGAACTGAACTAAAGTCACAGAGTTCTAACTAAAGAACTGAAGTAAAGTCACAGAGTTCTAACTAAGAACTGAACTAAAGTCATAGAGTCCTAACTAAAGAACTGAACTAAAGTCACAGAGTTCTAACTAAAGGACTGAAGTAAAGTCACAGAGTTCTAACTAAAGAACTGAAGTAAAGTCACAGAGTCCTAACTAAGAACTGAACTAAAGTCATAGAGTTCTAACTAAGAACTGAACTAAAGTCACAGAGTTCTAACTAAAGAACTGAACTAAAGTCACAGAGTCCTAACTAAAGAACTGAACTAAAGTCACAGAGTTCTAACTAAAGAACTGAAGTAAAGTCACAGAGTTCTAACTAAGAACTGAACTAAAGTCACAGAGTCCTAACTAAAGAACTGAACTAAAGTCACAGAGTTCTAACTAAAGAACTGAACTAAAGTCACAGAGTTCTAACTAAGAACTGAACTAAAGTCACAGAGTCCTAACTAAAGAACTGAACTAAAGTCACAGAGTTCTAACTAAAGGACTGAAGTAAAGTCACAGAGTTCTAACTAAAGAACTGAAGTAAAGTCACAGAGTCCTAACTAAGAACTGAACTAAAGTCATAGAGTTCTAACTAAGAACTGAACTAAAGTCACAGAGTCCTAACTAAAGAACTGAACTAAAGTCACAGAGTCCTAACTAAAGAACTGAACTAAAGTCACAGAGTTCTAACTAAAGAACTGAAGTAAGGTCACAGAGTTCTAACTAAAGAACTGAAGTAAAGTCACAGAGTTCTAACTAAGAACTGAACTAAAGTCACAGAGTCCTAACTAAAGAGAAGAACTAAAGTCACAGAGTTCTAACTAAAGAACTGAACTAAAGTCACAGAGTCCCAACTAAAGAACTGAAGTAAAGTCACAGAGTCCTAACTAAGAACTAAACTAAAGTCACAGAGTCCTAACTAAAGAACTGAAGTAAAGTCACAGAGTCCTAACTAAGAACTGAAGTAAAGTCACAGAGTTCTAACTAAAGAACTGAACTAAAGTCACAGAGTTCTAACTAAAGAGCAGAACTAAAGTCACAGAGTTCTAACTAAAGAACTGAAGTAAAGTCACAGAGTTCTAACTAAAGAACAGAACTAAAGTCACAGAGTCCTAACTAAAGAACTGAAGTAAAGTCACAGAGTCCTAACTAAGAACTGAAGTAAAGTCACAGAGTCCTAACTAAAGAACTGAAGTAAAGTCACAGAGTTCTAACTAAAGAACTGAACTAAAGTCACAGAGTTCTAACTAAAGAGAAGAACTAAAGTCACAGAGTTCTAACTAAAGGACAGAACTAAAGTCACAGAGTCCTAACTAAAGAACTGAACTAGTCACAGAGTCCTAACTAAAGAACTTAACTGGGGAACTGACCTTCATATTTTTAAGGTTATAATGACAAGGACAAATTCTTCTTCTAGGCACACACACACGCAGTGTAGAACATTCAGATGTGTTGTGGTTTTACAGAAGTCCTGTTATTTCCCAGTAACCTCAGTATAAAGATGTCTAGCACCACCGTGTGTTCACAGCTATGAGTGCATATGTGAAGGCCTCGTTCCTGAAAGCCAGTCAAATCATTATTGTTCAAAGCTTAAAATGTCAACAGGTTTGTGTGAAGTTACAGTAAATACCATGTATTTACATGTATTCACGTGGCAGTCGCTTTTAACCAAAGTAACACAATGATTCAGGATATACAATTTATCAGTACAACAGTAGTACATCAGAATCAAACCCACAAGCTGTAACTCAGCAGTGGCAAAGGTTGTGGGTTTGATTCTGTTGTACTGATTGATTGTATATCCTGAATGCACTGTAAGTCGCTTGGGATAATAATATGCTAAAACATAAAGCTGTAATACAGAGTACATTGTACTACAATTTCACGCTGTACTTTATTACACACACGTTCAGACCCAGGGTTTGTGTTTTTCCACAAATTTTCAGAGTGCTGCTGAATGATTAATGCATTCAAACATTCACATATTTACATATTTATTTACACTGCAGGGCGCTGGAGAGAGCACTTCTAACACAGAGCATATACTTAATCCCCTAGTGTGTTAACTCAACGTTAAGATCAGGTATCTAACCTGTGTGTGTGTGTATATGTAATCATATATTGAGGACAAATTTGTACCCAAAAGTCATCAATACCTGACAAATCTGAGCAAAACCTCATTTTGGGGACAAACTATACACACACACACACACTACACACACACACACACACACACACACACACACACACACACACACACACTATACACAAACACACACACACACTATACACAAACACACACACACTATACACAAACACACACACACACTATACACAAACACACACACACACTATACACACACACACACTATACACAAACACACTATACACACACACTATACACAAACACACTATACACACACACACACTATACACAAACACTCTGTGTGCAGTGAGTGTGTTGTGTCTGTGTGCGGTGAGGGTGTTGTGTTGTGGTGAGTGTGTTGTGTCTGTGTGTGGTGAGGGTGTTGTGTCTGTGTGTGGTGAGTGTGTTGTGTCTGTGTGTGGTGAGGGTGTTGTGTCTGTGTGTGGTGAGGGTGTTGTGTCTGTGTGTGGTGAGGGTGTTGTGTCTGGTGAGTATGTTGTATGCAGTGAGTATGTTGTGTTGTGGTGAGTGTGTTGTGTCTGTGTGCGGTGAGGGTGTTGTGTCTGTGTGCGGTGAGGGTGTTGTGTCTATGTGCGGTGAGGGTGTTGTGTCTGGTGAGTGTGTTGTGTCTGTGTGTGGTGAGGGTGTTGTGTCTGTGTGTGGTGAGGGTGTTGTGTCTGGTGAGTATGTTGTATGCAGTGAGTATGTTGTGTTGTGGTGAGTGTGTTGTGTCTGTGTGTGGTGAGGGTGTTGTATCTGGTGAGTATGTTGTATGCAGTGGATATGTTGTGTTGTGGTGAGTGTGTTGTGTCTGGTGAGTGTGTTGTGTCTGGTGAGTATGTTATATGCAGTGAGTGTGTTGTGTTGTGTTGTGGTGAGTGTGTTGTGTCTGTGTGTGGTGAGTGTGTTGTGTCTGTGTGTGGTGAGGGTGTTGTGTTTGTGTGGTGAGGGTGTTGTGTCTGGTGAGTGTGTTGTGTCTGTGTGTGGTGAGGGTGTTGTGTCTGTGTGTGGTGAGGGTGTTGTGTCTGGTGAGTATGTTGTATGCGGTGAGTGTGTTGTGTTGTGGTGAGTGTGTTGTGTTTGTGTGGTGAGGGTGTTGTGTCTGGTGAGTATGTTGTATGCAGTGGGTATGTTGTGCTGTGGTGAGTGTGTTGTGTCTGTGTCTGGTGAGTGTGTTGTATGCAGTGAGTGTGTTGTGTCTGTGTGTGGTGAGTGTGTTGTGTCTGTGTGTGGTGAGTGTGAGTATGTGTGTGTGTTGAGAAACACTTTTAGGGTTTAGTGGTCTGTGTTTAAAGATCTAATCCTGCACTATTTGTTAGACTCTGTGTTCAGTGTGGTGTGTTAGCACCATCTGCAGGCTACATCTCACAAAACTACAGAGGACAGTCAGGACTGTTTACAGTACAGTGCTCCCATTGAATGCTACTATATTCATTCTGTTCACTTTAACACAGTGTCCCCAAAACGACTGAAGGCTCATGTGAACACTTCAGAATGTTTTGTATGAGATCTTCTGTCACACTGTTTGAACTTTCTTTAGATAATAAAATATCAAGTGTCAGTTATTTTAAAGTTATTATTGTGTTATAAAAAATAAATATATTTTTAAAAATCTGTAATTTTATATATTGTGTTTCTGTTGTTTTATTTTATTTTGATGAGTGACAAATATTGTTAGTTCAATTCTTAATGGTTCACTTAATACAATAATATATTTGAAAAGTCAAAATTTGGAATGACTTTTATAGACAATATATCATAAACATTTCTCAGTACATCCATTACAGTGACATGATAATGAAAGAGGTTTTGAAATCCATTTATGTCATTTAAAAAAAATCTTTTAAAAGGGTCTGTGACATTTTGGAGGGAAATAATTTCTCCATCATCATTCACCGGTTCAGCACTCACTGTAATTAAAGTCCAACATCGCAAATTATGCTAATGGATATTTAAATGAGCTTTTGATGCTTAGATAGACAGAGAGAGATTATTAAGCAATTAGCAGTGGACCTGTGACTGAGAGAGAGAGAGTGGGTATATGTGAGGTGTGTAAGACAGTGTGTGCGGGAGATGTGTGTTTCATCTGACTTTCTGTTCACACTTATTATGAAGTGAAAGCAGTTTAACACTTTTGTTTCACACAAGGTCACAGGATGACAGTTGTGTGCTTCAGTATCTTCAAGCTTCAATATCTACATGCATTTTATTTTAAATTATAAAGTTTTTATGATTTACAATATTTTAAAAGTTTTTAAACTTTGTCTTTATATTCAGGTATCAATAATAAAACAAAAAAAATACACATTTTTAGTGTGTCTCAGTCTTCTGAACCACATGCATGTAATATTCAACACTTTTCAGGACCTTTCAAGGTCCTTCGCTAATCACTGACATTAAATGTGACAATTACATTATAAATACTGTCTGCGTGTCTGTCTCCCTGTGTGTTTCTCGACAGGTATGAAGGAAGTGACACGTACATGGAGGATTCTGGGTGGTCTCTTAAGCCAGGAGGAAGTACAAAGATGGTCTGTTTGTGATGATCACAGTGAGCTGGGCCAAAGGTACATCACACACACACAGACACTAATCACTCTCATTCATCTCTGTTATTGTGTCAGTTTTTGAAACAATAACGTGCCCCCCTCGCAAGGACATGACAGTATTCTTTCTCTGACATTTTCTTTTTTAAAGCTCAAGGTTGTTTTTAGATTTGCATCACACTCATTATTAAAGCTGTGCAACATTTCACCCCCCACTGTCCTTCAATTACACAGAGAAAAGCTTTGAAACTTCAGGAGACACAGGTGACTGTAGTTTTACAGTGTAAAACACATCATCCAATGACCCAGTCCAGATAGGTTCTACAAACCATTCAGCTGAATCACTCTCAACACACCAACAAAACAATACAGCTCTGATTTACACACGTTATTTCAACACCATGAGAATACCATGCATCAAATATTTCCTTCACCTTTAAATAGATTCTTTAGTTAACATTAATATAAAAGGGTTAACATTAATAATAATAGTTATCCCCAATTCGAGTTCCTTCTGTGTGGAATTTGCTTGTTTTTCCTGCATCCCCATGAGCTACCTCTGGGTACTTTGGTTTCCTCCCACAGCCTAAAAACATGCAGGTTAGGTGGACTGGACATGCTAAATTCCCAGCCTTCCCTGACCTGCATGTAGATCAACTGTTCCTTGCCATAAATATAGCCTTGTAAAACAATGAATAAATAAATAATGTTCTATGTGTGTCTGTCTGCAGGAGGTGGTGGGGGTCTCCTCAATAATTTTGAGCAGTTGGTTCAGGGTGTCTGGAAGCCCAAGACCAATGAATTGTTGAAGATGACCTAAGATTCAAAACCATATAAACAGTGCAAAGAACATTTTTTTATTTAAACATTCAAATGTCTGGATGTCATTTTATTAGAAAGTGAAATATTTAGGTTGAGTTTCATCTGCAAACAAAAGTATTCTCAAAAGTAACTTCCCCTTTGTCAACAGTTTTAGCATTGAATTAGCTGATGTCAAGATGATTCAGTGAAGTCAGGCCCCTGTCGAGGGTAAAGCATTTAGTGACAAATTCCTTTTTGTCAGATGTTTGACCTATGGAATGTGTTTGTGTCATTTATTGTAAAGAGAGATCCTTTGATGACACTCATGATGACGTGTTTCAGTCAAACTGTACACACACTTCAGCAGTGTAAAGTAATCCACACTGCCCTACAGGAAAAACTGCACTGTGTTCTCTTTTAATGATACTGATCAAAATGTATTTATGTATACTTGAGTCATAAATGAGATTGTTGAATATTGTGAGTGAAATACAGACACACATCTGAAGAGTTTAGGCTCGTCATGTCCTGCAGTCTCCTGTTTTCACAAGAATAAAGTTTCGGCCTTTGTGTGTTTTGTTTCTCCCAGAATGCCGCAGGTAGAATAATTGGCTTCTGTATTGATCTCCACTTGTCTTCTGCCGAGACGTGTTGTCATTGTTTTTGTGCGGGTGGCATTTGAGAAGGTTCATGTAGAAGAACGCAAGAAAAAACTGTCACTTTCTGTTATTAGTTGCTGTGGAAACAGGCTGTCCACATCTGTCGTATCACAGTCAGTTTTAGTGTTCAACAGTGTTTGAATTTCAGGGTTTTTCTCACTGCTGTGTGTTTGTGTATAGAACTGTGTGTATGATGAGGAAAGAAACACATTTAAGCAGCTAGTCAGCAGCCCTAATAGGTCAGTATTACACAGTAAATGTGAGGATCAGGTGTCATATGAGTCTGGTATTGTAGATGAATCATTTTAAGTTTATATGCAACAGAAGAAAGCAATAACTTGGAGAGACTGTGTGTTATGGTCATTAGTGTAGACCGTTTGCTTTACCTCGTAACTGTGGTAAAATACATGTGAAACATCCCTTCTCCATTTATTATTCAATCCATTTATTAGGTTATTTATTATTAATAACAATCTAAATGAGCATTTTACTCAACCAGTAATATAGTTCTAATTGTTTATATTCATTAAAGTGACAGTTCACACAAAAATAACATTTTTCTATTATTTATCCCCCCTCATGTCATTCCTAACCTGTGTGACTTTTATCTTATGAGGAACACAAAAGAAGATATTTTGAAAAATGTCTCCATAGTTTTGTGTCCATACAATGAAAATCAATTAGTGCCACTGTTGTTTGGTTACCAGCGTACTTCAAAACATCCTCTTTGTGTTCCTCTGAAAATAAAAGGTCATACGGGTTTGGAATGACATGATGGTGAGTAAATGATGAAAGAATATTCATTTTTGGGTGAACTTTAATATGCCCCCACAGACTGCAGAAATGACGAACCTTCACTTTAAAGCTCTTTTAACTCATTCTGACCTTGATTTAACCTCTGACCTCCATGTGTGTGTGTGCGGCCCGACTAAGATGACCCTGCTTGGATCAGTTATGTTCTCTCTCTAGCCTCCCAATGAAAACATATCACCTCATCTTTATCTACACGCTCTTCATCATCACCAGCAAGGTTTGTGCTGTTTGTCCCTCTGCCGCATCCATACTAAATAACACACAGATTTCCGTGTTGTGTATTCCAAACCCATTTTTCAAAATGTGTGACATGCTGTATCCCACAATTCAGTGCACTTGGCCTCTTATTTCCAAGGTAACAGGGCAGTCAGTGTGCAGTCCGCTAGTCCTGTATTCTGAACACAGACACTGTTTGTGTTCTGAAAACAACATGAATATTTATGAATATTAACTGTGACACCAAACAAGTCAATCAGGAGTTTGATTGATTTGTGTGTTGTGTGTTTTAATTGGACGGCAGATAACGGCAGTCTGTTCTCACATCAGTGGTTTGAGTGAATTTAACAAATGACCTGCTGAAGAGCATCAAAGGCGTCGTTTCAAGTTTCTCTCGTCTTTCTCCAGCGATGATCCGATTGTGTCATGATCCGTTTGTGTCGTGACTTCTGCACTTTAGTCTCACGGATTTCACACACTTTTGGCATCATTTTCATGTAATTGCATCATTCTGCTTTAAAAAAAGCAAAAAATCTCCTTAGACTTCAACTGCCGTGGTGAAATCTCTCTGTTTGGAGTGAAATGTCTGTCTTACCTCAGACAGTCCCTCACACTTTCACCCTTTTGACCTCTGACTGTCACAGCAAGACCAAAAAAACACTTGTCTCTTCACAAATCCTTCCTCAGACTCCAGTTAACATGCTCAGAATTATGAACGGTTTGAACAGAAGTTTACAGAAGTTATTTACAGTTACACCCTGAAGGTGGAAACTGACCATAGAAGCAGACATCAATAAATGTTTATGCTGGTGTCTCTTATACACTGTTAAAAATACAGGGTACTTAAAGGTTCTTTGGTGAGTGTGTATGGTCCTCTAAAGAACCTTTATCATCAAACAAAGTAATATTTTATAAAGAATTTTGACTGAAAGGTTCTTTGAGGAACCTATGCTTCTTCTATGGGATTGCTATGAACCCTTTTTGCAACTGT
This sequence comes from Chromobotia macracanthus, assembly GCA_036877525.1. Lineage (NCBI taxonomy): Eukaryota > Metazoa > Chordata > Actinopteri > Cypriniformes > Botiidae > Chromobotia > Chromobotia macracanthus. The sequence continues at coordinate 14,949,988 of JAZGTH010000005.1, forward strand.
GGATGCAGAGTTTGAAAGTTTCAGATGTTATATTGTCTGTTTATCAGAACACTGATCTTCTCTCCCTCAGACGGGGATGATGTTGTTGGGTTTGTACTCCTATCCATTCTCTACACTGTGGTCCGTTCTCTACAAGACTCTGTTTGTTCAACCTCTGACCTTTACTCTCCCGGCTGATTTGACCCAAAGCTCAGATGAGAACTGCTGTGCCACCCAGAACCACAGCAAAGCAAACGCCTGCCACGGCTCGACTTCCTCCTGCCCACAGGACAGGAAACCTCATGACACGGACCAGATTGACGGCAAAAAGACCAACTGAGTGCAGCCAATTAAAAGACACTTTTTCCTACACCAAAAATGTGCTGGTGAAACTTTTCCAAACATTTCCTGCTGATACATGTGCAATATTGTGATTTTACCCCATGTAGTTTGATTTTCCATAGTGTAGTCTTCTCATTTCAGCAGGGTGTGTGTGAGCATGCGCGTGTGTGAGGAGGGAAATATGTGGGTGTGGTTTGTTTTTTAATTGCTCAAATTCTCTTTTTAATCTGTGTATGTTGCGCTGATTTGTACATATTTTTTAAATGGGTTTAGAACAACCTCATTTTGGGTCCCTCCAAGAACTCTGCTTTCCACCACAGTCCAGACATGGAGATTAAGTGTGTCAGTGAGTGTTTGCCCTTAAAGCTATCTAAAAGGCCCTGAAGAGAACAAGCACTTATGAAGAATGGATGGATAGCTGGATGGATGAAGGTCTGAAAATTTCATCAGCCAAATCTCTCTCTCTTCCTGGTGAAGGTGGTTAACAAGTTAAGCTTTTACTAGCAGTTGTTTGGCGACTGAGGTCTGCTGTCACACAAACACAGTCCAACAGTCAGAGTGGTGCATTTATTTGAAATGCATCTCTCAGGATAAAACTTCAGCTTTATGTAAAATACGTTCTCTTATCACCTAGTGTGATAAGAGTGCGAAGTTAACAGCAAGTTATTTATTTTCTTGATAAGTGATGAAAACATTTGTTGAACTGTTTGTGCGTGAGTGTGACACTGCGACACTAGCTCAACGTGATACTTGATGTGATGTGTGTGTGTGAGTTTTTAATGATGTCTTTATCAGAGATTAGATTTGTGCTTCATTGTATTGGAATATGTATTGCAGAGAGTGATTTCCATAATCATGCTTTAGGTTTGTTAATGAGCGATTAACAGAACATAATCTCATTTACTGGTGTGAAGGAGCAATCAACATTTCCATTATTCCTGCCTGATATCATCAATGATTTCCAGAAGCCCCACAGCGGGAATGAACTCTGCCAAGAGTATGCCAGTTCTCCTGTTGCCGTGCCAACAACATTTTGATAAGGAAAATGGAATTTCCTTCTGTGGCCCACACAAACCGTGCTCAGCATAGAGTACTAGCACAGTAATTCTTCCATATGTACCCTGTGCAGGGTAGATTTATTTATAGTACATATTTAATACCAAGATGAGCATGAGACACTGTATCCTACAATGCCCCACTGGATAAATGAAGTGGAAGTGATATTTCCATATTTGCTTCCATATTTACAGTGAATATATACATATTTATCCTTCACCACAGGAAGTATCCAGTGCCCATAGTGCAGTAGACTGGCTTTCTGTTGCGAACAAGTCAAGTGTGTGCGTGTGTATGCCTGAATAAATGCATGGTATACCATCATATGACGTCCACCAGGGGTCCCCGCTGTGTGTGGCAGTGTGGTGGGAGGGACCAGCCTCACTCTTTTTATAGCAGTAGTGGATTAGTGACACAGAGTGGTACGTCCCAAACAAAGGCTGTGGCACACAAAGAAACAAACACACACAGACTCACAGGGCCTCAGCTGTTCCAGACGGCCATCCAGACCCTCAGTCTGTATGTGTCTTCTCCACACAGAGACCATGAAGAAACCACGACAAATCAGATCAGAGCTTCTCAGACATCATGGGCTTTAATTCTTAAAGAGATTCAATGCAGAATTCATCTCCTGATCATGGCAGAAGGTCTTAAAGGGCCAGTTCACTTACAGTTCACAAGATTATTTATCTGCATGTTGTTCCAAACTTGTGTGACCTTCCTCTTTCTGTAGAACACAAAAGATCATGTTGAAGTTGCTCTTGTCCATTTATTTACATATTTTAAGGCTTTAAGGCTTTAATAAAAGTCATCCACAAAATTCACAGTTTTTTTTAACATTGTGGTCACATTTAGAACAAGGTTGAGTCATTTGTGAATCTGACAGTGATCACAGCAACCATTTATCATCTGTCTGTAAACAAGATTCATGGATGCTGTCTTTTAAGCAAAAACAAACAGAGGTGACTGAAGACATTACTGTCTCAAAACTGCAGCTGTCTCAAACAGTGAGCTTTATTTCTCTCTGATACATTCTTTTCTGTGAGTGGCTTGTGCCTCAGATGTGCTAGTGTCACTTCATGTTATGTACACGCTACATTGTACACTGTTTATACATAGTTATAGTTTGGTTGTCACTAGCAGAAGTGAATTTACTTCTGTAAATAACTGAACTCTGTGTGAACAGAATGAAATAAGAGGATCGGAAGAGGAGTGACACTGGATTTAGCTGCAGTGTGTGTGTGTGTCCAATGAGATGTTTTCATACAGACTCTTTAAAAAGTCCAGTTTAATGTTGCAGTTAATGATTTGAGAGGAGGGAGATGGTTGTTTTTCTGTTCACAGACATGTCAGAGAGATTGAGGAGGAAAGTGGGGAAGGAATATCACATTAGTGATCTCGATCCACTAAAACAGCTCTCCTCTGGCGATCACAATCTCACCATGATTGTGATCTCTTACCCTCTACAGGCTTGTTTCCAACTCATGATCTCCCAGTCAGTGTTGGGCCTTTTAAAAATGTTTTTCATACATGGACAGTGAACTGAGGTGCTTAAGTGCTTTGTTTGGTGGATTAATTACCATTTTGATCCCCATAGTTTTATTACAAATATCATAGCTAAACTTCTGATACTTTAGTTGCAATGGAAATAGTGTGTTGACCTGGCACAAGAAAGGCTATTATATTTTAAATCTTCATCACTCTTAAAAGTAACAGTGCTTAAAGAAAGACGTTTTTACACTGCTGTCACAGAAGAATCATTTTGATTTCCTTTGATTTCTTACAGCTTTATATGTTCTCCTGAACCATTTCTTGTTAGATGTTCTTTATAGAGCCAAACAACCTTACAAAGAGCCATTTGTCAACCTTTATTTTAAAGAGTGACATGTAATCTGTTTTCTGTGGTCTCTCTGCAGTTTTTGGCATGTAGCTTTGAGGTGTTCTCTCACACAGGTAGATGTCAGAGCTCAGAGCAGATCTGAGATCAGTGTTTCTCCTGTGTTGAGATTGTTCTTGGATCTCTTTAGAAGGGTGTTCTCTGAGGACAGGGAGACGCCCGACTATCATTAGTATTCTGTCAGACGTGTGCCGCCCAGACGAGACATCTGAGGGCTGCAGCCGCCACAGATAAAGACGAAGCTATTAATCCCTAGAAGATTACCGTAGTGATTCTTTATCCCACAGTAACACTCGAACACTAGCAGCGTGTTCCATGTACAAGAGCGTGTCCAGACCGTGAGATGTTTCCAGCAGGGGACACGGGCTGACTGCAGCAAGAGAGATGATGGGCGTCAAGAGTCACGGTAACATCAGAGTTTACGTGTGTGTGTGCAGATGCTTCACACTCCTGAAATCAATGTTTGGAAGTGGACAGATGTCCGGTGATTCTGTACATCCAAACCATCCAAAAATACCCCCCACCCCATCTGTCAGCTGACCCTCTTTAAAACAGCATGCTGTACATTTGAATGTGTTAATGAGTCTGAGCAAGAAAACCTTAACACACACACACACACACACCCTGTAGAAAGTCCCAAATCACTATCACTTGTTACTTATGGGTAGAAATGGGATTAAATGAACACTTTCTCCTCAATGTCTCCAACTCTGCTTAGGTTTGCCAAGATGCCAAAATCTGCAGTCAACAGTCTCGGAAGAGATTTTAATATGAAACATTGACCTGACCTCTATAATCAGTGTCGACAACTGATTCATGTGTCTGACTCATCTGAACAGAAAACTCATTAAATCTCTCTAAAATGAGCTTTAAAAGAGCAACTATTGAGACATGAAGTGTGTTCCTCAGGTGTAACCGCAAGGTCTATCTAATTGCACTGTACTGCAATTATTTAGAACACACAGAGACTTCAGTATTAAAAGTTGCAATTGTTACAGTATTACAGTATTAGGAGTTACAATTGTTACAGTATTACAGTATTAGTAGTTGCAGTTGTTACAGTATGACAGTATTAGGAGTTACAATTGTTACAGTATTACAGTATTAGTAGTTGCAGTTGTTACAGTATTACAGTATTAGTAGTTGCAGTTGTTACAGTATTACAGTATTAAAAGTTGCAATTGTTACAGTATGACAGTATTAGGAGTTACAATTGTTACAGTATTACAGTATTAGGAGTTGCAATTGTTACAGTATTACAGTATTAGGAGTTGCAGTTGTTACAGTATTACAGTATTAGGAGTTGCAGTTGTTACAGTATTACAGTATTAGGAGTTGCAATTGTTACAGTATTACAGTATTAGTAGTTGCAGTTGTTACAGTATTACAGTATTAGTAGTTGCAATTGTTACAATATTACAGTTTTAGGAGTTGCAGTTGTTACAGAATGACAGTTTTAGGAGTTACAATTGTTACAGTATTACAGTATTATTAGTTGCAGTTGTTACAGTATTACAGTATTAGTAGTTGCAGTTGTTACAGTATTACAGTTTTAGGAGTTACAATTGTTACAGTATTACAGTATTAGTAGTTGCAATTGTTACAGTATTACAGTATTAGGAGTTGCAGTTGTTACAGTATTACAGTTTTAGTAGTTGCAGTTGTTACAGTATTACAGTATTAGTAGTTGCAATTGTTACAGTATTACAGTTTAAGTAGTTGCAGTTGTTACAGTATTACAGTATTAGTAGTTGCAATTGTTACAGTATTACAGTTTTAGTAGTTGCAGTTGTTACAGTATTACAGTATTAGTAGTTGCAATTGTTACAGTATTAGTAGTTGCAGTTGTTACAGTAATACAGTTTTAGGAGTTGCAGTTATTACAGTATTACAGTTTTAGGAGTTGCAGTTGTTACAGTATTACAGTATTAGTAGTTGCAGTTGTTACAGTATTACAGTATTAGTAGTTGCAGTTATTACAGTATTACAGTATTAGTAGTTGCAGTTATTACAGTATTACAGTTTTAGGAGTTGCAGTTGTTACAGTATTACAGTATTAGTAGTTGCAGTTGTTACAGTATTACAGTATTAGGAGTTGCAGTTGTTACAGTATTAGTAGTTGCAATTGTTACAGTATTACAGTATTAGTAGTTGCAGTTATTACAGTATTACAGTTTTAGGAGTTGCAGTTGTTACAGTATTACAGTATTAGTAGTTGCAGTTGTTACAGTAATACAGTTTTAGGAGTTACAATTGTTACAGTATTACAGTATTAGTAGTTGCAGTTGTTACAGTAATACAGTTTTAGGAGTTGCAATTGTTAATGTTAAACTGAACTGTATAAACGTTTTATGAACTCATATGATGTGAATGAGTCAAATTCATGTCAATGAAACATCTGTGACTGTCACTGAATAACTTTGACCTCAGTGGAGGATTTACTGTCACAAATATTTGTGGTTTGAGCAGAAATAAACAGCTAAAGCTAAACACACTAATTAATTACGTTTAATAAAGACCAAAATCTAATCATAATAATGCACAATACAGTTATATGGTCAGTGAATATTCTTAATTTAGGTGTGTGAAATTTTGGACTCTGTATGTTTTAGTCAATGAACAATCTCTGTTGTGGCATGTTGTGTTTCCATTAAAACAGAGAACCTCCATCTGCTCGAGCGTCAGTGAACAGAGCTCCACAGGAGGTGAAGAACATGACAATACCTTCATCTCACTCCTCACATCCTGAGGGACAACACACGGCGATGCCACTGCAGCTGGTGGAAAGAGTGGGAGAGAGAGAGACAGGTAAAGTGACCGTTTTAGAGGAAGCAGATGGGTGACAAACAGTCTGGCCGCAGGAGTCAAGGTGAATGCTCCACACCTGTTATTTACCTGACAGAGTTCTGGACAGGTAAGACACAGAGGACAGGTGTTAACACACACACACACAGGCATCACATTCAGGATCAGAAGATCACAGAATAAACCAAATTCAGTAAATGTGGATCAAATAAATGTGTGTTAGTTCATTTAAGTTCAAAAACATTGTACAGTGCCCAGCTGACATTTAGAGTGAACGATGTTTTCCATATGAACACAGTGTTTCAGTGTTCTTTTTTGACCATTGCCCATAGTAGTGCATGAGTTTTGAACCATATGTTTTTTGTGGTAATGTACCGTGGTATCACAGTTTCAGTTGTGTTGTCAGGTGATAAGACCAGCTGCTGGAGAGGGACAGAGAGAGAGATGTTTGAAGGTCTTGGATCAGCTGGTCCAGTATTAACTCAGCAGTTCAGGAATCATCAGTAGATTTGTGATGTTAAAAACTTCACAGGAGCTTTACAAGAGACAGACAGATCAGTCTGTTTAAGTTTGTACTGTCAGTCTCAGCTTTATTTTTGTCCCCTGGAAATTTTTTTATTTGTTTTAAGACCTGATTTTGAGATAAAAATCTTATTATATATATTATATATTAATTATATTGAATATGGTAAACATTCAAAGTTTAAATTTATGATTTTAAAGTATTATAGCAAAACACAATTCCATAAGTTCTTGTACTGTAAACTGATTTAAAATAGACTCTTTCCAGGGGTGTTGTGGCCCTCAGAGCAGGATATAGTGGAAACCAGTCCTGTCTTCAGTGCAGAGGTCCAGACATCATTTCTTCATAAGGAGGTTGTGTTTGCTGCAGCATCTCATCCCAAAGCGCGAGAGAGACGCTTCACTCATTACACTGTGGAGAAAATCTTTGATATAACGCTTAGTTATATATAGTATAGTTGGCTATTTCCCATTGGCTGATCTGTTGTGTGGCCCCAGGCTTCTCTGAATGATCTGTGTGTCTGTTTTTGACAGGCAGGAGATAAGAAGGTGCCCTCAGGTATTAGATGTCATTCCTTTTCAGCGGGAAAAAGCAGTTTGAGTCTTTCTATAGAAGCACCTTTCCGTGAATAGAGAATCTGACACAACAAAGCATGTGTTCTCATTAAATCTGGAGACGGTGAGTTATGGCTTGCGTGTAATCCCAGCTCAATCTCTGACTGACACTGAATTTCAGTGGTCCACATTCCGTATACAGTATCAGCACACAAGCTCTGTCCTGAAACCTTATGTGTGTGTGTGTGTGTGTGTGTGTGTGTGTTTGAGGGACAGGGGATGGAGGAACAGGAAATGTGTATGAGGTCTGAAAGAAGGATGGCAGATAAGAGAACAGCAGAGGAAGAGTGAGAGACA
>JAZGTH010000005.1:14960000-15175000 GCA_036877525.1 Chromobotia macracanthus
GTGTTTGTGCTTAGCTGCAGTAAACCTAAATTCATTAAAATATTTTATTAAATTAAAAACATTTTCAAAACATTTTCAGTTATGTTACAACTAGTTTGTAGGCATGTGCTTGTGTTTGTGTGTGTGGCGTGTGTGTGTCTCCTGTAGAATTAACATCTGCCCTCATTCACTCTCATGAAGGATCTTCACCTGTAATCTGTCTTTCCTCACAGGTGAGTCACTTACATTTACTGTTAAATTCGTTTACGGCCTTGTATCTGTATCTGGGTCTTTTATTTTGAAGTGGTTTTGTAGTCCTTCTTCATGGTTGCTGTAGTCCTGTTTTGTTGCCCTGCCCAGACTGTGTCCGAGTGTGTCTTGTTCCTTTTGATTACTGTGTGTACACTGTAAATTCTAATAGTTGTCCTGACTTACATATAATTAGTCAACTTTCCTCAGTATCACAAATACATACTTTTTATTAGTTTTTTGTAGGGTGAGTTAATTGTAGGGTGAATAAAACAATTTACATACTGTGTAACTAACAATTTACTTACTTTACTGTGTAAGTAAAAGTGACATATTTTCACGACTGCCCAGTGTATGTATAGTGTGTATTACAGTGTATAACAGTGTATATATGCTGTTTCCAGTGTGTGTTTGTTGGTTATTGTTTGTATGCTTCATGTTTTCTTATCATGGTTCTCATGTTCATGGATTTTCTTGTTTTGGGTTTATTAAACAACATCATCATGAAAATAAAATTAAAATGGTCACATATTATCTTTACATTTGTCTGTAGAACATGAGCTGGCAGCAGCTAGTGAATTTTTCTGCCATAAATCACAGGAGAATCTGCTGGAAGACATCCTGCTGGAAGATCTCACACAAACACAAAGACTTGCGCATGGCATGTTGTCAAATGAACCTGTTCTCCTGGTGATGCTGGATCTCTGTGTTCTTCATCAAGCATTAGAACAAGAAAAATTATTTTTATTAAATGTATGCGTGTTGACAGCAGATTCAAATATGAGACTAATGAGTGTGAACACAGATGATCAGTGATTTGAGGTTGTGTGTACCTCTGAGGTGAGAGAGACTCTGTCCATCCATATTGAACCGATGTAAGAAAACCCTTCTGCTGTTACTGTTCCACTTCCTGACAAAAAAAGCGCCTTAAGCCAAAACTCATCGTTTTCACCCAGCAGGAGCCTGTTGTTGTGGGTTTCTTTTGGGTTTGTGTTCATCAGAAGACCAAAACAGCTCAGCACAGTCTGAACACCAGTCTAATCTTCCTGTTGATTCTTCATCAGAAATCATTTTTAAGGGCCCATTTCAGCTCTTAAAAACACCTTGACATCATGATGAAATAACAGAAGGCTTTTGTCTTTCCATCACACTCTCCTGCTGCACTCAGAAAGTGGGCGTGATAAGACAATGATCCAGCTGATTCTCCTGCAGTGAGAGTGAAGTTTCTGTTCACTCTCAATCAGTTCATGAGTGATGTGACTGATGGATCCAGACATCAGAGGTCAGTGAATTTAAACTGTGTTCATTTAAAATGAGTATTTGCAAAAAATTTTTAATTGCCACATCAATCATTTTATTTACAATATAAATACAAGGGTATATAAGGGCCTTTATTTGACCATATGGTTCTCACAGAAAGTTCTTTAGATAAGCGTTTTGGTTTCTATAAAGCACCAGAGCAAAGATGGTTTGCTAAACAATTTAGAGACTCACAATATTTAAACTTCAAAAGATTCTCCTGCATTATCCGTTATTTTCTTTTTAAATGGTACCTTTATTTTTAAGAGCTTCCCCTTCTCACGATATGTGATCTGTAATCATGCAGTTAAGTCAAAACTCTTTTAGGTACCATATACAATACAGTTTTAGCAATATCCTAAAAATACCAATTTTCATAAGGAAACTTTCTGTGACTTGTTACAGTTTGAAGAACCATTTGTGTAGTGTGAAGTTTTCATGGACATTACAGGTTTTTCATGGAATCATGAACACAAAAGTCATAGATGACAAAGAGTCATTTAGGAACCTCTTTTTTTATTGGAGTGTTTGGGGAAATCCTGTAAATTGTTATGGTTGGTTCCTCTGCTCTGATCTCTTCTGATGTGTCGAGCAGATGGTGATGGATGGACTATCTGCAGCTCTCTGTTGATTCAGCACTTGCCAGTAAAATGACCTCCTCTGTGGGACAGATGAAGCCTCAGCTGTAAGTCATCAGCTTGTGCTATGTGTGTTTGTGGATATGTGTCACTGAAAAAAATATATAATAATCTGTCAGAAACTGCCGAAAATCTTCTTTAAGAGCAGAGAGATAAATATTTTAAAATTGTTGATGCTGTTTAATTAAAGAGGTGTTCATCTGTCTTTATGTTCTTCTGTGGAACACAAACTGAAATGTTTATGATCTCATGAGAGTTAGGATAAGACAGACACTATCAAACTCCAAAAATGAGAAAAATATTTTTAGAATAGGTCCACATGACTTACACCCTAACTCTTACAATGAAGTTGTATGATGAACAGACACTAAATTATTCACTGAAAATTTTCATTTCATTTAAAATGTTTATGAGATAATGTATTACAAGTTCTTGAAAGGTTCTACATAGCGATACAAAACCATTTTTGGTTCCCAAAGAACCATTTTTTCTTTTTTATAGTCTAAAGAACCTTTTCCACTAAAATAACCTTTTGTGCAGCAATAAAGTGCTGTGGATGTTAAAGGATATTTATGGATACAGGCAAAAATGGATCTTCTATGACATTGTGAAGCACATTTTGAGGAGTGTGAAAATAATATTTATCTCATAACCTTACACTCATCAACGTATAATAGAAGAGTCTCGTACAAATGACAACAAAAAGCAGAATATATGATTTTTAAATGCACAGAAAAAACATAACTTTTCAGATATATCTGTATTTCATTACATGCATGACTCCAAAGGAAATATGTTTAATGTTTAAATGTCATTTTTAACAGCCCGCTGAGATTTCAGGCCTGATATCTATAAACTGATCTGACCACTAAAGATTCTGTGTCATGTGACCTGTGACGGAAGCCTTGTGAATATTTTTAGATCTAGGGTGTTCATGCAGTTTTTTCTTCTTGAAACCTGGTTCCACCCAAGACCGGCAGAGCCCAGCACAGCAGGTCCATCTGAACAACTGACGTCTGTTTGTCTGTTTTTAGCCACTCTGGAGGGGAACCTGGCAGCATGCAGACAGAACGGATGGGTTTTCCTGCTGCAGTCTGTCCTGGTCCTCCCAAATTAATCAGATTTGGAGCACTGGCCATATGTCGAGGCAGCAGGCACCACACTCTGGGTGGGAGTAACCTGCCCACCCTGATCCCAGATCAGCTTCACAGACTCAGAGCTCCTGGATAGAAGAGACCACCTAAGATCATTAGAAAACAATCACTTCCTTAAAGACATCAGAATGTGTTGATGTTCCTCCTCATAGCTGTTCAAAATAAAGGTTCTTCAATGGTTCTAGTATTCAGCATTTTCTTGAAAAACATATTTGCTGTAAAGGTTCTTGAGATGGTTCTATGGTTCTTCACAGATTAAAAAAGTCATGAAGCTCAGAGTGTGAAGTAGATTTTCTTACAACAGTGATGCTGTATATTATATACTAGATATCAAGATGTATCAAATATTTTATGTCAATGCAGAAAAATAAAGTTTCTTTAAAGATCAAAAACTGGCAACAGCAATGACAAGCCATAACATGGTAAATGTATTGAAAACATCACATTATACAGCAGTGTGAAGTAGTGTGGATCTGTGGATCAATGATCTGATTTCAGATCATTGATTTTTTGTGAGAAACTGATTGGAGGAAAAACATTGGAGGAGTTTCTTGTTGAACATCCTGTTCATATTACGGAAGTTTATCACCCTCAAACATCAGACCTGATGAGTAGATGTTTGTGTTCAGCTGCACTTTTAAGATCTCAGTAGCAGTGTGGCACATCAAACACAAACACATTTTGTGTGGTGCGTCTGTGACTCTTGAGGGAGAATACTGCAGTAACTCATCACCTCAGCAAGATTTGTCTCTATTCTGTCTGTGTCAGATATTTACCTAAAAACACAAAGTTGTGAAGTGAAGCAGGTAATAAGCAAGCTGGAATTGATTAAATAGTAAAGATTTCTTTATATAATAAAAGGTTTAGAAGGCAAACATATAAACATTTACATTTAAGAATTTAGCAGACACTTTTATCCAAAGCGACTTACAAGGTGAGAAAAACAAAGAAACGATATATCATAGGGAGGCAATAACATCAGCCATACACAGTTACAATTTTTACCAAGAGCACAACATTTCAGTGCTTGATAGAAGTTAAACCTGTTAGGAGAGAGAAGAAAGGGTTAGTAGCTTTTTGGTCATACTTGTGGCTAAACTCTAATTAACCACAGTGTCAAGTACTCATGAAACAAGACCTAGAGCCTTTCATAAATATTGCTGTAGACCAGTGACTTCCCAGCATGCTCTATGAATGTGAATCGGGTTCAGACACCTGTGCTGTGTGCAAATCATTTGTGACAGGCATCAGACGCACCCGCATCAATTAGCCCTTTTCCTCTCTGTGGTTTCAACAGGTTCTTTCAGATCTTGCCTGTCTAAAAGGCATTTGAGCTCAAATATAAATCTCAGGAGAGTCTCACAGTAGTATTTATTCTGTGTATGTGTCCTTGTCAAAAGCATTTGTCTATTCTGTTGCACTGATGATGTCATCGAAGGCTTTCTCTGGTCCACTGGTGAAGATCACTGCCAGCATCATATTCACCTAAAAACCTTCTTTACGTTGAAAACATGCCTCTTATATTATGGTGTATTTGGGTGAAAAACTGGAGAACAGATGTTCTTCAACATTTTGCTTATATAAAAATAAGTAAAATATAATAACATTTGACCACAGATAAACAGACAAACAGGTTTTAATCTTGTGAAACATTGAATAACATCATAAATGGAGATCTTAAGCAGTTGAACATTAATAGTCCTATCCATCATGACGTGAGTGTGGTATATTTGCTCTATAATAAAGTCGCTGTAATGACACTTGTATGGATCTAAATATGTCACGGTGGCCGTCAGTGTCTCCATGTTTCAGAGCTCCATTACTGCTGGAGACATGAGAGGCTCTCTGGACCTTCCAACCGTCTCACTGTCTCATCGCAAACTCTTGTGCACCCTCTGGTGCTTGATAGACTCCAAAACTTCTTTGTGTTGCCTGCTTAGCAGATTGTCTTCCTTGTCTCTGAGGCTGCTCATTATTCAGAGACAACCGGAGCTCAGGTCATCTGCCGCTGCTGCGCTGAGGAACAAGCAGAAGAAGCAGGAGGGAAGATGGCGACCATCCTGCTGCTCTAGACCGGGAACAACTTTACAGAAGATCGCGATCCAGCCGTGAGTATTCGTTTTCACCATCGTCAACATCTCCACTCGCTCTTCATGATCCATAATGTGCTCGAGATCGGGAACGTGTGGAGGAGCGCTTTTCTTTTTCATATACAGCTCAGCTGATGAGCAGCCGCGGTGACCCGACGGATCGGATAGATACCGAGCCGAACGAACGCTGCAAAACGGGCACCTTCTCGTCTCTGAAGTGACGCGTTACCGGAGCTTCTCCTTCCGAGCGTCTATTTATACCCTGCCCGTCAGAGCGCGAATTTCTGCGGGCAGATGTCGACAGTCGTCCGTATTGAAGGAATCCGAGCGAGGCGACTCGATTCGGAGTGAAATGTGGCCGGTGTGACGGGAGATGTTGACCGTGCTGGAAGCCATTGCACGGATTTGAAGCTCCGCGTCCATTTACAGACGCGACGCGTCCAAACGCGCTCATTACGTCCTGTGACGTTACAATGTTAGTATGTGGCGACCCGAAAACGCGGTGCTCTCGGTACCGCGGCGGGGGTTTCTGGCGGGTTTCAGGTGTTTGGCGCCGCAGGTACATAATGACGCGCTCGGTTCCTCCAGAAAATGGAGTCTCGCTGGAGCTTGGAGAACAAAGGTTGACTTTCTCCTGCTGCCCGCGGCGGCTGCGGGGACCAGAAGACTCCGCGGTGAGACGCGGGTCAGGCTCATTTCACTCGCTTCTCGCTTTATTTGATGTAAGTTGCGCTGCGTCGTTACTTTACAACGCAAATGCCGAAGCGGTATTTGCCACTGTTGTCTGAACGTTGTGCGAACGTTGTGGAGCGAATGTGGGTTTGGCTGAAGGGTCGTGATGAGTTTAGGATGTTAATGTGAATTATGCAGCGTCTGTATTGACCTTCAGAAGATCCAAGACGTGTTTGTGCTCCACAGAAGATCTGACTGCTCTGCAGGCTTCACAGGCGAGCTTATAACAGCGTTTACAAGAACTTTCATTTTAGCTTGTTTGTTTGGTCTGTTCTGGAGATGGAATAGTTGAATAATGTTAGAAACTGGTAGATGACTTGTAGGCTGGATAGTGGAAGAGCTTTGAAGGTTTTAGAACTTGAGGCCATGAAAGCTGAACTTTCTTTGTCCTGTTTACCTTAATGCACCTGCAGATCTGTTTTGTAGCAGATCTGTGATATCTGAAGCTTCATGGTAGAACTGAAAGTAAGCGCATGTGATCTGCTTTTTAATAATCAGACAGGCATGTAGGTGTGAATGTCAGCATGATTTCTAGTGCAGCATTACTGTGTTTGTTTCACACTGAGCACTTTGCGTTATTCTCATTATGTCAGTAAACTGTGAGAGGTGGTTTGTTTCTCCACAGCACTAGAGTACAGACGTGTGTGTGTCCTTCTGCAATCACTCTGGCCACTGTGAAATCCTGCTGACAAAGACAGCGCGACACACACACACACACACACACACACACTCACACACTTAATGCGACAGACACAGGCCAGAGGAGCTCAAAATGGTGGCATGTCTCTCATGTCAAGGCAAACAAGTTCTTTCGCATGAAGGTTACTGACTGTTTTTCAGTCTGATGTATCTAAGCAGGTTCTTTATGGTTTGATGTAACTGAATAAACTCATTTTGATTTTACTAATTTCCCATCTGAACAATAAAGGAAATATAGATGTGTTATGGATTTTAGGATGTCTATGTGTGTGAGGATATCTTTGAGGGATGGATGATTTGGTCTTATTTTGATGGTCTAGTTTGTCTTTTCAACTTCTGCCTTTTGTGTGGGAATTTTTTGGGGATATTTAAGGTGACATGCTGCAGTTCCACAGAAATGACTTTGATGGGGTCGAGCGTCTGACCTGGAAAAGCTAAAAGCTGTCTTATGTAACTGTTGGGCACACAGTGATGGCTCATGGTTCAAGCTGACCAATGACCCACTTTCAGTGGCACTCAACTGCATGTTTAATAACGAAGGAATGATAATGAACCGTGTGTTTCTAAATGTTCTGAGATGTTCTGAGAAAAGCTGAAAACTACTTTAAATTAATTCAATGTTTGTGTGTGCAGTGTGTATTTTTAGGGTATTGTGTTGTTAGAGAAGCATCATTATAATGTTAAGCTCTGTTGATCTGTTAGTTGTATGTCCGATGTGCATTTCTGTTTTGTTTGGTTTTGACATGAATGACAAGAGCAGGTGTTCATTATTTTCATTAGAATATTTAATGACATTAGACAAGATAAAGTCAAAAAGAAATTATTACTATTATTGATTATTTTATTGATTGAAATTATTGATTAATTTTACACAATATTTACATAAAATTCATTGAAAAAATGGAAAACAAATTTTTTATAGACCTTTATCACAACAGAATTGATTATCCGGAATTGATTCAACTGCTCGTTGAAGCAGTGTATCGATTCTTGCGGTTTGGCTAGCAAAACAGTGGTGCTGGCACATTGGGTGACATCCTCTCTGTTGACATTGCAAGTCTACAGGTCAACTACAAGTCAGTTGCAATGTCAATGTATTCTGGTTGCTAGTTGCCCTCTAAGCTTCAGCTTATTACTAAGAGAGATGTTTTGCTATGAATTTTGTCTAACATTGACGTAGCCTAAATACAGCAGCAACACCTAAAACAGTATGTCAATTTACCGAATTTGAGCAAATAATTTGTATGTCTGTGATAAGCCGTTTCTGTTCAGCTTGCGCGGTCTGTAAAGAAATAAATACTAATGCAAGCCTGCTCATGCCATGTTATCAATCGTTAATAATCAAGACTAACTTTTTACCTTTTTGCAGGATAAGTTTAAAGTTAGCAGCTGCCAATAGGCTGTGATCATTTGCCTACTTTCTTTGCATGCAGTGTCAGATATAGTGAATGGAGAGGTATTAGTATATCATATATTATAGTCAATGTGACAGACTGAGGAGCCCTATCAACTACAGGTTTCCAAATGTTCAGAAAGTTTGGCCTTAACATACTCTAGTCCTTACTCACTGAAACAACGTTCATTAAAGGTATTTTGTGTTCTCCTGTGTTAGGTATTTGGACACATTGTATGCAGTATTTCATAACTTCTCCACTAGTCCCTACTCACTGAAATAATATTCAATAAATGTTTTTATGTGCTCTTCTGTGTTCAGTATTTGACACAAATATATTGCAATATTTCAGAAGTTGAAACTTTAGAAACTTAAAGTAGAAACTTTATTTTCAAACATAACTTACGTTCTTTTTGTGTCGGGAAATTGTGAAAACTGAGATAAAGGTGTCTTTGTTTGGAATTGGAGCAGCCCGGTACGCTGCAATAACACTGGCGAGAGGATTCAGCCATTAGTTTTGACTGTGTTGTGATGGTACCGGAAGTAGCGATACACTGCTTCACTTACCGGAAATAGGAAGTGTGATAAAGGTCTATTATCCATTATTCCTTGAATATAAAGTTGACTGAACTGATGATAACTACAACACATTTGAAGCATTTGAATAAATGGATGATCAGAAATACCTGTCATTGTGTGTGAAGACTCGTACCTCTCTCAGTGGTTTATGAGAGGGTAATGTATTCACACAGACTACTAAAACAGTATATACTTTTAAGACTATGCAACATTTAGCCAATAAACATGATAGATGACAGGTATCATATTAAGCAAGATATGTACGTTCCAGCTTACATGGAGATGCTGCTTAGAAAGAAGATAAAACTTTACAGAACAGGAGTGTAAGGGATTTATAATAATACCATAAAACATCTGAACATTCCATAATGACAGAGAATGTGAGAATAAGAAATACTGAAATAGTAGAGTCTTTAGAACTGCAGTTAGATCATTATATTAAAAGCAATAATAACAATTTACCTAAACCAAGTTAAATGTCAGCAGTGTACCAATAAGCCGGCCAGCAGGGCGCCAGTGGCAAAGAATCAAAACCCCAATGATATATAGAAGTAGAAAAACCTTGGAAAACCAAGCTCAACCGAGAGGGACAGTTCTCCTCTGACATGTTAAAGCTGTGACACTGCTGTGACTAGACATGGATCAAAAATGTAAAAACTGAGTGAGCTGGAGGTAGGAAAAAGATAACGGGAAGGCAAAACCTCCATTTCTTGACATGCAGAACTAACCTTTAGTTCTTAGTGGTATTCTACAGACCAAACTGAGGGTAATAAAGTGAGTGGAGTGCATGAATATGATGTGAAGATTTGATTTGAATAATTTTGAATGTCAAATGGGCTGTGGCATTAATCAGGTGGGTGCTGGTGAGGTGTCATATGCCCAGCATGGCCCTGGAGCACGCTTGAGGTCTCTTTAATTGCTCTCATTGTCTCATTGTTGTTGCTCTTACATATCCCAGTGTACAATTAAACAGCCCAGAGGAACACTGTATTGCTCAAATGTTTTTTTTTTTAAGCTCAACAGATGTAATGGAGGTGTCAGCTAAATGTTTTAAAGTATACTGTATAGCTCAGATTATTTGGTCTTGGAAAGATTTGATGAGAGTTGTTTGAGTTAATATTGAGATCTCAGACTGTGGGATGTTGGCAGATCTGTCCTCAGTTTGACTGTTCCAACTGTCATTCTTGATGCCTGTTTGCGACTCATTTGTGATATTAGGTTTC
Organism: Chromobotia macracanthus; assembly: GCA_036877525.1. Classification (NCBI taxonomy): domain Eukaryota; kingdom Metazoa; phylum Chordata; class Actinopteri; order Cypriniformes; family Botiidae; genus Chromobotia; species Chromobotia macracanthus. Next base: position 14,970,036 of record JAZGTH010000005.1, read on the forward strand.
AGAAGGGTGAGGAGATACAGGTATAACCAACCCCCACCCCGACAGGCCGTACAGCTTTACATCAACAGTGTGGAAGATCATACGGGTCTTTGCTACGTTCAGATCTTGTCTGAAACCATAGGAGATCAATGTGAGATTATTAGGGTCTTTTTTAAGGAACAAGCAAACAATTTAATTTAATTGCTGTCAAGAAGAAACAAATATGATTCTTTTAGAAGGTTCTGACATAGGATATTGTGAGTTTTTGAGGCAAGTTTGTTGGGGCTTCCATTTTGATGGCCAAGTAATCTGGGCCACAAAATGGACCTTTCAGGATGATTAGGCCAGAGGAGGCAGAATCTCACAGAAGTTCAGTATTTCCTTGGGCTGCCCGAGAGAAAGAAACAAGACACACAAAAGCCAATTGAAATGGTCCAGTCTCTTTTGAACTGATACATTGGCTTTTGGAGTCACTTCTACACACACACACAGTGTGTTAATCTCTAAAGAGCGTGTACACAACACAAAGACTTTTAAAGCTGTTATCTAAAGAAGCTGCAAGTTATATAACCTGAAACATCCTGGAGTTAAAGCAACTATTCTGCTTCATTACTTTACGTAACGTCATTTTGTTCATAATTATTTTTTTCATTTCAGATGAATTCAATTGATTAGAAAGTTAAATATTACGTTAATGAATTTACACTCTTTACTGTTCTGTGTGGATGAACTTTAATTGTCAGTGTGTGTTTTATTTTTTTATAACTGAAATCAAATTTTTTTGTTTTAATGAACATCATGCCACAAATGCTATTGATTGAGTTTAATGCAGAATAACGCAGAATATTAAAAACACAACTTTCCCAGACAGGTTTGAAATCATCTGTTTGAGTTTGTGTTGTACGGTGTTCCTCTGATGAATCCAGTGATAGGAAGTAGCCTGCATCTCCATCTCCATGTCTGCAAAATGAACATTTCTAATTAAATATTGATAACTAATCGACATTGAATCATTGAAACCATTTAAATAATATATAAATAAAATAATAACAGAACACAATCAGTGTAGGGCCATTTAACAGCATTTCAGATGGAGGCACAGCAGTTTGTGTGGGTCTGATCTTCACCAACATCAGCACAGATGAGGTTTTATCCTCTCAGACGAGGTTCTGCAGATGTGTGGGGAAAGATCCAGATTTCTTCTGAGGGCTGTCTCTCAGAGGCAGGACAAGGCATCCTTTGAGAGGGAACAGCACTGTTCTTGTTGGGCAGATCCTCTCAGCTCCGGCCTGCTCAACTGGAAGGTGCGAGTGTCCAAGTCTGATTAAATATTGAAGAAAGTGGAAGGAAGGGGGGTGTCACTGGTGAGTTAATATTAATGGATTGCTCGTCTTTCTAACTGGAAGGGAGCGGTTTGGGCCCTTTTATAGCCTGTTTAAACAACAGCAACTCTCAAAACTGCAAACTTGCATTGGAGAGAGAAAGTTTGTAGGATGTGTACCATGATGATATTTGCATGTTGTGTTGTTTATATATATATATATAATGTGAATTTTAAAGTTCTGTGTGTTTGAAATCTGTGTGGCTAATGTTAAAACTTATGGTTGTTTAGAGCTAGTCTTTTAACAACCAACTAGTGACTTTATCTAGATATGTTCCTGTGTTAATATGCAGACAGCGTGTTTACATGTGTGTTTGGTATGTGGTCTGTTAGCTGCTGCTATACAAGGTTCTGGATCTGGAACGTCTTCCTTTAGCAATTTTTTAGCGTCCTGTGTAACTTCAGCCTCACACTAACTGCAGGATCTTCTCAGAAGTTCACAGAGCTGCATTTGTTTGGCTGCACTCCACAGACAGACCATGTGCAGAATCTTGACAGTGTTCTTTGTAAGAAAAACCCTCAGACATAGAGCGACACCCATAAATGTTGGGCCAGAGTTTGTTAAGAGGTGCGCTACAAACAGAAAGTCCACGTTAGAGCACAAACCTCAACAGACATTGCTTAGGACTTACTCCATTAATAAATTGAATCTCAGTGCTGCTAACTAGTTCTTGTGGGTAGAACATTCTGAGTGATGAAGTTTGTGATGAAGTTTGTGTGATATACATGTGTAGAGAATTTGGCTTGGTGTTATTTGTGAATTTGGCTTAGTGTAATTGTAATGAAAAAATTATTGGGAAAAGAAATGGTTTGTATGAACTCTGGCAAATACACAGTTTAGAAACAACAACTTGCATAGAAGAAAGATACAGTACAAAAAACTAAGATATTTTTTGTCTGATTTGCATTATGGACATGACATATTTCTGTTATGAAGGTGAAGATTTTAAAATGTCAGTAACTGTTATTAAAATAGTCTTGGCAGATAACTTTGACATGAGAGAATCTAAATTGGTTTGAAGCCTAACCCTAATCTTCACAGAGATCTCTGCTCGCACAGAAGCTTCCAGACTTTCACCTCTGAGACCTGACCTCTGGGTGTGACTACCCACAATGCTTTGCAGGCTGTCACCGCCACAGCAATCTGATGTTAATGTGTAGTCAGTATTGTGTCAGAGGTCCCTCTGCAGATATGTTCATTGAGAAATACAAAGTGTCAATAAATCAATTAAATCAGCATATCATTGCAAGTCAATAAATGAACTCCTAAACATAAGATGATCTCAGTTTACGTTTGAATTTGAACAGATAAATGAATCTTTGACTGAAGTGAGTAAATGGCAGAAACCCAAATTAGATTCTCTTCCAGAGTGTTGAAGTAGATCAGAGCAACTAACTGAGATATAATAAACATGTTGGTAAATATAAATGTTCATACTGAAACTCCTGCATGACGTGTTATTTGTATGAGTGGTTGTAGAGTTTAAAATCAACCTTATGGTTGCGGTTTCATTGTACTTTAGAAAGAAGTCTTCTGTAGACAGCTAGGCCGCTTACCAGATTTAGCAACAGATTTAACCTGATCCAGTTTTTCCAAACCTCTTTACGGTTCTGTTGTTTTCTGCTGTACAAATGGATATTTTCAGAGCTGTAATGTGTTTGATGGTAAAACCTGTTGGCTTGGGAAATCTAGCCAAATCAGGCCAGACTCTGAAACAGGGCAGTGCAATTGGAGCTAAAGGTTTCCTGAGAAAAATACACCTTCTGGTCATTTTCCAGTGTTGAGGTCCTGCGTCTTTAATTCTTTTTTCTTACATTTGCTCTCAAAGCTGCAGTGGTCTCGCTGGATAAAGAGTAAATTACAGTACAGTTTTCCAGCATGGTAACTTTTTGTCTGAGTAGTAACATCTGGTTAATTAGCACAAAAGGTGGCAACTTACAAGCACATGTATCAGAACTGTGTGCTACAACTGTAAGCATGCAATGCGATGGGTCAAGCATTAACTGCTGCTTTAGTGTTCTTGTGTAGAGTGTGTTGCCTTGTGAAAACTTCAGTCCAGTTGAAGAGTTTCAGCCGCCATCATCAGATTTAGCAGTCCCATGCCTGAGGCCTACAGTGAGTGGATCACAGTATAGATGCAATATCTGATGGAGTGTTTATGAATAATGTAGGGCTGAGATTATAGCTACAAGTGTGAAGTTGCGTTTTCAATGACTATATCACAAACGGTTAGTGACTCACATTAGTCTTTTAGAAGGTGTGATGCCTTTATCTTGGATTTCTGCAGTTGTAAGTGATTCGTCATTGACTTCCAATCAGATGAACACTCGCTCTGCTCCAGGCTTTATATTCTTAATACTTAAGTATTTTGACGGTCGCCCTCACATCCTGTGAGCACATTTCTTCTCATTTCTTCTAGATTTAGTGTAAACAACACTAATGGTGTCATGGCAACCTACATGATAACTGTAAAATTGCCCCAAACTGAAATTGATACAGAATTTTTGTTTTCAAATGAACTGTATTAAATATCTTGGCAGACAGTTTAATATCTTGGCAGACAGTTCAGATCTCTTTTGAAACTCTAGAGACACAGGTGAGATTATATAGTAATACATTTTTGCTTAAATCAAACAGGATCAAGTAAACGTGGCATATTTGTTAATGTATGGTAACCCATACTTGAAATGTGACCTCTGCATTGAACCCATCCAGTGAGGAGTGAACACACACACACACACACACACACACACACACACAGAGAGAGAGCAGTGGCACCCAGGGAGAAACTGGGGGAAATGTGCCTTGCTCAAGGGCACCTCAGTCATTTCCTGCCAGCTGTGATAAATAAGCCTGCGATCTTTGGTTTACAAGTCAGGCTCTCTAACCATTAGGCCACGACTGCCCCGGAGGATGAGGCATTTGGAGAGATGGAGATTTTGGAGGATGTTGGAGAACTTCTGTGGTTTAGTTCTCATCAGTCTATCATCATCTTGTTTGGTTAGGTAGTGCGAGTGTTTTTAATGGTTTAAACGTTTAGCCAGTTTAATCATTAAAAGTTTTTGAAGATGTCAAACACCTGTAGTACCTTTTATCTGAGGTGGACTGGATGGTTTTAAAAATGTATACTGCCGTTAACCTGGTAGCATAAATAAAAGTTTATTTATTACATTATGGCACTGTTTGTGTCTATGTCTGTTTATTATGATCAATATTAGTAGCAGAACAGTGTTTAGCCGGTTATGGTGTTAGGATGTCATTTATAGTTACCTTGTGTAAAGATTTATAAGTTTTGTTCAGTGTTGATGGAGTATCAGTAACTTTTCAGCTCATGGGTCAATCTGGTTTACCCCTCTAACCTCCATTAAACATGTAGAGTGATGGAAATCCTTGTTTCGGGTACTGGATCACATGAGTGAGACTCATATTCTGTGTTTTCATAGTGTGTTTGAGGAGATTTTCTGCTGGCTTTTATGATCAAACTCCCCAGCAATACAGGTTCTCAACTTCTTACAAACACACGAGAGCTTTCTCCTCTTGTTGTCAGCAGTGATAGATCCATGAAGATGAAGGATCTCACAGATCAGAAGGTCTGCTGGGTTGATGCTGCTCGGGTCCTGCTTTATAACTGCTGGAGATCTTGTGGTGTTTTGACATCTCATTTTGTTTGTTTAAAATGTATCATCCAAAGACTGATACTTGTGTTTTGTTTTGCTGAGGGTGTGAGGGTCTTAAATCTCCTCTCAGGAGCAGATATGTGCTGGATGAGTCTCAGAGATGCTTCATGTTGGTGTGTTCATGGCTGACCTATTTCTGCTGCCATATGCTTCCCGGAAGGGATTTGCTTTGAAACATAAAAGCCAGTGATTTGGCTTGAGGAAGAAGATTACTAGCATCCGTTGATCTGAATATTAGAAACGGTGAACTTTATTTGAACAGGGTTGTCAGGTTGTTTCATTTATGCCAGTTTTATGAGAGATTCTTTAACTTGTGTTTAAGATATTTTGAGTAATAGAATGGGGAGCTCTTTAAGAAAAGACGTTCTGAAAAACATCTCTGTTCTGTGCAGCATACTTGGTTTACTGCCTATTCTTCTTTTGTAAAAATAATGCGTGAAACAGGAAGCACTGTTGTGATATTTTTGAACAATGTATGCTACCTTGTTGTCACATCAGATTATTATCTTACAAATTAAAATGTGTATTTAGTATTTCTAATTAAATTGTTTAAGATTCTTTTAATTTTTGGCATTTGATTGGGAAAAACTGTACAGAAGGATATAATGTTAATATATACAGTCAAAACAAGTGAAAGTTTTGTGTAAAATGTGTGTTTCTGCTTGTCAGTTTGTTTTGTTTTTGTCAAATTTAGGAGCTTATAGATGACTTCACAGTCAATGTAAATTGTGCCAGATGACATGAAGCGATTCAGCAGTTAGAAGTGCCTCTGTATTTGACTTGAATCCAGTTTAGCAGGAAATTTAGGTGAGAAGAAAAAAGTATAAAAGGTATACGAGATACTGTGGGTTCAGTTGAAGGTGGTTGGTTGACATGCTAACTGATGGGTGGTGTTTGTTTTTCTCTTTCTGTGCCAAAGATCTGTCAGATAGAGGTAAGATGAGATAGATGTTGTATGGAGAGAATCATCTAGGACTTCCCCATTGGAGGGACAGCACATGATCAAATGCTTTGAGGAACTAGAGGCAGCAGAGCTCAGTTTCTCCTCTGAATGGAGAACATACATTTAAGAAGTGACCTTAAGTGGGGTGAGACAGATAAAGAGCTATGGGCTGTTTGTCTCAGATCATGACTGTCGCATCGCAACTGAACATTTCAAAACATTTCCTTTTCTGTGGCCTCTTATGAGCTGAAGAAACTGTGATCGCTTTCAGATGCGTGTTACAGACCGCCACAGTCCAGGCATCAACACGCATTAAATGCACAGAACCAGTTCAGCTTCTGTTTGAGATTAGTCACCGTTCCTAAAAATCAAAATTAAGACAGAAGAATCTAGAGATGGTTGACAAGTCATGCTCTTCAACTAGCCTGCTGTAAGTAGAGGGCATACTTAAGATGGACTTATTGTCAGCCTACTTACTGGTGGATGTTGTTAATATATAGTTTTGCATGCTTGCGTTTTAACATTTATGTGTTCACTAAGAGCTCCATTCCCTGTTCAGTCCAAAATAGCTTCCAAAGCTTCAGGAAGTGCTCTTTGGGAAACTGTCCTGTGTCGTGCCGTTTCCCAAGCAGGACCCATGATGAGGTGTCAGGTGATGGAAGGGATCTTCAGATTAGCTTGATTGAAACCGTTAGATGTGTGTGGGTTTTTGTTAGTCTGCTGCTGTAATATTTAGTTAAAGGGCTGATTCACCCAAAAATGTCATTTCTTCCATCATTTTGCAGTTGTGTAAATTTTGCTTTACACCAGGTTTGACATCTGTGTCAGCAAACAGCAGTGTGTGTGTCTCTAGTAACGATGCAGTTTAAATCTACAGGGTTTTTGAAGTCTTTTTGCTCCTTCTAGATATTCATGCAATTTTCATAATAAACACACTGTATGTTTCAGTCACAACTGGCTTGAATTGCTTACTACTAATAATAGATTTAAAAAAACATTTGCAGTAAAGCCAACAAAAATCTGATGACAGGTTTTTATGTTTTCCACAGTTTTAAAACCACATGCTGAAAATTCTTCTTCCACCTGAACTGTAGAGATGCGTGTTCTGCAGGTCGGTGTCGGTCATGGGCTGTAGCTGGTTGATTAACAAACGTAAGCAGACTTTGGATTCTGTGGAGTCAGATGGTTGTACTGGAGCAGGAAGATCTCCAGGTGTTCAGACTAGACGGGTGTGTGTGTTCCTCTCACTCATTCTCATCTTCCTCATTCTCGTGGCTGCAGATGTTTTCTAAGCTGTAAGAAGGAAGTTCAGACATGCTTTGCATTTTTAGACCATTTTGCGAAGTTTTGTAGGTAGTTTATATAAACTGGGGGCACAGGCGTTCTTCTCTGTCCAGTAGAGATGCTGCATATTTTTATGATAGATTAGAAAGTGGTCTGGTCAGTCTTACAAACTGTTTCCATCATAGGGCATTACAGAATGGAGGAGTATTCATAAAATAAATGTTTAGATTTGTGTAAAATGTTGTGAATGTATAGTTCTATATGAGTGTCTATAATCAGTTTACAGTGGTAAATGCATAAAAATAAAATGCAGCATGTTTTTTTTGTTTAAAAATATGGAAAGCTCATGTCAGAGTGTTGGGGGCGAAGGTCTGCAGGTTATTTTTTGCAGAGGATTGTGGGTAATGCTACATCTGCTGGATAGATTTTTGTCAGCTGCTCTCCAGTGGCAGTGAGAGGATCTGATCTGTGAGTCCATGTTACGCTCTGGCTAAACACCTCAGCACACATTGCTGCTCTTAAAATGGCCGTCACTAAAGCTGAAAAGATCTGTGGAGCTCAGTGTCTGTCCGAGCACATGAAAGCGCTACAGATTTCTCCCCATTAGCCCAGTCGGGTATGGAAGGATTTGACACTCCAGCAAATGGGCTGCTCGTGGGTTTTATATGTTCTTATTTTTATTCTAACCCACTTTTTGGACTCTCCAGATATTGAGGTTATTGAGCGTAACCTTGTTCTGAGTTTAGGTGGAGTTTTTCACAATGCTGAAACCTGACCTGTAGAGACAATAGATGGTCTTCATTCTTACTCAGAATGAAGGCTGAAACCAGTGTTTGCTTTTTGGGTGATCAGCTCAAGGTATGAGAGTTTGTATGTCATTAGATTCTGGAAAAGAGACCTACTCATCCAGCAGGAATCTCAGACATGGAACCTGTTTTTTTGAGATTTTTGCCAGGCCACAGGTCAGGCCACAGGATAACTGTTGACTGCACATCTAACCTTCAGTATAAAACATCAGCACTGCACCTCAATCTTTTTGATCTTGTGCTACAGGCATGAATGATTCTTTAAATCTTATGGTGTGTTGAGGAGAGATCAGATGTTACTGTTGACTATCTCATAGACTTTCATTACAGCAGTGAACAGAGTATTCTGTGGGTGTAAGTCATGTGGGTGTTGATTCATCAGTCAGATTCACTGGTTCATTAATTAGATTTTTTAATATGTTTTTCTTTAGAATAATTTTGTAATTACTTATATTGAATGTTAATTTTGTAAAAGGCTGGGGTGTGCACTAAACACATGTAATACTCACCTTCCCATTGAGGCCTAAAATATAAATCACATTTTGAAAATTCTGTTAATCTAAACAAAGACTGAAATGAACGTTAGCCGTGATTTTTCCCTCAGTTTTTTTATGAAAGGTTATGTCTGACAGTACGTCTATACAGTAAATATGGCAGCCCTCCACATTTTAATGAGAAAGTATTGATCAGGGACTGAATCATTCTCTGCTTCAGTTCATTGATTAGTGCGGCTGCTGGGTGCTCTTGGGTCATAGGACATAATACCACTTCTGAGTGACGGCCCAGCCCATAATCCTTTGTATTTTCACTTTATCTCTGAGCCCTCAGCATTTGTCATCTTTCAGAGGATTCACTCATTCTTATTTCAGAAGAGCTTGATACAATCTGATAGAGCGCGCTGATGTAAATATCAAGGCCCGCTGGTATATTGCAGCTGTGTCTTTATCCCTGGGTAATAAAAAAATTGAACAAATCAGCCAAATCAACAAATCATAATCCTTCCCTAGCTATTGTTCTTGGAACAGGCCGAACACTTGCTCAAGAAGAATCCTTTTATGTTTTTCATTTTCAGAATTACAAAAGTCATTCATGCTATAAAATCTAAAATATGTTTATGCTTGTTATGAAGCAGCCTTCCTAAAATATGCTTGTTTGTTTGGTGGCCTTTCTGGTAAATTTGCATTTCTGTCTCTTTCTTTGACCAGGTTTCCCTGAATTTCCAGGGAGTCATAAGCGATGGAAGTGCTGCAATGTGATGGCTGTGATTTCCTTGCAGAGTCTAATGATGAACTTAAGGCACACATACAAGATGTCCACACGGCCTTCCTGCAGCCCACAGAAGTGGGAGAGGATGATGAATCACCTCGAAGGTCCAGATCAAACTCCTTAACCTCCCTCAGCCCGATAGAAGACAAGGAATACCTGACCAATAACAATTACAACTCTATGAGAAAGGACATGGGTATCATCACTTATTGCTTTAATGTTTATTTGTTACTAGAATTTCCAGTTAAAAACTGATTCATATTTATTGTTGTGGCCTTTGTGTGTAGAGTACATACGTTTGTAGTTTTAAAAGTGGCAAATACTCTATATTTAGTAAATACTCTGTATTTAGTGTGCTGTAAGTTTAATTTTCAACTTGTATAACTAAGGAGATTTCTACATACGAAGCTACAAACTAGCGTGATCTTTAAATAATTATTTTTTTTTGTTTGTTTCAGGCCTCCACACCCTTAATAAAGATCTAGGGCACTTCTCTGGTTCAAAACAAACAAAGCAGAACCAGTCATCAAAACTTTCTAACAAACCATCAAACCCATTGTTTCAGTGCAAGTTGTGTGTGCGGTACTTCAGGTCCAGCTCGCTTCTCGGTGAGCACACTAGGAAGGTTCATGGTGTTGCTGGAGATGTTTTGCCAAGCAACGAGAGCCCTCTCAATCCTTCCAAGCAGTCCAGCTGCAGCATTACAGCACATGATGGTGTAGGAACTGTCTTCTATTGCCAGAATTGCACTTATAAGTCCCCACACAGAGCACAAATTCTAAAACACCAGAAAGTGCATCACAAAGATGCTCTGTTAGAGCCCGTAAATTCTTCTGTCACAGCAAAGGTTCTGGAGATGGACTTTGATGTCTCTTCCAGTGAAGAACAATGCGAAGAGTCACAAGGGGATGTTCTAGAACACCACGTGCTGGAATCTATGATAAAACCTCAGTCAAGGGGAGGCTTTAACTGTGACTGGTGTGGCTTTCAGACTTTACAAAGGCAGCAATTAGGTAATCACATTATGAAAAAACACCGTAACATGGTGAAGATCATGGTGTCACTGCAGCAGCCTACAATGGATGGAGGTACAGGGTCCATCAAGTCTGATTCTTCTGCTTCAAGGAGAAGCACTCTGACCTCCAATCTAATACCAAATGATCTAGCTAGAAATGAAGGTTCCTGCACAAATGATTCATCAATCAAAGGATCTTTTGGCAGTGCATCACTTAAATCCACTTCAGGAAAATCACATTCTCAGTACTCGCAGCTCACAGCAAAAATACCCAACAGCACAGGATCTTCTATACTGTCAGAGAGATCAACTTTCACCATGCCAGATATGTCTGGGTCTGGTGTGGATCTAGATGCCAGCATGTTGAATGATTCCAGAAGTAGTTCAGATGATGAGCTCTGTGACCTGGATGACCACACTTACACAGAGGCAGCTGAGGATTCAGCTAAGCTGCTGCTTTCAAAAGAGGATAATGACCTTCTGGAAACAAAAGGAGTTCCATTCAGAAGATACATGAACCGGTTTCAGTGCCCATTCTGCTCCTTCTTGACCATGCACCGTCGTAGTATTTCTCGTCACATAGAAAACATACACTTGTCTGGTAAAGCTACAGTGTATAAATGTGATGAGTGCCCCTTTCTTTGTACCAACCCAGTAAAACTTGAGGCACACAAAAAATGTCATAGTGAGTCCTCCCAATGGGACACCATGGACTTGACCACTGAAACTCCTGTAGGTCAGACTGAGCCAGTCAATGGAGGAAACGGCAGCTCAAACAGCAATGGTAAGAAATCCAATCCAATAGAGGATCTGCAGGGTCCACATCGGTGCTCACTGTGTAACTTCACTACCACAACACTGAAAGGTTTACGAGTGCACCAGCAACATAAACACTCATATTGTGATGGAACTCAAGACACTGGTCAAGAGGCCTCATTCAATGATTCTGAAGACTCCTATTGCTCCTTAAACTTTGTTCAAAAAACTCAAATGTCCATCTTAGGATTTTCAAACAGAAAGCATCTTATTGGGAAAACAGCCAGAAAGTCAATCAACGATTTGCCCTTGGATCTTTCTCCTGTCAAAAAGCGGACAAGGATTGATGAAATTGCAAATAATCTCCAGACAAAGATTAGTCAAAGCCAACAGCATGAAGATGTGATTAACCTTGAGGAGATGGATGGCGACATTGTGGAGAATGGGAATCATGTTGATTTAGAAACAAGCAAAGAAATTCGAAGTCAGCACAACACATTCAACACTCAGCACCTTCATGTTAGACATTCTGGCGTTGGGAAAAGAAAACGCAGCCTCAAGTCCAAGATTTACTCAAGTAACATTTCTGTTTCTGACAATGAAGATGATTACAGTGCCTTTGTGGAATCTAAAGATGCCCAAGATCAAAGCAGTCAAGACAGTATATATCAGGACAATACTGAATACACTGAGGAACCAGGGAACCTGTTCTATTGCAAACATTGTGAGTACCAGAACAAGTCTGCTCGTAGTGTAAGCACACATTACCAGAGAATGCACCCTTATATCAAGTTTAGTTTCAGATATATTCTGGACCCAGAGGATCAGAGTGCAGTCTTTCGATGTCTTGAGTGCTTCACTGAATATGACAACTTTAATGATCTACACCAGCACTATATGACACATCATCCAGAAGCAAGCAATGTGCTAAACTTTAACCAGCCAGATCTGGTCTATATGTGCCGTTTCTGTTCCTACACAAGTCCAAATGTGAGGAGCCTGATGCCCCATTATCAAAGAATGCATCCTTCAGTAAAGATAAATAATGCCATGATTTTCTCCAGCTATATGGTTGATCAGCCTCAAAAGGCTGCTTCTGAGTCACAAACACTTAGAGAAATCCTAAATTCTGGGCCAAAGAGTTTTAGTCCCACCTCGTCTGGCTCCAGATCATCATCAAGTCCTGCTCTCAAAAGCATCTGCAAAACCCCTGATGCAAACGTTGAGGCTGAAGCATTTAGAGAAGGTTTTGGTGGAAATACAGTGACTTACGACTGTGATGTCTGTTCTTTTTCAAACCCCAACATGCATTCAGTATTGGTCCATTATCAGAAAAAGCACCCTGACCAGAAAGCCTCGTACTTCCGCATACAAAAAAACATGCATGTCATATCTGTTGACAGGGCACAACTGTCGAACAGCTCAACCTACAGCTTGTCTAGCACCCCAAAGTCTTCAGACTTGACTTTAGCTCTGGATGATGATGTATACTACTGCAAACACTGTGTTTACAACAACCGGTCTGTGGTGGGTGTTCTGGTCCATTACCAAAAACGGCATCCAGAGTTTAAGGTAACAGCCAAGTACATAAAGCAAGCACCCCCAACCCCAGGACTTATGAAACTCATGGATGAGTTACAGATTGCCCCCCCTAAACACTTTCTAAAGCAATTCAACAACAACAGAACTCAAGTCTCAAATAATTTGAACAATAAAGGAGTATCTGATAAGGGGGAAGCTGAAATGCTTTTCTTCTGCCAGCACTGTGATTATGGAAACCGCACTGTGAAAGGGGTGTTGATTCACTACCAGAAGAAGCACAGGGATGTAAAAGCAAATGCTGATCTTGTTCGTAAACATACTGCTGTGGTTCGGAGTCAGAGAGAGAGAGCACAAATGATCCAAGCAGGGAGCTCCATGTCTACTGCAAATGTTGCTACTAAAGCTGAAAAATCCTTGCGATCGTTGAAGTGCAGACATTGTGCATACACATCTCCTTACGTGTATGCCTTGAAGAAGCATTTGAAAAAGGATCATCCTACTGTGAAGGCCACGGCCATGACTATCTTACACTGGGCTTATCAGGATGGTGTGTTGGAGGCTGGTTATCACTGTGAGTGGTGCATATATTTCCACACTGAACCAAGTGGGCTGCTGATGCATTACCAAAGACGCCACCCTGAGCACAACGTCGACTATGCTTACATGGCTAGCAAGCTGTGGGCTGGCCCTGATAATTCCACCAGGAGACAGTCTGGGAACTCTGAAACAAAGCATTACCAATGCAGAGATTGTGCTTTCATGGCTTGTTCCATCTGGGACATTACAAACCATTACCAGGCTGTACACCCCTGGGCCATCAAAGGTGATGAGTCTGTCCTCCTTGACATTATCAAGGGAAACCAAGGGTCAGTTAAGCTACTCCCACAGTTGGCCAAAGGACATGTTTCAATGTCCAGTCCATTCAGTAGTCATCAGCAGGAAGAGGGTGCAGCTGAAGTCAGCCGCCTAACACACCCCAATTATTCTTTGTCTGCAACCTCATCCATCTCCAACAATCCTTACCAGTGTACTGTGTGTTTGTCTGAGTACAACAGTCTTCATGGGCTCTTGACCCACTATGGCAAAAAACACCCAGGCATGAAAGTGAAAGCCGCTGACTTTGCTCAGGAAGCAGACATCAACCCTAGCTCTGTTTACAAGTGCAGACACTGTCCATATGTGAACTCTCGTATCCATGGAGTTCTCACACACTACCAGAAACGACATCCGTCCATAAAAGTAACAGCTGAAGACTTTGCAGATGATGTCGAGCAGGTAAATGACATAGTTAGTGATGTAGATGAAAAGTCTAAAACCCAAAGGCAGGGCTATGGTGCATATCGCTGCAAGATGTGCCCTTACACGCATAGCACATTAGAGAAACTGAAGATACACTATGAGAAATATCACAACCAGCCTGCCTCAGACATGTTCAAATTAAATCCAACATTATCACCAGCAAGAAGAGAGGATTTGGTTGCTGAATGCAGTAACAGCAGCGTGGCTGAAGTCTCTGAGTTTTGTGACTATGACCTTGCGCTCAGCTCAACTGTCACAGACCTTGAGAGGAGCGATAGACATGCAGTGTTTAAATGTCAGCTTTGCCAATACTTCTGTTCCACACGGAAGGGTATTGCTCGCCACTATCGTATCAAGCATAACAATGTCAGAGCTCAGCCTGAGGGCAAGAACAATGTTTTTAAGTGTGCCCTCTGCTCCTACACCAACCCCATCCGCAAAGGCCTCGCAGCACACTACCAGAAACGCCATGACATTGATGCTTACTACACGCATTGTTTGGCGGCATCCAAAACTGTGGGTGAAAAACCCAACAAGGTGATGGTGCCCTTGGCCTCAGACACAGAGGCTACAGTGATGAGTGAGGAACTGAAGCAGGCTGTGGACAGAAGGAAGTGTTCGCTGTGTTCCTTTCAGGCTTTCAGCAGAAAGAGTATCGTCTCTCACTACATAAAGCGACACCCTGGAGTCTTTCCCAAGAAGCAGCCTTCCAGCAAACTGGGTCGTTATTTCACTGTGATCTACTCGAAGGAGGCCAAGAGACGTCCCTCCACAGAAGATCTGGACATAGAGGAAGTTAAAGATGAGGTGGAACCTGAATGTGACATTAAGTGGCTCCCCTTTAAATGTCTGAAATGTTTCAAGCTCTTGTTTAATTCAGCAGAGGTGCTGGTAATGCATTACAATGACTGTCACGGCAAAGAACTCAAGCAGGACTTTGTCACCATTCCTAGCCCTGCAGACGATGTTATGGAACTCTATCAGTGTACCCACTGTGAAATCAAGTTCTTGGCCCTTTCAGAGCTCAGCATCCATCTGATGAGCCACAACGAAGATTTCCAGAAAAGAGCCATGAGGCAAGAAAGGAGAAAACAGCTTCAAAGCAAGCTAAAGACCACAGAGCCACCAGAAGCTAAAACGGAGAATAAGGTGAGCTATCAGGATCCTTTTTTCAAAGTTTATTACAGTGAAAGTTGAGACGACAGGAAGGTATATTTATGTGCATGTTTTCATGTCATCACTTAGATATCACATCAGTAGATTTTTAAGACAGCTTCATTATGATCAGTGCAAAGGGCTGCACCATTTGGAAAGGAAATATCTTCATGAGCACAATAGTCACAGGGTCTTTCACTGAGAGCAGGCCCATCATTTCAGCTGTTTCTGTCTTTTGATGTTAACTCTCATCCCACAGGTGGAGAACACAGCTGATAAGACTCCCGTTGGTTACAGGTGTAACTTCTGTGTGGAGGTCCACCCCACCCTCAGGGCCATCTGCAACCACCTGAGAAAGCATGTGCAGTATGGGGAGGCCAAAGAAGGTCATGTGAAGGTATGATGGATCAAGGGTTCTTTTCCCCTGCTCAGTTCTAACAGCAGAGTCTTTATTTAGCAGTTTGGACCTACAGCATTTACCTTCCTCTGTTTCTCTCTTGTTCGAATTTATTAACAGCTACAATTCAGAGAGCAAAACCTCCAGAGTGTTGTAAATTTCTTCACTGAGACTTGAAGTGCATTCAGTCAGCAAAATGCTGTTTATAATAGTGCATTTGCTATATCATGTATACTTCAAATATATATTAATGTTTGCCTTAATTTTTATTACATGTAATAAAATTATTTTAGGATGAATTATTGTAATTTGATGCATAAGACATCTTTAGTGTAAGTTTCGGTAAGTAAAGTATTCGGTAGTATTTCGGTAAGTAAAAATATTTAGTGTAAGTTTCGGTAAGTGTACCGCAAGTGTACGGATATCTCGGTAGTTGATGCATTTACTGAGTGTAATATCTATATTATTAAAAGTCTGCCATCTTTGAGCAGTATAGTGGATTGTGTTGAAGCACATGGGTTTTTAGCAAGTTTTTCCACACTAGACGTGTAAGAACTTTTCTCATTGACCGCAGTGTTGGAAGTGTGTGTCCACAGAGATATCTGAGTCACATTTGCTGAGCACGGCAGAGACACAAACTTTTGTTCTGTCAGTCTGCACCAGTCAGATGGTTGACAGGGAGTGTGCAGGGTAGTAACAGTCTTAGTGTTCCTATTACACTGAGAGTGGAAGGATGCCGACAGGAAGACCCAAGCTTGAGGATCTGAACGGAAGCCCAGCTGAGGATCAGCAGTCAGAAGAAACGGAACAGATCATTCTGGGCACTAGGGGCAACTGTCACAGAGACAGACAGAGCCACTCTGAGACATGGGCTGCTTTTGGAGTGACATTCTGCTGTCTGTTTGTACTGAATGCATGATGTGTACTGTGCACAGCCTCTCTCTAATTGGCTGATAGTTCAGGAGCATCTGAGGAACAGGGTCCTGTCTCTGTCTCTCTCTCAGACACATTAATGGATGTATTAAGACACAGATCACCTCTTGTCCAGCTCAGAATTACTGTACTCATCAACCAAAAACATCAGACTGTGTGTGTTAAGTCTCACTGTGATAAACCACAAAACAATGAGGAAAAACTGCTAATTATCTGTTTATTAATTTAAAGAATCTTGAAATTCTCCATTTCAGGTTTAAAAACTAAACGCGTTCAGTCATGTTGTGTGAATAATTTTAGCTGTTTCCTCTGACAGCAGGAAGCTGTAGAGGTACCTGTTGCTCCTCCTGTGGACGGGATCTCGAATGGTGACGTACAGGATGTGGTTGTCATGGACACTGACCCTTTGGAGATCGATTCACCACCGTGTGCTGTCACCACAGAGACTGAGTCAGCGGCACCCATGGAAACAGGGCTGGTGGTTGAGACATCAGGGTTATTGGGGGAGCAGCAGAAAGCGCAGGCGGTCCCGGGTCATCTGTGCAGAATGTGTAACCGCATGTTCATGTCCATGCAGGGCCTGCGGTCTCATGAGAGAAGCCACTCAGCTGTTGCGCTCATCAACAGAAATGACAAATACAGCTGCCAGTACTGCCAGTTCTCCTCCCACTTCAGACACAAGTGAGTGAATGACATGCTTTCACCTGAGAACTTACACCAGGAGCCAGACAGTCAGTTACAGCTTACTGCCTTTCTACATTCATGCTAAGTTACAGCAGTAATTTAAAGTCTGTTTATTTTAAAACATTTACAGAAATAGTAGCAAAAAAGAGGGTGAACTTTGCTTTTTGGGTGTCTGCAGTTGCAGTTGTGGGTCCGCCACAATCCACTATGACAGGTCTCCAGTGAGCTCCACAGACTTGCAGAGTTAAGGTCCAACCCTAAGAAGCAGCGGATCAAGGTCTTTGGGATGCTAGAAACATTCAGGCAGGTGTGTTGGATCAGGCTGGAGTTGAACTCTGCAGATCTGTGGACCTCCAGGAACATAGACCCCTGACCTATGATGTCACACTCATCTCTGACCTCCACTCTTGTATGACACACCCATGTCCCACCAGCCAATCGATTCCTGGTCCCGCTCAACACTTACATGATAAAATTGTTTTTTACATTGTGAATGCCTGACCAGAAAGACCAGTTTTTGGCTAAGGAATATTTTTAACTCATCTCTGGAGAGATTAAAACAGTTCTGGGTTTTTCATTATAGGTTCTTCAGGTCAGTGTTTGTGTTTCTTTGTTCTTTAAATCACCTCTTTAAAGCAGCATGAATGTTTATTAAAGAACTAGAGAGTAAAATGTTGTTGGGGAACCTGAACCTGTTCTCCAGTAACATCAGGGTGTGAAACCTGTGAGCAAATTTGCAGATGAAAACAAGAAAATTGAGGATGCATAATCTAGAGAGACCTGTGCACGCTGAAGTGTCAGGTGTCCTCGTCTACTTCCTTGATGAAGCAGTTTGCCTCATCCGGGGCTCGGGACCTTTGTTTGGCTTCCTGGAGTAAATTCGCCTTCACTGGATATTCTGTGACCCAGAAAGCTGCTGCATTCGTGTGCCACACGGGAACCGGGTTAAAAAAAACATTAATTCCCAAGATCCCTGTTGGAAACGAGTGTTTTGTCAGAGTCTCAGTACTAAAGCAGGGATCTTCTGGAGAAAATTGTTTCTTTCTTGGCCCTTTAGAGTTATCATTACATGTCTCTCTGATGCTTCCTTTGTTTTCTGTCCTCGTGGAATCATTTAGAGGTTCCATATCACATTTTCACATCCAGAGCGCATTTTCATTGTCCACCTGTCTCCAGGGTCCTCACACACAAACACAGGTACAGTGTGACAGCTATGAGGGCTCAAAAATATTTAACACATTGCTTAAAATTATGAAAAAGTATTTCATGTTGTTGTGAAAGTAGAGAGACAACAGCAAATGACTGGATTTAACAAATTAACTTATCTTGCCCACATGAGCATTAGCACTCCGGGCCTGTGTGTTAACAACTAGGCCACAGGTCCAACTTCATGTAGAAGATTTGTTGTATTAATGTGAATCTTTGGTTCCTCCTGCATGATTATACAAACACTGAAACAGCAAGTGAATTCAGTTGTAATATTTCTTTTAGTCTTCCTTGTATCTGTGACATCACACGTTTAATTTTGCTGTTTTTAATAAAGTTACCAGCCAGCTGGACAGAGACCCTCAGTCCATATTTAAACGTACACGTACAGATAATGAGATGTGAAAAGGTGTGTGTGTGTAACTGCATCAGGAGCTAAAGGTCCAGCTCAAGTCAGTCAGACAGCTGTGGTTTTGCATGGTTTCTGATGAGTATTCTGACTCTTTGCTTCACTATGTTTTTTCATGTGTCTGTCTGTTGTCTTCTCACCTCAGTTTGGATCGTCATGTCCAGTCCCACCACGGACACCAGAAGCCATTTCGCTGTAAGATCTGTCCCTTTAAATCCTCATACCTGAGTCACCTTAAGAATCATCTTCACAAAGCACACACAGGTGAGACGCCTCACCTGAACACACATGTTCGCAAAATTAAGTGACCAGATATATAAAGAACTTTGTGCTCCTATAAAAACAGTTGTGCTCTAGCAGTAATTTGTTATTGATTTGTTGCACAGATGTGTGTGTGTGAGTGCCTGCGTCTGTGGGTGTGGGTGAGTGCCTGCGTCTGTGGGTGCGAGAGAGTGCCTGCGTCTGTGGGTGCGAGAGAGTGCCTGCGTCTGTGGGTGCGAGAGAGTGCCTGCGTCTGTGGGTGCGAGAGAGTGCCTGCGTCAGACAAAAGTGCCTGTGTGCTGTGTGTGCGTGCCTGCGTCAGTCTGTGTTTGTGTGAGTATCTGTGTGCATGTTTGTGTATTTGTGTGTTTATCTGTGTGTGTGGGCACTTATGTTGATGAATCTAAAGCTGTCTCTACTCCCTCTCTTACTGGAATGTCATTCAAGTGACAGAAATTGAGTGTCAACCTTCTGTCTCCTCCCATTAAAGACAAATATTAAAGAGAGAGAGACAGAGTGAGTGTGCGTACGTGTGGCTGTAATGTAAAACTAAAGAAATGGAAATAATTCGGAAATAATTCTGACTCTTCAGGCATGTTTTTGTCTGATAGTGACTACTACTGGTGTAATTCCCAGACAGATAATGTTTTTATTTCTTTTTTGTTTACTGTTTTCTCAGACAGAGGGTTGAGTTCAAATTGAAACTCTCCACAGATGTGGTACAGTTATTAGGTTGAAAATGACCTGCAATATTCTGCTTTAAAGTTTTCGATTTGTGACTGTTTCATGTTTGTGTTTAGTGTTTGGTAATTAACGGCCGGGTCACATTTTCCAGGTGAAAACACATATACATGTATTTCCTGTCCGTTCTCCACCACGACCATCAGCCAGCTGAAGGAACATTCACTTCGGGAACATGGAGAGACTCTGACGCTCCCCAAACTAAGAGCAGGAGCAGGATTGCGCTCCACCCGGCCCAGCGCTCAGCACACGCCCCTCCACCCACAATGCAATGGTAAGACTACAGATGACTTGTCAGACAGGTCAAAGTGCTGACACTGACAATAGTGACAGTTCTGTATGAACTTTATTAGTTTATATCGAGTCTTCAGGAATTTATAAGTTTTGTAATTGTATGTAATGGAACATTTATGTTAGCAGTCATCAACCTAACATGTTGTGTATGTGTGTGTATATTAACATAATATATTTTATTACTATTACTGTATCACTTTGTGTTTAATGTTACTCTGCTCAGTCTGAGATCTCGGCTCATGGTTCAATGGGTGTACATGTAAATCATTAAAAGCATCAAACTGTGTTTTTAAAAGCTAAGAAGGTGGTGACTGTTTAGAGCTTTAGTGTTTCATACATGCTGTACATACAGACTCTCGACATGGCCCACAATTCACATTCACTTTACATTCTGTGTGAGAAGCTGCTATGAAGTTTGTGTACATGACCAAACAATCAGTGAGTTTCTCAGCAGGTGTAAACTGGAATCTGTGTCAGATGAACTCACCGTCAGCCCACCTGTGATACATAATATGACAATACTGGTAGTACTGGTACATCAACAGCAGCTATAAACAGGCTGTCATCATGTTTGTTGTGCTCCTGTAGCTCAGTTGGAAGAGCATTGTGTTAGCAGCCCATAAGGTTGTGGGATTTCCAGTAAGCACATGTACTGACAAAAATGTATAACTTGAATGTACAGTAGGTCACTTTGGATAAATGTGTCTGCCAAATGCGTATATGTATTTTGTGTTGTGGTGTCAGAGGTCGTGGGGTATCTGGAACCAGAAGATGTTCAGCAGCAGATCAGTCACTATCAGATGGCCTCTCATGTTGAGGCGGATATTTCCTCCAGCCCACCCGCTGCCACACCCACACTAACCCCAGAGGGCCCTGGACCTCGACTTGACTCCATCCTCACCTGCGAGTTCTGTGAGTTCAGCTCAGGCTACATGCAGAGTCTGCGCAGACACTATCGTGACCGACACGGAGGGAAAAAACTCTTCAAATGCAAGGACTGCTCGTTCTTCACCTGCTACAAGTAAGCATCAGAATGCAGAGTTAGTTAAGCTGTAGTACTGATTTACCTGTATGAAATTAACCAAATGTCTGCAGTCAAAAGTCTGAGATCTCAGTATGAACATTATGGTTCTGAACTCTGTACTGTGTGTCAACAATCTCTTTTTATTATGCCAGTGAAATTTCAAGAGTAACAACTGAGACAAAGTTGTTTAATGTCCCTAAGCTATAAAAGAACAACATTTGAGCAATGACTTGTGTTTAGATGAAGTGTGAACAGATCAGATTTATAACAACAGCTATTGGCCTCATATGTGTTTTCTGAACATAAACGTTGTCTAAAATTGATAGGAAGTAATTGATCACACATCTCAGGGCAGACTGCATCTGCCCCCATCTGGTGAGGGATCAGACAGCTTCTCCTTGTGTTGCAGGTCAACCTTCACGCTGCATGTGGAGGGCGGCCACGCCAGCAGCCCAGAGGAGCTTCCCAAAGATCTGCGCTGTCCGTTCTGTTTGTACCACACCAAACACAAGGGCAGCATGATCGATCACATCGTCCTGCACAGAGGTTCATATCTGCCATATTCACACATTTAGATCAGTCTAAACGGTGCTGTAATGCCTCATGCGCAGTTGCCACAAACAGTGACAACACTGTCTCGTCCTTGTCAGTGATCAGGCCTCTGGTCTCGGGGAAAGATTGGTTTTTGAGTGGTTTTGCTCTATGGGCAGAATTAAAGGGATAGTTTGCCCAAAAATTAAAGTGTTTTTTTTGAACATTTACCCTCATGTCACCCTCATGTTATTACAAAACTTTTTTTTTGCTTTTTTATCATTACATTTTATGCTTCTGAGGAACACAAAAGATGATGTTTTGAAGTATGTTGGTAGCCTTGTTTGGTGGCACCCATTGACTTTCATTGTATGGACACAAAACCACTGAGACAATTCTCAAAACATCTTTTGTATTTCTCAAAAGATAAGTTATAGGTTTGGAATGACATGAGGGAAATATTTGATGGGTAAACTATCCCTGTAATTTAAAGAAAGGAGTTCAGGAGACTTGGGACATTCACCTATTGTCTTACACATGCAAAATGCTCAGATGAATCCAGATTCTAATGAACTGAACTGTTCTTCAGTGTTCTTTGATGTAAAGTCATATGTTTTGTTTTCTGTCTGTCTGTGGTTCTTCAGAGAAGCGTGTGGTGCCTTTGGAGGTGTCACGCTCCAAGCTGTCTTGTCATCTGGAGGGTGTGATCTTTCGCTGTCACAAATGCACCTTCACCTGCTCCAGTGAGCAGAACCTGCAGCAGCACATGGAGAAACACGAGGAGTTGAAGCCCTACCAGTGCCAGTTGTGTTATTATGACAGCAAACTTCTCCACCAGCTGGAGATCCACCTGCAGAACGAGCACAAGGTCACAGTCTAATTCATCTGTAAATGTGTCAGTTCATCTCAGTCCTGTCATGTGACCTCTGTACAGACTGGACCGAAGGGGTGGGGTAACCTAGGCCTTGTCCACAAGTTAAAAAGCTTGGTTTTCTCTCTGTTTTGGCCTTTCATCCACACTGAGACAAACAGCGCTTTTTGAAAACGCTTCACAAAGTGGATACATTTGAAAATGGCATTTTTGTGTTGTAGTGTGGATTGAGAAAATGACTTTCGAAAACAATAACACTTTTATTTGTGATGCAGTCATGTGACCCATTCCTCCCAAAGCAAGATGGTGGACAATGTTGTCCACAGTTGTTTTAACTGCTTTCTAGTTTGATAGTGTTAAATAAAAAACACTAAATGTTAAATAAACAAACATTAAATTAATGGATGACAGAAGTTATGCATGGCGAGGTATCTTACTAACGCAGTGCAGTGACTCGCATTTTCAGGTGTTTAGTGTGGATGAGCAACTTTTGCAAAATGCTTAAATGCTAGTTCTCATGCATCCGTGTAGATGTAGCCCTTGTGGTTAAAGATCTGGTGTGTTGTACATTGTGTAGTACTGCAGTATAAAGTTACAAACACAGACTCTAGAACTGTAGATGTTTGGAGGATGTCAGCCAGTGAAATTGCTGAACACATCTGATATAACCTCAGTCTGACCAATCATCCTGCAGGTAATTCGTAACTTTGAGCTGGTGGGGCGGGTGAACCTGGACCAGCTGGAGATGATAAAGAAAAAGATAAAAGACATGAGCAGCAGTGAGGAGGAGGAGCGAGAGGAAGCAGAGACCATGGAAGAGGAAGAGGAGGAGCTGATGGAAGAGCAGGAGGAGGAAGTGATGAAGAACCAACAGGAAGACACAAGCAACGGGCCGGATGTGATAGGTATAATCTGTTATTTCCTGTGGTCATGTGATCTCGGTGGTTAGTGATAGTCACTCTCCTGTCTAACTTCAAAACCTCATGATTTCTTTCATTTGTATAAGTTAAAACAACTTGTTACTGTACGCAATAGGAAACATGAGAGATTACATTTACAACATGAGCAAAATGTCTTAAACTGAAACTGGTGTTGATAAATAATACTCAAAGCAAAATTCTTTTGAATGTTTTGTTGGACAGCATTTAAGAACATTGACTGAAATTTTGTGCTGTTGTTTATGTGTGTAGGGGCTGACACAGATATTCCCGAGTCTCTGGGCGGCAGCTGCGGCGTGAAACGTTATCCGTGCGAGTTCTGCGGCCGAACCTTCATGCTAAGCATGGAATGGGAACGACACGTCCTGCGGCACGGCATGTGAGTCTCACCACGCCATCAGCTTCTCACTGATATCTTACTGAAGTATCTACTAACATTCCTGTGGAGCAATAAAAGCAGTCCTTTCCTCCATTTAATCTCATTGCCGTCACAGCTGAGATATTGATGAAATCTCATGTTTTTAGGACTGTTAATGGCAGTAAGAGTGATGGCAGTCCTGTGCCCTCAACAACTGTGCCTCTGATTGGTCCTGTGGCTGTGATTGACAGAGGCCTGGACTTATCCAGAAACACTGTGGATGCTGAGGGGGCAGTTCAGTCAGAGCAGTCCAATAGTGAAAACGAGGAAGTCAAAGAGATGCTGGAGACCAAAAACGACCCTTAAGGGCAAAATGAAAGCTGTAGAGTAACAACTTAATTGGTTCTTAACCACGTGACACGGTTATGAATGTTGTATGTTTGGTTTTATGTTTGTCTGTTCTATATCATTTATTTGGTTGCAGAATATAATTGGCTGCTGCTTTAATATTTGGTTCAGAAGCTGAATTTGTGGAAGGTAATTGTCATGGAGTGTCAGTAGGTTTGATGTGTTAAACATTGACGTCCTTCATGTTTGTTTAGTTGCTAAATCTTACACTGAATTTTACAAAGTGTGTCTTGGTCCCTCAGGACCGATGTTGATATATTGGTAACCAATAGTGAAAGAAACCGGCAGGTGACTATTCCAATCGAATTCTGTCTTCTCCCAGCTGCGTGTTTGTCTGCGCACAAGAGTGTCTTCTTACTGTATCTTTTCCACCATTAAAACACTGTACCTTTGTCACTTCCACATAATGATCCAAGCACTTTTTGTCGCCTTTACATTTAACAATGCAGAAAACATATAGTAAGCATTATGTACAGGTGGCGTACGGTAAATATAATGTCTGATAAATGTGACATACAAATAACGTTTAATAAACGAATGTCTTCCACCACAGTGATCTCGCATACACTGTTAGTCTTGAAGAAGGTGTGTGTGTGTTCACTCTCATGAGATGAGCTCTGAGCTTTCCATTCATTCATCTGGAATGTTGTGTGTTACCGTGAGCTGGAGGATTTATGGATTCTGTTGGAATGCGACCTGACGGATTCAGTTTTTTACATTTTAGCCTTGTGTTAATCTTCCTGTAGCTGAATTCCTTGAGGAATATTCTCACCTTATTTATCTAGATATCACGTTTTCTATTAGATATTTTAGAGTATCAAAACGTTCCCTAAAAAAACTTGCTACGGAAACAAATTGCTACTATTGAAGACTTTGCTGTAATGCTCTTGATTTCCTCCAAACCCCTCCAATGGTTTTCATTCAAATGTAATAAACATTTTTCCCTCATCAAAACTACAGAGACGATGTGAAATTATCAACCGTATCTGCTAATCTCATCTAGTTTCCTGCTGTTGCAACATAAAGGATCTCCAGTGAAAACAGTGATGATGTTGACAGAGCAACTGTTTTTGATTGGCTGATCCTGCCTGCACATTTAAAATAAATTTCCAGGTTCAAAACAAGTGAAGATCTATTGACATTATCTGTAACATGTTGCAAACCACATTACATCATGTTCTTCAGTCATGAAACAATCATGTCTGCAGTTGTAAAGTATGTAATGCACTTTCAACAGATGTCCATGAGACAAAATCTCATAAGCTGGTAAAATGTTTGCATGACACTTGCAGGAAAGAATTGTTTACATACAATTTAAAAGTTATGTTGTTAATGTAACATTTTATTTGCCTGAAAAAGTCCCACCTGAAAAGGAAAATGTAGCCTTCAAAATTCATATAAGACATGAATTTTCATTCTACATTAATGTAAACCTGATTTTTGTTTCTTTGGCCACACTGAATGATGAGTCTGATGTTTTGTGGTGATGTAGGTCACAGATAGATTGAGCTTGATCTGTTTTGAACTTTTTCTAAATGCAGGAAACAACAAAATGAGATTCCAAAGATACTCACGTGAGTCCAGTATGACTTGACCATATTTCTGTATTTTGCACTTTGACATGAGGTAAATTAATAAACAGTTGAACCTATAAGGCTGAAGATTGAATGTGATGGTAGATGCTGCTGGAACCCTAAAGCCTTATCAGACTCCAGACGCTTCCCTCCAAACGCTGATGCATCACGGAAGCAGAAGAAATTAGTTCTTTAGGATATTAAGACATTTGCCAGGAGCCATAAGCAATTTACATACAAGTACAGAAAAATCATTTTTGGTGCCAAAAGTGTCACTTTCCAAAGTTCTGCCTGGTGGCCCGAGATATGATTGTCTTTCCCGAGCAATGGTTGGACATTGCTGAGAGAAACCCAGCTGCCTTCTGGGTAATGTGCATGCCATTTTGCAGCCATATTTAAAACTCCAAACTACTCATCAGTATGTGTTTGAAATGTGCTGTTTCAGAAAGAATCTTCATTTAAATGTTGTTCTGATATTTAACTAAAAAAAGAGCAGAATAGAAAGAAAATGCAAAAAACCAATAGAATAATGTTTGTTTTGTAGTTCTCCATTGTTCAAAGCTGTTGTAAATTGTCTGGTTAAGATAAACAAATGACAAAAAAAGTCTTTTTTGTACCTTTAAAATTCCTCCATTTCCTTCATAAGGAGTAGCCCTGCCTTTCTAAAAGAAACTCCATGTAGAGAAACATCAATAAGCTTTTGGAGGTCAGATGCGGTCTTGCCGCACTATCGTAACACTGGATATCTGTACATATGCTTTAGTTTTTAAAGTGTCCCTTTAATCCTCTCCTGTTAAAGGTCATAGCTGAACCTAACCTTCTCCATTTCTGTGATATCCTGATGATTTCTGATGGTTGTGATGTCGACTAGACTGGCTGTTTACAGTTTTATTTCTTTGGTTTCTATGTTTTGTAAATATTGTAATTCAGTGTCTTTTTTTAACTTGGTAATAAAGATATCAGATAATAAACTTGTTTAGTTTGATCAATGTTGTGATGATTTATTTTTTGAAACAAACATGTTTTTATTCATACAGAGACTGAAATACGTCTGTTCTGTTAGACATCAGGGCCTGTTTCAGAGGGCGCTAGCAGGGATGTTAATTTTTTCCCGGAACATAATCGGATCCCTGCAGTTTCCTGAAACTGCTACTGTTGGGCATGTTTCATATTTCTGAAATTCTGATTTTAATTAGTGGGGCACAAATTGTGAAAGAGTTATTTGTTAAAATTCGTCATGTGTCATTACTCCGAATTTTTCAATATTTTCTCTCTGATTAGTTTTTGATGCTTTCAGTTTTAGTCAGTCATCTGAATATCTTTCGGGTCCAACCAGACAATCTTTCAGAATAGCAAATAGATTAACTCCACAACTGATGAAAACACTAAATTGTTTCAAGAGGAAAAAAAGAGTTATCATTTTGAATCACATTTGACCTTAATATTTTATATTGCATCTTGGCCTAGAAAGACCCTGAGGAATTCTCTTCAGTTCTGACACCACCAGCAAATGTTATTATGCCCCTCACGACAGGAAACCACAGCTAAAAATGAACCCTTGTGTTCAAGGACAAAAAGAGTCCAGATACCAAAAAGTTTGAAATAGCGTTTTGCATTCATTGACTTTTTCATTGCTACTATATGAGGTCAATAGATAATCCTGATAAAACCTCACATAGCATCTACAGAGCTTCATCGTCTTCCATTCAGCAACACCAGAGGAACCGAGTGGATATTCATGGCTTTGCCTCACTCATCTAGTTTGGGCTTTGGACGCGCACTCAGCACAGGTGTGCGATACAGTTCTGACTGAAGGTTTTCTCAAAGACTTCTTCAGGGTCACAGAGGACAAATACACAACAATCTTCACCTGTATGTCTGTCAGAGAAGGTGAAGTGGATGACAAGCATTCAGATTGTGGAATTCATGAGAGTATCTGCAGTTATCTCTGTAGGTAAAAGTAGGTAAAGAGGAAGAGATTCAACCTTGACAGTCAATGCAGTGTCTGAATTATTTTGTTCTATGTTCAGTGGTTTAATACAATAGATTTATTACATGGTAGAAGTGCTTCTCTCTGTATTTCTCTACAAACACTTCAGGTCATTTAAGACTTCAGGGAGATTTTGAAAGTAAATATAAAGCTATCAGAATTTATCACCATGAAAGAGACAAATTCAGAGAGTAATTCAGCTAATATTTTCTTCAGCCTTTGGTATGTCTGATAATGACTTTATATGATACCAACTGTTTTCTCCCTTTTTCCTGACAGGCTGTGAGTGTGATTTCAATAAAAAATTATACATATTTGTCACTTTCAACATTTCTACATCAACACACTTGTTTACCAGGTTTATGGTTAAAACTGGTTATTTATTAATCAAAAATTAATATCATTTAATAAAATAATATAATTAATATAATTTCTCTCATTCTGGGAGATACAGACTGACAGCATATAACAAAACTCCACCATTTCATATCATTGAGACCCTAGAAATTTTTCATGTTTGTTGGGTATTTTGTCGCCACTGATACTATAACAGTCAGCCTGTTCTGTGCTCGTGTTCCAGTCCTGAGACCTGGCACTGATACAGCCCATAATATTCGCAGCAGATTCTGAGCAGGAAATGTTTGTCTGAAGTCTGAAGACACATCCTCATAGACACACACACAACCTGCCTTCACAACATAACATCAATTCATTTGTTAGATGCACACAGTTTAAAATAACATTTTCAATTAACATTAATTTTACATTTACATAGCCAAAGTGTATTTAATCTATGTATTTTATTAGTATGTGTTCCCTGGGAATTGAACCCACAACCTTTGCGCCATTGACACAGTGTCCTACCAGCTACAGGAGTGCATTCACCCCCACTTTTGTTATCCAGTCTAATAAATACTATTAAAAATACATTTAAAGAAACTGTATAGATGTAAAGCATCTGTAGTGTGTCGTATTATTAGAGTTGACTGATATCTGCTGTTATTAGTCACATTTGCCTGTTGGAGTGATTTATAACATTCAGGTCACATTCAAGACCCAAAAGAAAAATCCAGAGCTGATTTTTAAGCACTTGATTTCACAGCTATAACATCATCTTTTAAAATCTTTTATCTCTAAGACAAGAGATCAACAGATCAAAACTTCAGATGAGTGTTTCTTCAGAAGAGACCCCCGAGACCCTTCAGAATGATCAGAGAAGAAATCTGTCTTTGAACAAGTAGAAATGCCTAATGACAGACAGTCGACAGTTTTGGGGCCAATGGAAGTGACCTGAAATGACATGACACCTACTGGAACACTGTCAGATCTTCAGAGACCAGTTTATTACAATTGTCTATAATGAGAGCCAGTGTGTGTTTAAAATTTCCTCTCTAAATACATGGAGGATGTTAGTTATTAAATCAAGTATGACTAGTACTATTGCACTACTAGTAGTATAGTGCATAGTTAAAGATTCAAACAAACCTCTGAGCCTCAGTGTTAAACTTCAGTGTCACTTGCAGTGTTTGTTACAGACATGAACAATCCTCAGATCAGGACAAACGATGTGATGTTGCTCCTTCAGTGATCAGGCAGATAAGGAAAATGACGGAATTTTGCAAACAGAGGTCAGAGTTAGGACGAGAGACTGATGACTAAAGAATTCAGGAAAATGAATCATGAGGCACTGAGAATATGTGCTGCTGCTCATCTGCCTGAGCGTATTATACAAGCAGAAGTCAGATTTCATCTGGGTATATGAAGGTTAAGACAGTCCCTTCAGGTGTGACCCAGGTTGGCTGTCCACAGTGTTGTGTGGACCAAGAGGTCACTTCAGAATCAGGGTCAGATCCTCTGAGACAGAACCTGTCATATTTTATTGAAATATATAGTCTTGCTGTTGTATAATTCATCACTCTCAAACTCTGTGTACTGTATGAAAACGTTTGAACTTCTACATTATTATTATGCTACTTATTAAGGGTCAGAATTTAAAGTTCTAATAAGTTGAAATATCAGAGCACCAAGCACTGAAATATTGTACTCTCTGTAAAAATTATAACTATGTACAGCTGATGTTATTGCCTCCCTACGATGTATCGCTTTGTGTTTTCCTCACCTTGTAAGTTGCTTTGGATAAAAGCGTCTACTGAATGCCTAAATGTAAATGTAAGTTTATTACTCCAATGCATTTTTATTATAAAGTGAGTCCACAAATGTCCATCTCATGATTTATAAATGATAGTTTATAAAATTCTATGTGATCTCAGTGTCACAAATTTTTCTTGTTTGATAGAGTCAGTGGAGTTATATAAGACGACTAGTCTGATACATGTATGAGGCTCTGCCTGATTCCCACACTCTCTTGGCACCTTGTGTCTCTGGTAGACTCACACAGGGCCTGAATGACGTACACAGGAGAGTCTTTGAACGGGCACCGTCAGTAGTTGATAGCCCCCATTGTTTGTGCATCTGTTGTTTCCACTGTTTCCATTTGCCTGAAAGGGTTTCAACGTGGCAATGGGTGTGAAAACGAGCCAGACAGCTCAAGTTAAGCATTATATTAAATTATCATCAGCTTTTAACAGGCATCTAAAATGTATGTAATCAAAAAGTGAAGAGTGAACTTTGCCATCAGAGCAGCAGTAGTGCATACAGTTGAAACAACAGAGCTGTTTGGTTTGTGCATACTTTCTAGCCCACTTTAATTAAACAGTTTTAAAAAACGATTGTCAATCATTTGTCGGAGTCGTATGTAAATATTAATTCGTTATGTTTATTCGTTCTGTTTTAATGTTATTGCTCTTTCTGATTGTTTGTTCCAGAAAGTTTTTTCTCCTTATAAACTGTGCTGTTTATGGTTTCTTATTTCTCTTCTATGAAAAATTGTTTAATTTTTGAAGGCGCTTTGCATACCATCAAAATGTTGAAATGTGAATCACGGTTCGTTTGCGTGTAAGAAAAGTGTAAGTCAGCTTCTTATCAGGACTCTGGAGAGAGAGACAGATAAATGTATATTGATGTACAGATAAATGTATATTGATGTAAAGATAAATGTATAGTGATGTACAGATAAATGTATATTGATGTACAGATAAATGTATAGTGATGTACAGATAAATGTATATTGATGTACAGATAAATGTATATTGATGTACAGATAAATGTATAGTGATGTACAGATAAATGTATAGTGATGTACAGATAAATGTATATTGATGTACAGATAAATGTATATTGATGTACAGATAAATGTATAGTGATGTACAGATAAATGTATAGTGATGTACAGATAAATGTATATTGATGTACAGATAAATGTATAGTGATGTACAGATAAATGTATAGTGATGTACAGATAAATGTATATTGATGTACAGATAAATGTATAGTGATGTACAGATAAATGTATATTGATGTACAGATAAATGTATATTGATGTACAGATAAATGTATATTGATGTACAGATAAATGTATATTGATGTACAGATAAATGTATATTGATGTAAAGATAAATGTATATTGATGTACAGATAAATGTATAGTGATGTACAGATAAATGTATAGTGATGTACAGATAAATGTATATTGATGTACAGATAAATGTATAGTGATGTACAGATAAATGTATATTGATGTACAGATAAATGTATAGTGATGTACAGATAAATGTATATTGATGTACAGATAAATGTATATTGATGTACAGATAAATGTATAGTGATGTACAGATAAATGTATATTGATGTACAGATAAATGTATAGTGATGTACAGATAAATGTATAGTGATGTACAGATAAATGTATATTGATGTACAGATAAATGTATATTGATGTACAGATAAATGTATATTGATGTACAGATAAATGTATATTGATGTACAGATAAATGTATAGTGATGTACAGATAAATGTATATTGATGTACAGATAAATGTATATTGATGTAAAGATAAATGTATATTGATGTACAGATAAATGTATTGATGTACAGATAAATGTATATTGATGTACAGATAAATGTATAGTGATGTACAGATAAATGTATATTGATGTACAGATAAATGTATATTGATGTACAGATAAATGTATAGTGATGTACAGATAAATGTATATTGATGTACAGATAAATGTATAGTGATGTACAGATAAATGTATATTGATGTAAAGATAAATGTATATATTACATTGATGTACAGATAAATGTATATTGATGTACAGATAAATGTATAGTGATGTACAGATAAATGTATATTGATGTACAGATAAATGTATATTGATGTACAGATAAATGTATATTGATGTACAGATAAATGTATATTGATGTACAGATAAATGTATATTGATGTACAGATAAATGTATATTGATGTACAGATAAATGTATATTGATGTACAGATAAATGTATATTGATGTACAGATAAATGTATATTGTACAGATAAATGTGATGTACAGATAAATGTATAGTGATGTACAGATAAATGTATATTGATGTACAGATAAATGTATAGTGATGTACAGATAAATGTATATTGATGTACAGATAAATGTATATTGATGTACAGATAAATGTATATTGATGTAAAGATAAATGTATATTGATGTACAGATAAATGTATATTGATGTACAGATAAATGTATAGTGATGTTTATTTCTACACAGATTCTCTACTGATGTGTATGTGGCAACGCGACTGTCGCAAATGTTCACGTTAATGAAGCGCACGTCCGCTGAGAACGGAAGACGGCGTCCTGACGCAATCACGTCGGTCAGCGGCGTATAAATACCGTGACGTCAGAGGGGCGGGCCGTGAAATGTTTATGCGCGTAATGGCGGCGGTCAGGCTGTGATGAGCCACGGCAAAAAAAAACCAATAAAAACCACAGCCAGAGATTCAGCCATCGTTCATCTCCACACCGGCGACACAGAGGAGCGCGAAAATGCAGATCACGCTGAAAACTCTGCAGCAGCAGACCTTTAAAATCGACATCGATGCCGAGGAGACGGTGAGAGGCGAGCGTCCTGACTAAACACTGACAAAAGAGTCAATAAAACACGAAACACAAAGCCGTCATGAAACTGCACGACCGCGCTGTGTTACAGCTCAGGGGCTCAGGGGAGAGAGGGTGTGATGTGTGCGCGCTGGTTTATGGGGTGTGATGTGTGCGAGCTGGTTTATGGGTTGTGATGTGTGCGCGCGTTAGCATGTTAGCTGCTAATAAAGTGAGTTATGTGACCAAGTTTCTGAAATTCATTGTAAAGTTGCTGTAGACTGCGCAACGTCATCAAAAGCGGCCTGAAGACATCAGCATAGACTTTGGGGTGTCAGCGAGGTGTAGAAGTCAGGGTGTGTTAAAACGCGTGACTTCACGACGCGTGGTGTGGTGGAGCAGAAGCGCTTTACATGAGCCTGTCGACTCGGGTCGTGTACCTGTTGATTAATGTATGATTAATCAACAGATTAATCAGTGTCCTCCATCACTGTCACTGATATCCGTATCTATCACCACTATTAAAGAAACGTAGAAGATGAAGTTCTTCTGTTTGCTGTTGAGTTTGTAACGCTCACTCTTCTGCGGCCTACACTGTCAGTAATGTGAAGGCTTTATCTGAATCTTGGGCTTGACTTTGTTTGTTGTTCTGTGATCTTCTTCATGTTTTCTCTATTATTTAGCCTGAAAATGTGGCCAGTAGTGTTATTTTGAGTTGAACAGTTGAGCTGCCCTGACAAACCTTTATAACCTCCTCTGTGCTTCAATGACATGTTTATTCAGCCTGTTGAACTCTTTTATCAGACTTTGACCTGTTTTCTATGGTTTCACAGGTAAAGGCCTTAAAGGAAAAAATTGAGAATGAAAAGGGGAAAGAAGGTTTTCCAGTGGCCGGACAGAAGCTGATATATGCAGGTATAACATCCTGTTTATCCTGTGAGTTTATGCCAGTGTTTGGGTGGCTGTTTTCCAGCTGATAAGAATGTGACTCTGGAAAAGTTCAATGATTTAACATGGTTTCTCTGTATAAAATTGCTGTGTATAGAACATTTCATTTTACTTCCAGATAATAGAGCGTGCCACATTGAGACAAGAGCTGATATAAATAATGTGCTTTTTATTTTCATTATTTTTCTCACAGGCAAAATCCTGAATGATGACACTGCTCTGAAGGAGTATAAGATAGATGAGAAGAACTTTGTTGTTGTTATGGTAGCAAAGGTGAGACATGCTCAGTCTTCTGTGTGTCGGACATCTGATAAAGAAACAAAAGACTCGTCTGAGTCCTGCTGCTGTTATCTTATGATCTGAGTCCCGATGAGATATGTTGGTGGAATTGGGAAAATCATTCAAAAGTAAAAGTCTGATTGAAACTAGGGCTGCCCCCTAACAGATGACTAATCATTAGTGGAAGAAAAGGCTTAGTTGAATACATTTTAAGTCTTTTAAGTTGCAGAAAGAAATGAAAGGCTGCGAAATCACGCAGTCTGAGAACCTTTAAGATGCCTGTATATTACACACTTCCAGATGTGTTATGTTTTTCTTCTTGTGTCTTTTCCAGCCTAAAGGGGCTCCTTCATCTGCTGCCATGGCAACCAGTGGTGCTTTGTCCAGCACTACAGCCTCCTCGAGCCCCTCTACTGCCCCGGCTCCAGAAACTCCCTCTGACAGCCCCCACAAAGAAAACAAACCTGCCGAAGAGAAACCGGCCAGCAGCACACCCCCTGCCACACCCACCAGGTATTTGTGTACACAGTCATGTCTCGCAAGTTGGTTATGATATTTCGCCATGTTAGTGAGGACATTTGAGCCTCACAAATATAGACCAACCTGTACACACACACACTCAGAACTGATAATGTGTGAATGGAAACATGAGTCGTGTGTATCCTCAGTTTTTGCACAATAACAATATTGTCAGACTAACAAAGTTGTCAAACTAAAACATCTTAGTAGCACATGTAATAATTCAGGATTGTGCAGCATAGACTAATAGACTAATAACACTGCTTAATGTACTGCTGATACATATTCTTTATAGTGGGTGTGGGTGTCTGGGTGTTTTGTCATTAGTACATGTGTGTTGAGCAGGACTTTATAAATGTGCTCAACATTGTAAATACACAGTAAAGTGATATTTGAATGTCCTTCTCTTTCAGTTCTGCATCAAACACAGATATATTTGAGGAGGCGACGTCTGCACTGGGTAAATCACACACAGCCGCCTGTTCTTTCATATTCTCATCATTTTAATCTATGAATAAATAATGTTTCAAAATCATTGATGGGTGTGTGTGACAGGCAGAATCAGATTAGATCAGTTGTGTGATATGACCTCTGACATGTCATGTGATGTGTGTGCATGCAGTGACGGGTCAGTCCTATGAGAACATGGTGACTGAGATCATGCTGATGGGATATGAGAGAGAGCGAGTGGTGGCTGCACTGAGAGCCAGTTTTAACAACCCTGACCGCGCTGTGGAGTATCTGCTCACGGTGATACACATACATTTACTGACTGTCACTGACACACACACACGTTTTTAGCGCTGTTTGTATGAGGACATTCATAGACCCAATACAATCTAGGCTAAGTGCCAAACCCTTACTCTAAACCAACCCTAAACTAATTCTAATGCTAAAAAGAAGTTTTAACCCTTCTTTATAAACAACACTTTAAAGGGATAGTTCACAAAAAAATTAAAAATGGTCATTTACTCACCCTCAAGTTGTTCCAAACCTGTATAAATTATAAACATAAAAAGATATTTTGAAGAATGTTTGTAAACACAACAGTTTTGGGGCACCATTAACTTTTCCTACCATAGTAGAAAAAGTTTGTTCATTAGAAAATGTTTATG
This sequence comes from Chromobotia macracanthus, assembly GCA_036877525.1. Lineage (NCBI taxonomy): Eukaryota > Metazoa > Chordata > Actinopteri > Cypriniformes > Botiidae > Chromobotia > Chromobotia macracanthus. Next base: position 15,005,612 of record JAZGTH010000005.1, read on the forward strand.
TTCAGCAGAACAAAGAAATGTATACAGGTTTGGAGGGGCAACTTTAAAGGGCTGTCAAAGTGAGGCTTGGCCAAAATGTCTCGCTTTACTCTGTCTGAAAGTTCACACTGTTCACACTGGCAGGGCATTCCTGTGGAGGGTGAGGGTAATGTCGGAGGTGCTGACCCAGTGGCTTCTGCAGGGGGTACTCCTGCTGTGTCCACAGGCCTCTCTTCCCTGTCTAGTACTGCCCACTCACAGCCTGGCACAGGATCAGGGGGTAAGTCTCATAAACATACACAGGTGCACCTCCTCTCTCACTTTTGGCCCTCAGCATAAAATTTGGTTCTCATCGAAGCTCTTTTAGAGGAAAGCATAAGAGTAGTCTGTAAACATATTAACATTCTGTGAATTTCCAGGTTCATTTTGAGAAGGTTTTAGGGGGTGGTGCGCATCAGACAGCCTGTGATGTTATATCTGAACCATTGAGTTTCTCTGACTTGTTCTGTATGTGTGCAGCAAATCCTCTGGAGTTCCTGAGGAACCAGCCACAGTTTCTGCAGATGAGACAGATCATCCAGCAGAACCCATCTCTTCTCCCAGCTTTGCTACAGCAGATCGGCAGAGAGAACCCTCAGCTCCTGCAGGTACACCAGCACTCAGTTCTGAAGCCTTACACTACAGGCCTGAGTCTTTAAAGTCAGGCGTTGAATTCAGTCTGTTCTTAGTAGGAATGCTAATGATTACTTGACGATATATTAATTATCAATAATAATTGAATTGATTAAAAGTATTGATTGTCAATTAAGCAACGTCATGCACGTGCCTGCGACTTATGCGTGAACCGTACATAAAAGAAGGATCATTTCAGAATATTCTAACACCTTGCATACACCGCAAAAGCTTGAGGTTGTTCACGCTGAACGTGACAAGGCGACCATTTCAAATCTGTTTGTCCTTCGTTTCAGAAGCAGCGCGTATGCTTGGGCTGTGCCAGAAACAGAACGGACATCAGTGTACAGCCACACTGCGCTGTAGACAGCATCATCAGATAATTATTCCAAATGGATTATTAGCCTATATCATCTAGCTTAACTGCTATTTTTAGCTTCTGCACATTTAATATACATGATATAATAAAATGTTATTCACGTGAGGTACGTATAAGTCTCAAAGTAGGCGACACGTTAGGAACATTCATGATTAAAAGTGTGCTTTTCCGGCTTCTCTAGATTCTCTGTAATATACACAGTATAACCTGCTATGAACATTTGGGAAGAAAATAACAGTTATAATAACATAAAACCTTTTTTCTCCCATGTGCATGTTGGCCTTTTGTGTTATGTCGTGGATTCAGGTAATAGTTGTGCACGCCCTTTCATTTGTATTTGTTTCAAATCATCCAAATCAAATCGTCCAACATCAGTTCATATTTCAAACAAAATGAAAATCCAGTCCAAATAACAGTGGTCTAAAACTGAGCTACCATCTTCCCTAAATCAAAACATTTTTCCTACCTTCTCCCTTTCTGGCGTATATACTGTGACATTGTTAAAACACAAAAGGTGGACCGTAAGCAAAATTAAGGTCATAAAAAAAATACAAATATGCACAAAATAATAATAATAAATGCAAATACACAATTACTTATAATAAATAAATGGCTACAACAGCATAAAATATGGACAGGCTCCCATGCATCTGTTGCCAGAGTGTGCATTTGAGGCAGCGGTACTGACATGTTGTGTATTAGTCATTATATATGATTAATAATTTCATAACACAACCAATCACGCTATCCTTTTATCACACTATCATACTAGCTCCTAAAAACCTTGAGTGGCATTTGCACATCATCATGCTGTCAGCTCTATGCCACTGTAGCAGACGCGCATTACTGTAAGGTTAATTATTAATCGATTAAGTGATCATTATTTAACTGATTATTGGAATTTTTGTAAATTAACATCCCTAGTTCTTAGGTCTGTGCTGCTCTTCCTGTCCCTCAGGAGATCAGGACATAACTCTGTGTTACCTGTCTCACAGCAAATCAGCAGCCATCAAGAGCAGTTTATCCAGATGCTCAATGAGCCTGTCCAAGAGGCGGGACAAGGGGGAGGTGGTGGGGGTGTGACTGAAGCAGGAGGAGGACACATGAACTACATCCAGGTCACACCCCAAGAGAAAGAAGCTATTGAGAGGGTAAAACACCAGTTCAGTTCATCTATTGTTTATTACACCACTGTACATTCAACAATAGTGTAGTTGGGTGCTGTTTTTTAGAGACCAAACATGACTCCATTGTCAGTTAAATATTAAGTGATTAATTACAGTTGAAGTAAAATGAGTGAATGTCTGTAAAAAATACATCCAGTTGAATGTTGGTCTCTAGTTTCACGTTCATCTACTTCTGAGAGTTCAAAGATATTTAAGAGAGACAGATGTGGATCATCAATGGTGCTTGAGTCAGGAGGCGTCTTATCTAACTGACTCATGTCTCCATGTTTTCTCCTCAGCTAAAAGCCCTGGGATTCCCAGAAGGCCTCGTTATACAGGCTTACTTCGCTTGTGAGAAGAATGAAAATTTGGCTGCAAACTTCCTTTTACAACAGAACTTTGATGATGATTAGAGGAGGAACGGCCGCCCTGATTGTTTCCCCTTTGTGTTTTTTCTTTTGATTGATCATTCTGGAAAAGAAAACCTGTACAAACAGAGGCTGTCATATTCTGTCTACATTTTACACACTGGATGACATGAGCACATCCGTCTGGAGGTGATGTCATTTGTTTATCTCCGGGGACAGAAATCAGTAAAAACCTTATTCGCCTGTGTGCTACCTGTTTATTTTTCATTTTTTTATTTTAATGACGAATAAAGAGTATTTTTTTCTCCATTGTTAAGATGTTAGCAGGTTAAAGGGACTTGTGAAGTTTGATTTAAAGCCAAATAGTTCAGGACATTTGATTAAATCACGATTATCATGATCCCTGTTTAAAATGCTTTTTCTTCTGTTTCCTCTCTCTCCTTCAACTGAATCATTTATAGGGATTCAAATACTTCAGCTGCAGTTTTAAATGACAGTAAAACTTATTAAATAAATGAAATGGTTCGTTTTTTTGTCTTTTATCAGCTGTGGTTCTGCAGGGTGTGTGAAGTGACATTCAGAACCATGAGAAGCACGTATAACGTTCATTAGTTTTGACGTTAATATCACTATGATGTCATTTAGAAATGTGTAATTGTGTAACGTTTTGAAAACGTTATCCGAGCATAAATTCAGATTACCTGCTCCTGTTTTAATGTGAGGAAGTCATTTTTAGTTTTTGTTACATAAGTACAAACACTTAAAGAAAAGCTAAGAGCAGATAAAATAAACACTTCTAATCTTTGTAAAACTGGAGCACTAACGCTGTTTGTTAGTTTATCTTTGTTCTAATCAGTCGTTTTGTCTCGGCTAATGAATTAATTATGAGTTCAACTGATTGATTGTATTCAATTATTTCTCTGTGCTGTTTCGATTATTGTTCCGGGAAGTCACTCTTTGTAGCGGCTCGTCCGTCCGTCAGTGTCCGCCTGAGCGTGTTCTCTTACCAGACGCCTGCGTGGCTGATTCTGTCCTCCAGGGGGCGCTATTGACCGCGGCTCGGTTGCTGCTAAAACGTAATCGAGTAATGAATGTACGTTCACAGAAAAGAGCGTCACACTTTCTCAAACTACAGCTGCACTGAGCAGACAAAGGTTTTATATAGCTGCGAAGTCTGAAAATAAAAATGTTTCAGCAAAGCTGCCAAAGACCACGTCTACAAACCTTTCTGCTTATTAGTAAGTGTTAAAAAAATGCAAAATGACAATCATTAAAAGTAAATATCAGTCTGAAACCAATTTCTTTAGGAGGAACGAATACAGTAAAGCTTTCTGCCTCTGAACACCGCCTGCTGCTTAACAGAAGGGTGTGATTAGACAGGAAAAACAGATTATGTCTGAGCAGCTGCAAATGTTCAGACACGTTGAAAAATAATTGATAAAATGACACAACATCCATGCGTTGTTTATAAAAACAAATCTCAAGTACATTTTATTTTTGTTTGTATTGAACTCATAGATAAAATACAAAAACCGTAATAGTAAAGTATTTACAAATTTACAAAATATAAGATTATATTACATTAATCTGACTATAAACAAAAACTTTGTTCAGAATTATTTTAATCTTATATAAAAATATGTTACCTATCAAAATGATTGCACCTTGCAACCAGTGCAGTTTAGAGGCGTGTTCATGTGTCCCCCGTTCTGTGTGGGAGTTTGAGAACCCCCGAGACTCACAGACATGAAATTAAACACTCGTTTATCTTTGGTACCTTACTGAATACACCCGACCGTTCTTAGCACCATCTTGAAACACATAAATTACACTGTACCTGAAATTAATGGCTTTGAAAAGAGCAATAAAAAAACAGTCATATGACTGATCAGTGTTTGAGATGTGATGGAATGTAGGTCAATTAAAGGCCTCTTTAATACAAATATTCTTATAATCTTTTCATATATCCCTGATATTCATATATTTCCAGTATTTTGTTTGGCACTTGGCATGTCCAAGTTTTGTCGGAAAGTAGATGCACATTCCAGTAAAGTTCCAGTGAGCAGGAAATGGACAGGGCCTCTTAAATCACCAGCATGTTGGAAGACAATGACGACAAAAAAGGTGGAAAACAATCAACAAATAAACAAACAAAACATAGTACCAGCTCCCAACTGATGCCGTGGACAACACAGCTTGTCATGTGGCAATATGTGGGTCATTAGTCCACATGTATAACCTGACTTATTTTGGGGTCTTCCAGTCTTGGTTATAGATGCCGTTTCATGTGCAGTGCAAGATGGTCAGAGCGGGAGAAGGCTCGGTCGCATTTCTGACACTGAAAGGGCCGGTGGCCTGTGTGTTTTCTGTAGTGCCTCGTGAGTTCATCTGAACGGGCAAATTTCCAGCCACATCCCTCCCAGTCACAGTGATACGGCTTTTCTCCTAAACACGAATACAGCAACAGTTAGCGATTCACTTTAACCAGAACAATCAACATCACAGAGAGCCGTTACAGAGAGAGGCAAGCAACAATGAAAATGCTACTAATCTTTCATTTATTGAACAGAAGTCAGTCAGGTTTGTTCAACAGGGATCGGTATCAACCTGCTGTCTGAACAGCAGATCAAACCGCCTGCCAACTGTACTCCCGCTGCATCTCCCTGTCTGTAATAAGACTCTAGTCACTCACAGACAATGCATTTGGCAGCTGCATTGTAGTGTGTTAGGGCGTGTTAGCACAGTACAGCATATGCACACCATAGAAAAAAAGGGTTCAGATGCCATTACATCCGTAAACTCCTGCACAGACACTGACCTGTGTGGGTTCTGTGATGGGCTTTGAGGTGGGAACTCTTGGTGTACGTTTTGCCACAGCCTGCATAATCGCATGTGTGGGTAGCTATTCTTTTCCTTGGCCAGGAGCGTCGTCCCCGCTTGGGCTTGGATTCTTCAGGCAAACCCTCAGCTGGAGAAACAAGCTCTGTGGAAGAGATAAGAACAGCATGAGTTTGAAACTTAAAAGATATGCAAGCAGTGAGGACTTAATAAATGTGTCAGCAGAAGCAGAACCTTTTTCTTAGCTTTACATAACAAATTTCCTTGGATGAAGTAAAGATACAGTAAGCCAGGAATACAAAGCTACTCTTTAAGGGAAAATAATCTGAAAAAGGATTAAACATGTTACATGAGTAAGGAGATTGTGGACACCTTATTGTTAAAAAGAAAATCACCTCTGAGCTGTCACTGACCTTGGTATTGCAGGGACTGTGCAGGAGGCTGTGGAAAGCTTGAATAACCTGGCGAAGGGTGATATCCCTGAGCCAGGGGCAGTTGAGGGGGACCCAGCACAGGAGCTTGAGGGTGCTCGTCTGGAGAGAGAGAGGATGTAGAAGAACGGCTGAGCCCCATGGCCCCTTGCCCTGTTGGAAAACCATGACAGTCCAGCAGGGCTCTCTGACACCCTCCAGGTCGTGAGTTTGCCCCCAGGTGGATGTCCATTGGCCGGGTGATGGTGCAGGTACTGGGACATTCCTGCTTTATCCTAGGACATGTAAATGGGAGGGAGGAAGTGTCCGATATTGATCCAGCCTTACTAACGCTAAGCCCTTGGCTATAGTCTGTCATGTCCATGGTGGTCTTTACCACAAATTTGCCGTGAAGGCTCGTTGGCTGAAGATATGCAGGATCCAGTTCCGGTCTCATCAATTCAGCAACAAAACCTCCAGATGGAGATACATCGCTGATGTCTGGGATGTTGTACAGCATGCTGGTCTCTTGGCCCTGAGGAGAGGGCATCTGATAGGTGTAGGACATAGGGGAAGGTGCAAGAGTTCTGGAGGCGCTGGCCATGGAAGCCTCCTGCTGCTGCTGCTGCTGCAGCATACTGTTCGACAGAATGAAGTCATAGTCCAGCAGATCCAACTCCTCCGACTCCTTCTTGGCCATGACTGAGGGGACGTCCTGGTCAGTGCTGGTCCCACCTGCAGACATGCAGGGACGTTTCAGCTGAGACATCTCCTCCTTCCATCTCTTATCCCAAACACACACAGAGAAATACAGGGAGAGAGAACAGGACAGTAAGAGAAGGTTATTAATGATAAAACTAGATGATCGTGTGAAAAAGCTTCATATTATACTTGAAAATTATAATATTCATACGCGTTCAACTTCTCTCACTGACCTAACTTTTTAAAAACTCTGTTTTTTAATTAAAAAGACTGATCATGTTTATTTGAATTATTTCTATTTACAACACGGCCTCTATTATTAAAGAGTTATTAAAGATCATTTCACGCAGCAGTTTAAATGTATTCCAAGGATGGCACGGAAGAGAATCCACCCTTAAGTGAAAGTTAAACGTTTCTTTGGTTGTCGGTTCACGGTGAACAGTGTTTTACAGTAAAGAAGCCCCGCCGTCCGCACGGTTCACGTCCTGCCGCCGCAGAGCCGCTACGGGAGCCGATGACATCATGTCAGCAGCGGCGGGATGTCGGGAGCACGGCGGCGTGAATCTGCGCATAAACGCGCTGTGAGGCGGATCGGTGACCATCACCTGTTTGATACTCACTGAACTGGCAGTTCCAGATCCCATCACGGCCTTGTGCTTCACATCTGCGCCGCTCGCAAAGGTGGATATGGAGGGCAATAGCGTGTCGCTTAGTGCCATATTATCAAACTCACTTGGTGGCTGCCTGCAATCAAAACAAACATAAAAATACTAGTAAAAATACTGGAAAAGTGTCACGACACGCCAAAGCGAAAAAGACAAGTGGAGCTCACGACCCTGCAAGTGCACAGCGCACCTCATACGCGGAAAGCGTCGCTCACGTCCGGTCACAGATGAAATCTTCACGGTTTATGATTCAGTGAAACGCAGCGAGCGTCGCGTCGCGTCGCGCCGCTCCGGGAAGCGCATCAAACGCGCCTCTGTGCCATGCGGACAGAAGCGACCATTAAAGCGCCATCGTTCATTAACCGGGTCGGTACCGTTCAGCGACACTCGGGGATTCCCGATCTCCCTCTTACCGCCTGTGTTGCCATTCGGGACCCGCGAGCTCTCCGGTGTCCGGCGAGAGTGATTCGTCAGATGCGCGCAGGGCTTTCCTCGCCCCGCGCTTAAATCCCGGACACGCCTCTCCCGTTGCGCGGCAACCGCAAAAACAAGGCGTGACGTCATAGAGGAGGAAAAAAGAAACTGGCGGCCGGCCGATATTTTGTATCCACACAAACATGTGCGTGTTAGCAACCGATGTCAGCGGAGCCAAGTAAGAAAATGATTCTGAATAATGACGATTTGTTCTTTCTTTTCACTGCAGCAGTAGTGGTGGTGATGTTAAACTCGTGTGAAGGTTGCGGAGAGGTTCGCGTTTGTTTGTTTGTTTGTTTGTTTGTTTGTTTGTGCACCTGTAACTTCACAAACTGCGGCTGCTCCCTCTCTCATGACACCGAGGCGTGTCTGTAATGAACGCTGATCATTTTCATATGATAATGCACAGGATTTCTTTTGATGAAGGCCTTGCCTCCATTCACTCATTCGTCCGTCACATCTGATCATCAGAGGAGCAGCACTGTGTGACGTAACGGTGACATCACCCCGTTACGTCATTGGTTATTTTACAGTCATGGAAGAGATGAAGAATATTTTAAAATGGAGCTTCAGGTCTGGAAATCGTGAATATATATTTTTAGCTGTGCTCAGCTGCAAAATATTTTATTGGCATGAAATTGCTGCTTGTGAGTGCAGTCTCTTAAATGATGATAAAAACGAGTTTAGTAATTTCCTGCTCGTGGCAATGTGTATGTTAAAAAGAATGGGACACTTGATTTGGTTTTAGTGTATTTCCTTCCAATGTCATAGTGGCCAGAAATGCTGTGTGTGTCTTTTGAAGTGTTTGCTCACTAGTGCATGTAGTCTTGATAACTCTCTTGAGGAATGTTACCATTACAAATCAGAAGAACGTTTGCATGGTTTCAAATGGAGTATTTGCTTCAAACGTTTTTATTAGGTTAGTGTCTTTGTTTTGTGAGGTGGCTAAAGGGTGTTTGCTGAGAGATCAACCTCTACATAAACTGCTTTGTGTATCAGCACTCTGCCATTCTGCTGTATGCTGTGTCTGTATGGAGAGCAAACACAAGCTCTGAGACCATCCTGTTCCATCAGGATCTTGTTCAGTTGGCTTTGTCAACAGCAGGCCCGTCATTCAGCTACAAAACACATTGCAAACACACACGCACACACAATGTCAAACAGTGGCACTACACTTTTGTGCATGTTTTCTCATGATTAATGTAGAGAATAAATAGTTTGTGCTGCTGTTGTAATATGTGTACATCCAAATGTGTTAGGAAGTGCATACAATTTAATAGATGAAGTGTTTTTTATACTGTTAATATTTTTGTATTTAGTAAAAATGTTCGGTTTTATTTCCCTTGTGTCATTGTGTTTAGAGTTGCTCTGTTTATAAAACCCTGTTTATCTGTTTTTATAGAGCAGTCATTCATGAAAAAGCAGCTTTAGGGTTTAGGGTGTAGGGAAGAGGGTGTGAGGTTTAGATGTTGGCTTGAGCCTCTTCGTCTAATGTGTTTTATCAGAAACGGCCTCCTCTGATATATGTTGGCTTTTATTTGTGAATAAATGACAGTTTCTCTCATGTCTTGGTATGTAGAATATGTTATACGTTCTGGAAGCACAATAGATGAAAAGGTGATGACAGGGCTTGCTAATGCTTTTGTAATGGCAACAACATTCATGTTAGAGTTTTTACTGTATAAGTCATGTTAGATTCATTCATGTTCATGAGAGCTTTTACATGATATATTATGTCATCTGTAATGGAGGTTTGGTGAAACAAGCAATTAAGTTTGGTTATTATTTGACAACAGTCAAAGTAAATATAAAGCAATTTAACATTCAGCCCTCATAGTGTCTTATGTTTCTGACGCAATGACTTTTGTTTACTCATACGCAAATGTAATCTATCAGGAACATTGGATATATGTACAAATATGAAACCTATTAGAAATTGGAACAATTTCCTTATAATGACATACAAATGTACCCCATATATAATAATTGTGTGTGTGTGTGTGTGTGTGTGTACATATATGTAATATATATAAATGTTACATATAAATATATATGGCAATATCACTCCCACTATAGGGGAAAATATGTCATATGTTCCATTTGTCTCTGGGTATGATTTATGATTGAATTAACTGCATGTATTGCTGCTGTTGAGAAGCTGTAATGTAGACTCGAGCTGAGTGTGATGCAAACACTATATATTGTATCTGTGGGAAAATCTTGACAGATGTTCAACATCCAGGAATCAGAAGGCAAATGGGATATTTAAATAAGCATGTGATTTTCCTCTTTTAATTCCTTCTGTAAATTTGCATATAGGGAGTATAAAGATTTACTTCTATGAATGGCTGAGCGTGTTGTTATCAATAGTGTGTCGAATTATCAGCGAATGAACAATTGCTACCAGAACAAACAGATCAGATGTGTTTGTTGACTTCTGTTTGATCAGGATCAATCATTGTGAATTGTGGATAATTCAGAGTAGAAACTAGATTCTGCAGATTGAGATTTCTCAGATGGGTTTAATCTTTAGCATGCATCAACAACACTCGATGTCAGCCTTGGATTTACTGATATTTGTGTCATCAATTCTGTGCTTTCATTTATATTGTACTAACTGAAGCTGTTTTATTTGTGCTACGCTCCCTGGACATTTATACATAAATACTTGAAACAAAAGGTTAGGTGTAATCAGGTGTTGAATTGTACATACCAAGTCTTAAACGGTTAAATGTAATGAGGATGATGGCATAATTAATTGGTTGATCAAAAGAAACAGTACAAAAACTCAGAACCTTTCCACAAGAAACCCAATGGAGTATCTCAGTACATGATTGTAAATGTTTTTAATTCTGAAAAATGTCAACTCGAGATTTGCTATTTTGCATTTAAAGCACCACTATATGTTCTTTCCAAGATGTAAACAGAAAGGATGGGTTATACGTCATGTTCTTATGAAATGCTTTGACAGAGATTGCTTGTTTACAAAGGACGTTTGGACGCCAGCAGTTGCATCAACTCATTCAATCTGGCAAATAACAAGAGAAAAGAATGAGGGTGGAGAGCAGGTGTGAGCTTGTGTCGCGAGGCGGTCTGCGCTGCCTCTGAGTTTGAAGGGATTCCTCCTCTCCCTTAAATATGCTGCGTATTTTTAACTCGGTGTGTAAGAGTAGTATGGCGCCGCCCACTCTGTAACAATGTTCCCCTTCAGCCAGCAGGGGAAATGGACAGGAGCCACATTTCCTAGTCACATGATGTGGTGGCTCAGTCACAGAACTTTGACAGAGGGTGAGAGAGCGGGGGAGATGCAGGCCTGCTGCCCATGTCTGCTTTGCTCAGGGTTTTGTGAGTAGATTTAACCCCTTCAGCATGTCAGGGAGACTTATGCAGCATGGAGGCTTCTGGCAGCAAAGACAGTCAAGACTGGATGGCAGGAGAGGAAGTGCGTGTGTTTGTGCGGGGGCATGTGGGCAGACTCTGAGCCGGGGTGATGTCACTGGGCCTCTCCAGGATTAGAAACCTCTAAAAAGAGATGAAGACGCTGTTCTTATACACACAATCCATAAGTCTAAACCAAGTGTAATGGATTGTGTGTGATAATTTTGTGTATATATATATATATATATATACACACATAACACACACACACACACACACACACACACACACACACACACACACATATTATGATATAATATGTATATATTACAAGCTTAAAATTAAGCCTCGTCATCTGGTTAATGAAGAAAATGCTTCCAACAAGTGTCTATCATAAATGAGAATCTTTCTCAAAAGTATTAAAGTTACTCAGATGTATCTCATAAAGTCGGTTGAGAGAATGCCTGGGTGCTTTAAAGAACACAAAGTAGAAGATTCGTTGGGATTTGATTTTTCACATTTTGGTCATTTGATAACTCCCAGACTTCTGTCTGTGTTATGTAATATTTTTAATTACTTTTTGACTAGTACTGTAGCTGGACAGTAACATTACAGACAAGTTCTACTTAATTTGGTACTTATTGTAAGCCTAAGTTAGGGTTAATGAAGTGTTTGTAAATCTAATGAAACTTTGATTTGCTACATATACTTGTTTGCTACTGTTTGTAAAGTAGTATATGTTTTTGTGTTGAAAAACAGCTTCGTTTCAACATAATGTTACTCTAATGAGCAACCAAAGTACAATTTAACTGACCAGGTGGCTGGTGGCTCTAGGTTTTATTATTGTACTTTTTTTATGTGGACACAGAAATGATAAAACACACACAATCAAGAAACGAAACCAGCATGTGCCAACAGACTAAAATGCTTTTCTGCATTTACGGGCAGACAAAATGTGAGTCTGCTGGCTGACCAGCACTCACTGAGGGAATGCGAATCAGAAAAACATTGCTCGGCGCATGTAAAGTTTTGTTGTTTTGGGTGCGAGAGGGTCTAGTTTCCTGTCTTTGAGGTCTTGGCTGTCACAGTGAAATTCTTTCTTTTTTTTTCTGTATTTGTTCTCTGGTTTGACATAAAACTTGAAAATCCAAACTTTATTTCATCAAAACTCAGACTCACGGATTAACAGGTAAATATTTCACAACAAAAACACCAAAAGACCATTCTCGCTATCACTAAACCATTCTCACTAAAAGACCATAAATGTCTTAATAAATGTGAGACATTTATATTTGTGTGGTTGTATATTCTCATCAGGTTCTGTTTGATTAGATCCTAATTGTGAAGCCCAGGCAGATTTTGGATCACCTCCGCATTGCTGAGAAACAGAGTGATGAAATAATGTATAAATGAGTGCAACTTTGAGGAAAATGAATTTGAGACGTGAGCTCTAAATGTAAAGCTTTTCTCATCCCTCAGACAGAGCAGAGGTTCTCTGGGATTCCCCCAGCACTGCCCTGCTTCAGACTGATGTCAGGAGAGTGTTGTGTCCCCACATTATCTGGGCTTTGCATGTGAATGAAATATTTGTTGATGTGTTTGTGTCCAGCTGTAGATTCAGTATTTTTCACTTTGTCGATGGGTTTTAATGAATAATCAATATCCAGTTAGAAAAACATATGACATTTTAAATGGAAACCTTTATTTCTGTGCTTTATAGTCTTGTTTCTGTTCCCATTAAATAAAGTATGATGTCTACTCTAAATTCAGTTAAACAAACAAGTGTAATCACACTTTCTGTCAGGTTATCCTCACTGTGTCAGTGCTGTAATGAACTCATTTAATCCACATCTATTGAAACTCATCAGGTGGTTGGAAATAACCTCAGCAAGTGACGTCTGTTATGTGGTTAAAAAAAGCCTCAGAAAGTTGGTTTAAACCTTTATTATGGACTTCAGAACAAAAAGGGACAAACACTGGTAGAGTTTGACATTCTAATGCTCTAGAATTCAGTTCATAAGTACTGTCAGATTTTGCTTTTTCCATAACCTGTGGGCTTCTGTCTGTCACCCTGAGAACATGCCCTTTTCTCAATTATTAGTTTTGAGGCACCAGGTAAACTTGTCTTTCTTTTGACTGTGTAAAGTAAGAAATGGAGGGAGTTGGGAGTTAGTGGTCACTGTTTTCATTTGTCTTCTGCCCACTTAAGAAGCACATGTAGACTCGAACAGTAAAGTGAGGAAGAGTTTGACAATGTCAGAGTCTAAAAAGTTTAAACGACGCTCAGAATGGAAAGAGAGTTTGGCAGAAAGTAGAAAACGTGCGGGAAAAACTTTCTGAAAGAAGCATTCTGTTCAGAAAATGCCTGTTCAGAGAGGTTGTTATTTTTCACATAGAATTCATTTTTCATTTTCATTTTCTGTCTTTCCAATGCCTCACAATCATCTGCATTTCATTCATGTGGTTTTCAGTTTTGTTTTTGGAATAATAGGTGAACTGTTGAATCATTGGAACTTAATGAGGTTGGAAATTAATAAAAAAAACATTGAAAATTAACCCAAGGTGGCAATGCAACCACATATTAAAAGTATTTTTAGTCACTAGACTGTTGTTTTTGCCTTTTTTATTTTCTTTGTTCTTTGTGTCATTTTTTTAAAATCAGGACAGCAGTTTTTGAATGTGGTAAACAAACTACATAATTTTTCGTCACTATCAGTATCAGTGAATCATAATCAAGAATTCATCATAAACTTGGTATAATGTAGTTTAATTAGTGCTTTGGATTATTTTCCCATCAAACTCAGATGAGGATCTGTGTGGGTGAACAACCCAAACTACACTGGTGTAGTTACTGTACTGTACATAGGTTAGTCCAGCAGTGTGATCATGTATTGTTGCCAGGAAGTGAAAACCAGATAAAGCACTAATGTCCCATCATGTCAGTGTTTGTTTGGAGCGCTGTTCTGCAGCATTGTTGGATATGATATTTGTATTTGTGTTAATAGCTGTTTAGTTTTTTGCATATTCTTTATGAAGGCATTGCAGGAGTTGAGATTTTGCAGACGTTTTCATTTGGATTTCTTTTCCTTCTATGTGGTTTGCCACCACTGTTGGACTATGATAAAGTCAATGTTCCATAGATGTGTCCATGCTCGAACAGGACTTCATTGTTAAAAATACTGTGAATGGATGGAGAGAAAGAGCCCTGGGCAAACAGGAGACTCTGTATTTGTGAGTGGGACATGGCATGGCCTTCAGCACTGTAATTTTCCTTTCTCTGCTGTCATTTAACTGAAGTGACGCTATCGTAAACCACTGTGAGGTTTTTCTCCCCTTACTCACTAACTCACTTACTAACTGTTGGTTGTATTTATTAGTGGTGTTTGCAAGTGAGGCACTAACATTAGTGATCTGAACAAACGTTTAACTAGTAGCCTAGTGTGTATGTCGTTTGCATGTACCGTAAACTGTGCGGTAAACAAACTTATGTGAATGTACTTTTGAACAGGCAATCACCACTCACATTTTTGGCAGAAAACAGTTTTAATAGTTTTTTCTATTTGTTTAAATAATCTTTTTTTCTGTCTAATCAAGCCACAGAGTGGCTCGTGACACAGGAGAAGAGAAATGACACTCAGCAGAATTCTTATCTGATGTTCATTTCTTCAGCTGTCACCACAAAAACTTCAAAGCACTATGGTGCTTGTGGTTGCTTACTGACCCGGGACAACAGAGCCCACCTTCAAAACCTCCAAGATATTCTTGTCTCCAGAAGTGACTCACTCCTGCAGTGTAAGTGTGAGATATTTCTGTGTTTTAATTGTCGCTCAGGTCCAGTGGCTTAGAAGAGTTTGTCACATCTTCACCAGCTTGAGGACAAACGTGCAGAAGGAATGGAAGTTTAAATCTCAGGGTTCACAGAGGCTTGTTCAGATCACTATGAGCAGTGTTTGTCTTACAGAGGTTTCTCTGATGAACCATCTTTCAGATTGGCTTGGTTCTGTTTTTCTGTGTTTGTCATTAATGTTGTTAAAGGCAGCTTTTTAAGGTTGGTCCTAAAATAGCAGCAGAGAAAGTAAATGTCTGCAGTATTTAAATACGTCACCTGCTCTGTGTGTGACACACTGAACTGAAAGCTCACAGGTCATTACACACACTGACACACCCACATGGAAAACACGGGCCTACATCGGCACACACACACATTCTCCATTTGCAGGTATGCAAACACTCACAGGTATGTGTTCAGCCATGTGTGTATACGCACAAAGGCCCAACAACATACGCACTAAGAAACCCACACCAAAAAAACCCACACCTCCGCACATCAGCTCTTTTTAATAATGGACTAGTCGGCAAGTCAGGTTTTACCTCATGTAAATGACTGGCCATGCAACATGAGCTTCTGTTTCTGGCTCACATGGCTTGTGAACAGAAAGTGTTAGAGCAGAACGTCTGGGTCTTCTTGTCAGATTCATACTGCATGAGCAGAGCAGAAAGCAGTCAAATCCCCTGTTTTTACATTAAAGCCAGACTTATTATTAATTTCTCAGGAATAATCTGAGCTGTTGGTTTATATCCAAGTCCAAATAAAAACAAGAAATAATTTAATGAGATAAACCTCTCATTTGTAAGCTGTTTATTATTTAATGGTTTGA
Source organism: Chromobotia macracanthus (assembly GCA_036877525.1). Lineage (NCBI taxonomy): Eukaryota > Metazoa > Chordata > Actinopteri > Cypriniformes > Botiidae > Chromobotia > Chromobotia macracanthus. The sequence goes on from JAZGTH010000005.1 coordinate 15,021,301, forward strand.
ATAATACTACATTTTAATGTTAAATGATTTTAATTGGATTTCCAGCAGAAATAATTCAGTTGTGTTTATAAAGCTACCAGATCCAGTAATAACTCTCATCATATTCATACTTTCATCTTTTCACTGTTCTTTCTCTCTTTCTCATGGACTGTGTCATGCCTTCTCACCTTGGCTGCATGTAGCCCAACACGAACACACAGACGTTTTGTCACCAGTATAATTTAGATCTTTATCTGAGTTTCTGTGCCCGCCAGCCGGACTCATGCGTAATGTCTGTCATAATAGTAAGTAGAGCAGAGGCCCAGCGGTACCAGGCTGATCAGATAGGACCGAGTTAATGAGTCCAGTACAGAGAAACCGTTTACCTGTATGAATGAGCCGCTCTGTGCCCGGCTCACTCCCTCATTTCTGCGGGCATGCGCTTATGTGTGTTTATGGTTCAGGATGGTTTAGGCAGGACAGTTACATTTGTGTATTTATTGGCAGATAATTAGAAATAATGTGTTAAATGTGTGTTTGACTGCCTGTCATTAAAACGTCACTTTCGCACAAAACACTCAGTCTAAAAGGAAAGGAAAAATATGATCTTTTAGCTTTGTTTATCCTTGTGGCTATTTCTCTAAAATTTTCTTCAGATTTCCATGTTTAAAGGTGCAGTGTGTGGGTTTTAATTTTTTATATTTTCTAACCGCTTGACTGGTCAAATAGACGTCCCCCATGGGTATATATTTCATCTTTCAACAGTTCAGGAGGCCAATAAACAATCTCTCGAGCAATTTTTGAAGGAGGCACAAATAATACAGCCAAAATTGTATTTATAAAGATATGTGTATACAGAGGAAAGCCTTACTGCTATTATTAGTGTAACATGGAGACCATGCCTTATTCTCAAGCTGATTGAATTGAATAAAATATTCTTCCTCAAAACCATTTCTGCACCCATTCTTATCAAGATGCTTGCCTTAATATGGAGACTTTTTGTACTTCTCGTTTGAAGAAATGATCTTACATCCGTCATTTCATCTGGGCAATAACAAATAGTTGTTTACTATAGGTTCTCCACATGGTCATATACTAATTGTTAAATTATTGTGTCATCCACACAGTATTCAGATTTTGTCTGGGACAGATGACATCTCTTGCATAGATATTCTGCACTGCACTGATCTGCCAGTTAACATCATATTGAGCAGAACACAACAGTACATCTACAATATTAGCCTAATATCAGTTCACACACAGACTCATCACGTGTTAGTTGTAGTAAGTGACTTACTATCCAACAAGCAGCAGTTATTAACAAACTGCCAAACAAGCTTAACAATATAATCGTTAACATAACTGACTCATGGTAAAATACATCAGTTATAATTTTTTGTCATAAATTTATCAGTGACTGAACATCATCTGTATTAAAGAATAAAGAATCTCTTCATCTGATTCCACATGTACTGCAGAACTTTGTTCTCTCACTGGACTGTGTGTGTAGGTGAAGTGAAGGGCAAAGCAGGGCAGTAGACCAAACCACTGTATGGCAAGAGAGGGGGGACCCAAAATGTTTCTAAACTTAAAATGCATTTTTGCCCTGTTTGTGTTTGTATTGTTTTTATATACAGTGTTGATGGTTCGGGCTGCTGGTCAAGTTCAAACAAACAGATCAACATTATCAGTAGCTTATGGACTCTAATATTAAACTGGAAAACATCCATAAAATGATGCACTTTACCTTGTGTCATATTAAATCATAAGACACACAGAAACATAGCTGAACATACCACTAACCAGACAGTTTGTGTTTTAGTCAGAAGTCCTCTGCTAAACTAATTTTAAATGTGTTTACTGAGAGCTGCATGGAGGGATTTGGAATATAGATTGTATTGTATGGCCTTCTGTGATACGTTGGTGTTTTTGAGAGCATGTGGTCTCTGTTTACTGTAACTGTATGTATTTAATGTCTCCTTTGTCTTCCACAGCAGAAGGTCATTTGGTTATTTGGTTTAGAACTAATCCCGAATCTTCATTTTCAGGATTTTATGACCTCTCATCCTGTGAGATGTGACTGCTTTTTATATTGCTGACATGCGGTGGAGTTTTCTAGCCACTAAATCAAGCGCCATGTCCGTGTCTCAGGCTGATGATGTCATTATCTCGAACACACTGGCATGGGCGAGTCCATCCGGAGCGGCTCCAGGCGTTATGTAACAGCAGTAGAGCCGAGAGGAAGTGAAGGGATGGAGTGCGCTTGTCTCCGGTGGCTGGGTGGAGTGACTGCCGGCTCTCATCTGATTTCAGCAGGAAGGAAACCGGTTCAAAACACGCTGCCTCACTGGAGCTGCTGAAGTGTGATCTTCTGTCTGTTTCATGGAGAATCACTTGTTATTTGACCATTGGGATCATGCATAATTTCTGTGTTCACATATTTTTAGTGAATAAATATTGTGTAAAATAATACATTTCGTTTTCACAGTTTTGGCTTTTATACACATGTAGTTATCAGTTTTATATTGGCCACTGGATGTAGGGCAGCACAGTTTTTCTATCTGCTTTCAAAGCATCCACACCAGGAATGTGAGGCACTGTGACGCTTTCTAGGCAGATACCCCCCCCCCCATCTTTCTCTTGCGCCCTCTGTCTTTCTCTCTCTCTCATAGAAGTTCTCTACCCTCTTTAGGCAGCAGCTTATAAAGACATTCAGCAGATCGTGTTTGTAGGCAACAGTTTCCGGCTTATCGTAAAAGTTCATCAGCTCTAGTCCAGAGTCCCAGAAACTTTAAATGTAGATCAAGAACTGTTAACATACCTTCTACTGTAAGTTTAGACCCTTAATCTGTCACATAACAGCACTCGTAAGGCCGGCCTTGTGTGTTTTACAGTGGCTGATGAAAATGTGAATGTTTTCTTACTACACACTTACTACATTTTTCAGGTTAAATGTGACCATGACATGTTTGATGAAGTTCACATGCGGATGTATCACTGGATATTCACTGTTTTTTAATTAGTTTTAACTGCAGTCTAGTAAATATTAAAACATCCTTAAACAAGAAAAAATTGCTCAGATCAGGTGTTGTTGTGACAGGTGTATATCAATTGAAAAGTTTATTTTATTCAAACGTTTCAGTCATGAAGCTAAACATAATTAAAGTCAAAACTGTTCCAGTGTGCTAACAAAGATAAACCTAATTCAGCATACATTATCTTAAAGCAGGTCTTATTATTTCATACATTGTGCTTAATTTAGGCATGTTTTCATATTTTGTCTTGCCTCTCATAAAAATGCTGATAAAGACAATTTATTTTCTGAACAGTTTAATCTGGCTCAGATCTGAAGTGTGTTGATATGAATTGTTTGTTCTGCAGAGATCTGCTCTTAACAAGCTCTTTAATTTGCACTCTTCATTCTGTCAGCATGTTTCACATTCAGTCCTAGTTTTTCTGGTTTCTTTCTTTGACTCATACATTACAGCCCCATTAAGAACTCAGAGGTTTGTGGAATTAATTTGAGTTATATGCCTGCATTTCACTCCTGCAGCCTCAGTTCTGCTATTAACACGCTCACACACACGTACACGCACGACTCATGGCATCACAGTGGACTTGTATGTGTTGTAAACTTTCATTAGAGGATCATTTGTGTTCTTGTCTTGTTACATGAAGATAAAAATCATTTCACTGTTTCTTTGGTTTTCTTATGATAAACCTGCAGAACTGTCAGTTGTACAGTAAGGTGTCTCATGCTGGTTACGTAATACTCCTCATTCACAAATATTTATTTACTGCAGCATGTGTGATTGTGTCAGTGTGTTCATTTGGATGTTGGGGTGGTTTGCAAAACTGACACTGTGTTGTTGCTAATGTATTTAGAGTGCTTTTGGTGTAGGGTTAGTTTACTACACATTACTATGTGGTTGCTAGGGTGTTCTTGGCTGTTGTTAGGTGAATGCTTTGTGGTTATTCTGACCAACATATTCTCTTATTTGTGATATTCTGGTGTCTAGATATGGTTTACTGTAAAAGTGTGGGATAGTTTTCACTTATTGCTACTAGGTGAAAGTTACAGCACTTTCACTTTAAAGCACACTTCTCCTCCACAGCCCTATATTGTATATTGTGTGGGGAGTTCAGGATACACATAATACAGCTGATTGGTCAGCTGTGTGTGGCAGCTCAGAACAGGAAGTTTTTTGTATGGACATGAACAAAGTCCTGAACAATAAATCTGAGCACAGATGATCATTTGACCTTTGACATACATGCAGTGTGAGACAGTGTGAATCCACGCAGAGCTGCAAAAAAATCAACATCAGTGTTAACGGGGCATCTCAGAAAACACTGACATTGTGATAAACTTGTACAAGACAACACACACAGTCTTTCACTAACAAATCCACTGAGTTTTCTCAAATTAATATTAGACACTGTCAAACAAATTATAAATAATTTTTCTTTTAAATTAAACTTTATTTTACACAGTGACTTGAATGGCTGTCAATGAAAGAAGCCTAATTTTGTTCACAGTTAGAACATCTGCCAGCCGGGGCAACTTCCAAACCGGCAGGTATTATTGGACCTTGTAAATCCTATATATAGACACTGTAGCTGATAAGTGTGTTGGATATCTATGTGTTTATATGTAGAATGAATGTATTTCTTTTTATCTATGAGGTCACAACAGTGTTTGTACGTCTGTCTGTAATCTGTGCTCTGCACAAGCATGTCTCTGCTCATCTTTAATAAAATCTCCTCTGATATCATCTTGTTTCTTTTAGAGTTGCTTTCAAATGCTGAAACTCTCTAACTCCCCCCACACCCCTTTCTACAAAACCACGCCCATCTAAGGTGACATCACCACCGCAGGCATGTCAGTGTGACATCATTCTGTAGAGCTGTAGGGCAGCTGCGTCCTCAGGGTGAAGCGAACAGCTCTCCGCTGCCTTCAGAGACCAAACGTTCGCAATCACACTAATTCAAACAAACAAGCTGCGCTGTTTTTGGCCCTGCTTTCCATTTGTAATGGGCTGCCTGGACAGATTAATGTTTTGGAATTCAGGCCTGCAGTCAGTCATAAAACATGGCTGAAGTGATATTATTTGAGCAATGCCAATGAGAACTGAATATCCTGGAATTTCCCTCTTTTGTTCGCCATCAGCTCCGTCAGACATCAGCTTCCCAGAGCCGCCCTTATGCTAAAATTCATAAGTCAACACTGCAGCACAGAGCAGCCCCAAACTCTTGCTGCTGGTTCAGGATGCACTGTTCTCTCATTTTAAAGCAGTTTTTACCCCCCACAGGCCTCTTTCACAATACCTTTTGGGTCTGGACCATGGTATATTAACATGATTACCACCACGAGCAGCTGTTTACCATAGCTTCAGTTTCTTTGTGTTATTGAAGCATTTCATAGCAGGTTCATGCCAACCTATATCATAGACCAGAGCGGCTAGAAACGTTTTACACTAACCAAACTCTGACAGGTTGAAGTCTGCAACAAAAACAGCTGCGTCTGTCAGATCCTTGAGCAGAAAGATGTGAGATTACAGCCAGCACACAGAGATGCTTGTGATGTGCAATATATATATATGTATATATATGTATATATACACATACATACTATACTTTTGAATTGTAATTTAAAGTATGAGTCAGAAATCTGAAAAGAGGACAAATAAAAAATTGAATAAAAAATCCTCTGACAGCTTCAGCATTTCTCTTCATCAGCATGTCGGTTTGGTTGACAGTTTTATGGAAGTGTTTCAGGGCTCGGTGGACTCGAAGAGGACAGGAAATTGGCTTCATCCAAACCAACTTTTCCGGCATTGTTGCTCTAAAGAGACACATTACTGGCGCCAGAGAGAGAGAGAGAGATTTGGGGTTTAGCTGTAGTGCTTTTTCTTCGGACAGAGGCCTGCTGATTGAATGATCGGGGTGGAGAAGTTGAAAGCATGAGAAATGAGCAGAGAGAGAGAGAGAGATGCCAGAATGTGTAACGCCATGTGTAAAGATCCGCGCACTCTGTGACGTCACATTTCTGCTTTATGAACACAAAGTGAACATGATGCCAAAACTATTCAAAGCACAATGACAAGAGGTAAAAATTAGCTGTAACACGTTTCTGCATGCAGATGATCTCTGTGCCATTTTAACAACTAATTTTAAACTAGATTTAACCATTTTCTTTTAAAGATTTGAGCCTGTGCTGCTGTGCTCGGGGTGTTATGCTGTTGTTAAGGTGTTCTGAATGGTTCTTAGCACATTGCTATTTTTTTATCCTAGTTGAATTAGCCTTTGGAAATAAAAAGTAAATCTAATATGCTGTCCACATGAATCTGTTTGTTCAGTGATGTTTTCAATCAGAATTATTTATTGAATTGGTTCATGAACTCTGGAATTGAAACTTCCCAGTGCTGGTCAGAATCGCCCGATGAAACAGTGATGTAGCATTTTGTTGTGCTGCATGTTGGAAAATGTTTCTTGTTACTGGAGAAGTTGCAATATTTTAAAAACAGCTCAGCTAATGTCATGCTTTTGAAAAATGTCATTTTGAAAAGTTTGCAGTTTTAGTTATTCCTGAATCCTGCTCGTCCGTGTCTAGTCAGCAAAAGAATAATAATTTAATGCTTATTTTGTTCATGTTGATAAACCACAAGCACTCTTTAAGCAGGAGTGTTTTGTATTAAACGTTAAAGCTCACCAGAGAACTCCACGTTCAATCTGCTGTTATTAATCTTGCATTCATTTTGGCAGATTCTGTGGCCACATTATGTCACACATCACTGTGGTTTCTGCAGACATGTTTACAAACACACACACACACACACACACACACACACACACAGTGAGCTGCAGGCCTCTGTGATGATGTCACCATCTGCTGTGGAGTCACTCGAGAATCTCGCACAGCTCAACACAGATGCCAGTTTACAGGAAGCTTGAAATTCTTGAGATGCCAAAAATGAAGTTCTCTCATTATTTCCTCACCTTCATGTTGTTCCAAACAACGACATCCTGTATGATTCTTGAGTCAAATACAAACTGATGTCTGAGCTGATGTTTGAATCACTTTAAATGTTCACATTCAAACTTCACACGTCATAATTCGTCAAGTTTGACAAACTTTGTTCTGTGGTAACTGAACGTGTCATGTTGAGATTTAAATTGTGTGATGTCACATGACTTTATTTTTTGTGGTAGCTTTTGTCATTTCCGTAGCATGACATCACATGAAAGACGTCACATGGGTTTATAATGACTGAAGTGGATAAACTCTGTTTCATTTTTGGGTGACGCTGTAATGGATGTTTTTCTTGAATTTGAACCCTGAGGAAGAAGAAGCTGAAAAGTTTCTGCTGTGAGGTTTAAGCTTCCAGTGTTTAAGCTTTCAGTGTTTAGCTTCCAGTGTTTAAGCTTTCAGTGTTTAAGCTTTCAGTGTTTAAGCTTCCAGTGTTTAAGCTTCCAGTGTTTAAGCTTCCAGTGTTTAAGCTTCCAGTGTTTAAACTTTCAGTGTTTAAGCTTCCAGTGTTTAGCTTCCAGTGTTTAAGCTTCCAGTGTTTAAGCTTCCAGTGTTTAAGCTTCCAGTGTTTAAGCTTCCAGTGTTTAAACTTTCAGTGTTTAAGCTTCCAGTGTTTAGCTTCCAGTGTTTAAGCTTCCAGTGTTTAAGCTTCCAGTGTTTAAGCTTCCAGTGTTTAAGCTTTCAGTGTTTAGCTTCCAGTGTTTAAGCTTTCAGTGTTTAAGCTTCCAGTGTTTAAACTTTCAGTGTTTAAGCTTCCAGTGTTTAGCTTCCAGTGTTTAAGCTTCCAGTGTTTAGCTTCCAGTGTTTAAGCTTTCAGTGTTTAAGCTTTCAGTGTTTAAGCTTTCAGTGTTTAAGCTTTCAGTGTTTAAGCTTTCAGTGTTTAAGCTGCCAGTGTTTAAGCTTCCAGTGTTTAAGCTTCCAGTGTTTAAGCTTCCAGTGTTTAAGCTTTCAGTGTTTAAGCTTTCAGTGTTTAAGCTTTCAGTGTTTAAGCTGCCAGTGTTTAAGCTTCCAGTGTTTAAGCTGCCAGTGTTTAAGCTTCCAGTGTTTAAGCTTCCAGTGTTTAAGCTTTAGTTATTGTTTTAAAATGAGGGTGAAATTTGAATTTATTAGAAAGCTGTTGGTCATAAGGGTTTTGAATCATAAGTTAACCATAACAGGGCTTGTCATGAGTACAGTTAGTTGAGTTTGAGTGAGTCTCTCAGCTGTCACAGAGAAGTTGAACTCTGAGGAATCTTGCAAAATGTTCTCAGCAGAAATATAAGACCTGCATCCAAACAAGACGTATAAATGACATTTGCTGAAGACACCTGAGCCGCTTTTCAGGTGTTAGAACTGATAACAGCCCAGTTCTAAATCAGGCTGAAGTCAGTGTGTTCTCTGTGCCTGATGGGTCATGACTCTGCTGTTTGCCTCCATTGAAACCAGCTGTGTGAGTGGATTGAGGCAAAATAAAAAGTACATCATTTTCATAACTCAGTGCTGCTCTGTTGATGTTGCTTTACTGCAGTGACTGTCTAGACTAACATAATACATGCTGTTCATAATAACACTGCACTATGTGCTGTTTGAATTGAATATCTGATAATCTACAGAGTATTGTATCCCACAATACCCTGCACTCGACCTGACCTGATGATCATGTAAGGGCATTAGAGGCAGTAAGCTGAGATGTTTATTCAGTTTATTTGTATGTTTTGCTCATTTGTTAACTCTGTCTGGGAATACCTGAAAAAGAGAAAAAAAATAGTTTTAGGCGCTTGTGCAAGAGGATGTGTGGAGGATGTTTTCAAAAATAATAAATAGATTTTATTTATCAATTAACTTGTGTTTGCAGATTATCAAATCAATATTTGGTGTGACCTTTTGCCTTTAAAGCAGCTTTTGTCCTGGTTAACCTGCACATGGTTTTTAGGGTTGATATTCATGTGTGATTGTTTTTGGAGATGTTGGAGATGTTCTGATTGATTTAGGCTCTTCATGACAGAGATTTTAGAACCAATGATTATTGGAAACTTAATGAATAAGCTTTCAAAGTTCACTCTGCTCGTCAAGCATGCTGAACCCTCTCGAAGGTCTTCATTTTTGTCATCTGCTGGTTCATGAGTATATCTGTCTAATTATCCATAAACAAATATCTTAAGGCATTCTCTGGATGACCTCTGCTTGTGACTTCTGCTTGAAAGATGCATGAACACTTTCTCTATCTCTGATAGAAATAGGTGTTTGTCCCTGTTTAGTTTTAACCTGGAAAACTTTTATAGTGACAGAGAGTCTATAAGTGCCTGTTGAGAGGTTTGCATGGGTGATCTGTGATTGTTCTCTGAAGACACAGCTGTGTGAAAAAGTGCATGTCAAATATTGTTGCCATGACAGCTGCACTGACATGTGCATTGTTTCAACACTTTGCAGTGTTTATTGGCTGTTGCCAGGGATTTCACAAACACACAATACAATTACTATTTTTAAACACACCATCAGCACTAAACACCTACAGTAACTGAGCAGATAAACACCAGCACCATGTTTGGTGGCGAGTGTGCTGGTGTGTGTTCTAGCTCCTGGGCCGCGTGTAGAGTTTGTTCTGATTGATGCGTATCAATACTGATAATTCTAGTATCGATACCATTAATAGCTGATGCCATATTGAAAACATGATGATAAATGTTGCAGATTGTCTATCATAATTATGACTCAATAGAAATATGTTGCTTCAGGACACATTGTGGCAGATTTGACATGAATGAAGAAGAAAAGATAAAAGCTGACTCCATATTTGAACTGAACACATTTCATTTGGCAACTACAGCAGAAAGTGTATAGTAACCACTTATTTGATCGTTTATTAAAGTGAGCACAATGACTGACAGGTGAGCATTAGTGTTTATATGACGTGCAATGTTGTTACATACACCCTGAGGAGATGCATTAGAGCCTATTCATTAACACTCTCCATTTGAGATGACATTCATTTCAGTTGTTAACAGAGTGTCGGATGGGAACCTTGTTGGGGACATCAGACGATAAACTCCACACAGACAGAAACAGGGGGACAACCACAATCATGATCTTTAATGCAGTAGAAATTGTCAGTTTATATTTGATGAATTAGGAAGATCCAGAGAAGCAGTCAGTCAGTTGATGTTTTAGAAAGTTGATCTGCTTTATTAATCACACAGCAGGCTTTTAATCTGCATGATTTGCTTCTAAATGTTTGAAGTTAGATATGTGTAGATATGTCTCTGATGATTTCGGATGAATCATGATATTTATGGTGCTTTTAATATCTAGAGCCAAAGCCACAACTAAAACCATCATTTCCAGAGCTTAAATCTCAAATATTTATGTGCTTATTGAAGTCAAATTGAAATGGATAAATTCTTTTGCTTCTGTTAAAAAGCAAATATATATATATATATATATCTATTTATTATCATTTTATAGTATCGATTTATTCTTGCACAAACTTAGCAAAGATTACAAAGCAAATTACCTCATGTTTTTCTTTACTCCCTTGTTTGCAAACGTTCTGGGTAAAGTAACACTGAGATTCAATGTGTTAGTGTTCTGTCTTTCAGATGGGTCACTGTCATGGTAGAGCAACTGTTTGAATCTTCAACAAAGAAAAGGTTAAACTATCTAAAAATGACAGTTTATAAAAATTGTAATCTTAAAAGTTGTTTATGGCTGCATGAATCTGAATTATTGCACAGACATTTGAGGAAGTTTGAGAGCTGAGGGTTGTTTTAGTGACAGTGATGCACAAACAAATGTTATGGATATATAGAGGAAATCCTCACTGCTATTATTAGTGTAGCACAGAGACCGTGCCCTTATCCTTATTCTCAAAGTTTCTTTCTGGGGACCCAAAATTTTTCTAAAATTAAAATGCATTTTTTTGCCCTGTATGTGTTTGTATTGTTTTCCTACTTTTACACAATTATTTTAAGTATATAAACATTTTATTATTTACAGTACACAGCATGGTTTTTAATTATTTGTTGGGGGACAACCCTCAGATGGGGTGGGTTCTGACCCCTCCAACCCCTCTGACCCCCCCATGATGAAACGTTCCAATGCAGGAATGTGACTCTGAAAGTTCCAATTTTCTCAGAATTTTGTTTGGAGCCAAACAAACATTATGGCTAATATCCTGCAGTGTGTTTCCAATTACACACTCATACACGTACAACTTCATTTCCATGCCGGGAATCATAATGATGTGACTGAAAGTTGATTTCCTAATACATAAAAGGTGTTTGCAATTAGCACTATTACTGGATCACTTTACTGAAGAGATTTGTGCTTTGTATTGCATTGTTTGATTATATGATGAGAATAAACTGTAAAAGCTGATGCTTGACTCATCTGTTATGATTGCTTGATTTTTGTGTTGAGTAAATTCATGCTATTTACTGTGGTGTGTCAAACTCTCTGAACAGATTGAAGAGAAACATAAAATCTGCTTCACCTGCAGGTGTTTCTGGTTCAGGTGTCTGTAAATTCTTTACAGCCTTCAATTTGACTGGTGCATTTGACTTCTGATGGATTTCTGCACTGGATTTTATCCTTGATGAATTCATTGGATGGTGAAAATTTGAGGGCTTGATGATGTCATCTTAGAGGCGGAGCAAGCAATCACACTTTGATGAAGGATTACAAAGACAATCTTTGTTTTGAAAAAACGGATGAATTGCACTTCCAATAGTAAGTGTAGGAATGTGTACAAAAGTATTTTTTAAGTCATTTTTGATTTCCTGTGGCTTAATGCATTGATGTGATATTATATCACATACACCCAAAACCTCTCCCTTCATGTGTCTTTTCTCTCTTCCGTTCAGTCTGTTTTTAGAACAGAATTCCCTCTGTGATGCTTTTCCACGCGTCCATTCTTCCAACTGGGAGGATCCGTCTCCACCTGAGCTGAGCATCTGCCCCTCTCGCACCTCCACAGGCCGGGCTGAACATTCAGGATGAGATTTCTAAACTCCTCAACTCTGTTCCAAACCCAATGAGCTCCCGATCCAGACGGCACTTTCCAAACGGTCAGAAACAGATCTGCCATCATATAATCCCAAAGAATGCATTGCACTAAGCATTCAAGATGACCGCTGAGAGAAATACACAAATATACTAGCAGTCAAAACTAGCATTACATTTAGACACATTTGAGTTTTTTTAAAAAACATTTTAATTTAAAGATTTATACTTAAATGCTTGAAACTGGTTTGTACTGATTTGTTAGACCTAGTGTGTATTAGAGAATCAAGTCTTCTGTTTTCCTCTGTAGTTCAAGGGTTTTTAGGGCAGCTTTTTTTGCAAAACATTTTTCACAGAAACACCCCAAAGAAACTATGAGTTTGATAATCACGTGATCTGCAGCTGATATGAGCTCAGCTGGAAGTCTTCAGTTCACTTATGAAATAATGACGAAGACTCAGTTCAGAACAGAAAGAGAGATAATCAGTTAAATGTTCCTGACGCAGCATGCTGACAGCATGCTGTTCGTGTTTATTGGTGCTTTTTACACAGTTTATTGCTTTAGATCATATACAAATGATGTAATTATAGAAGAATTTAAGGGTCAAAGTAATTTTATAGTTTTTATACTTTGTCTTCGGTATAAATAAAGTAAATATCTTTACAATGGAAGTCTGTGGTCAGAGATATTCTGGGGTAATTAAAGCAGAAGCTTTTGGTAAAGTGTTTATATTTAATGTTCAGTATAAATGTTTGTTATTTGAGCTATAAAATTCTAAGTTTCCCTGCCCTCTCTTTCTCTCCCTCTGTCTCTCTCTCTCTTTCCCTCTGTCTATTCACTCTCTCTCTGTCTCTCTCTCTGACTCTCTGTCTTTCTGACTCACTGTCCATCTCTCTCTCTCTCTCTCTCTGTCCATCTCTCTCTCTGACTCTCTCTCTCTTTCTCTCTCTCTCTGACTCTCTCTCTCTCTCTGTCCATCTCTCTCTCTGACTCTCTCTCTCTGTCTCTCTCTCTTTCTCTCTCTCTCTGACTCTCTCTCTCTCTCTCTCTCTCTCTCTCTCTCTCTGACTCTGACTCTCTCTCTCTCTCTTTCTGAGTCTCAGAATAGAGTTGCATGTTTGTCATAATGTGAAGTATTTCATTTAACAGTGTTTATAACTCATAATATCAGTGTTCTTGAACACAACCGTTCCTAACGCTTCTACAACACACTGACGCTCTACAGTTGCTCTCAGCTTTACTGTCATATTACTGTAATATAAACACACTAGCATCCTCACTGATGGGCTGACACACAGACACTGCACTTAAACCCGATCATATGGCAGACAGCAACAGTTGCTATGGTAGGATTGGGTCGTAGCAATAGTTCAGCTGTGAGTGTTTGACATGAGCTGCTTTATTGTCACATTAGACTGTTGTTGATCCTGCAGGTCTCGGGATGTTTTCACATTTGGATTTGTATGTTGCAGTCATTAGATACATGCAAGAATCTTCTAGCTATTGCATCATCCGTCTGTGAGGAGTGACGCAGTCACATGAGGTGAACGTGAGGATGGGCTGCTTCCTTCTGCCCTACTTTACTGTAGTACACCCACTGCAGAGATCCACAGCTGAATCATGTAATGAAGCGCGTGTCCACGCCCCAGGTGTGTTTGTTGGCAGGATTAGGCAACATCCAGTTGTGTTTTTTTAATGAATGAACAAACAAAAGCTTCATAAATAATTTTTGCTTACTTAAAGCATAACTTGCATAAACTACTACTGATACAGTGTAAACTGAGTGTGTGTGAGTTTATTCGATCTCTGTTATCTGAGGAGCATGAAGAAGTAAGCTGAAGATCATCTCCACTGGAACACTGACTCATGAGGTGTGGAGCTCAACGGTCGACGCTGTCTCACACACTGAGCTGCCATTTAAGTCACATGATCATGGTGAACTCAGCAGAAAACTGTTTCTGTGGATGTACAGTATGAATCAACACAATGTTTTGCAATATAGACTTTTTATTAGGTGTAAATTAGCATTACAATTTATTTAACGTGTGTATAAACATGATTCCCACTTACATTTAATTATCAAATTATTTTTAATAACTTGCTTATAATAACATTGATAATTTGTTATTAAATGAAGAAATCTTGTGTTAAACAGCAGAAAACACAACATGAGTGTGTTGTGGTTACACTGTTTTATTTTCATTATATATTGCTAACAGTATATATTTTGAACTGTGTATATTTTGAACTATTAGCATGTGAAAGTATGCAGTATGCTAGGTTGAGCATTTTAAATGGTTAAATGCTTCACTGTTGTCACAGGTCTGCAATACATTGCAAAATTCAGTATGGCATTCAGTTTTTGTTAAGGTTATTTAGTTTTTTTGTTAAATTAAATAATGATGTGTTAATTGTACCTATAGATGTGGAGAGAGAGAGAGAGTGAGCTCATGTCTTGGTTTATACGTGAATAAATACAGGGTCTATTGACACCACACATTAAACTCTAGGCTTGTTTTAGACTAACCAGAGCAGCACACTCTGTCTGAGTGCTGCAGATACACACATCTGTGTGAGTCTGATTCTGTCTGATCTCTGTGTTTAGAAGAAGGCAAGAGAATATTGAAATGGACAGAAAATTCAGTCATCATTCACTCACTTCATGTCCTTTCAAACACGTGACGTTCTTCCATAGAACAAAAAACATTTTAAAGAAAATCCTAATCACTGTTTCAGTATAAGTGTGAGTTAAAACTATCAAGCCCAAATGCCGTATAAAGAAATACAATCCATTTCAGAGTGAAGAACTTACATTTTGTTCTGTTGGTCAGTTATTTTATTGCTTTAAATTCAATGACAATATTTGGAAAACCTAGTGGCAGAAAATATGTGAAGGAAAGAGTAGGCTGAACAAAAAAAACTGCATTTATGCTGAAAATATGGTCTAGACTGTCAGTGTTCCTTTTCTGTGACTGTCTGGCAGGCAGAAAAACAGTCACAGTGTCTGAAGGGAAAGTACAGATGGCATGTGTGTGATATTGGAGCTAATGAACCAGAAGTGTTTGGGTCAAACACACAAAGTCTTTCATTTGGTATTTCTAAGTTGAAATCCACCAGGAGAACATTGTTTGGTCTTTTAATAAAGTAACATCAGATGTCTTCTGAAGTCACATGATCTGAGGATTCTTCATGTCACTGTGAGATGCTGAATTTGACTCACTTGGTTAGTGCTTGACTTACATAATTAGTGCTAATTTAAGGATTAAAATGGCATCAGTCAAATAAAGAATGGTAGTGAGAAAGAGAGAGGGTGTGTGTGCATGTGTATGAGTTTTTTTGTGCGAGAGAATGTGTGTATGTCAGGAGAACATATATCCATGTTTAACATGTTCTGTGTCAGCTGAGCTTCAGGTACTTAAAGCCTGGAGAACATCAACGTCTTAGAACATCTTCAGACCTTCTCTGAAGCTTCAGTGTTGCTGTGAGTATCTAAATGTTGGTGGTCAGACATGAATGTTTCCACAAACACCCAAACATAAGAGTCACTTTAAATCAGATCTTTCCAATATTGTAAAAGTGTTTCACTATGAATTAATCGCAGTTATTCTGTGACAGTTGTTCTGAAACTTAAGTGTTTTAATAATTATCTTAATTGTCTTAAAAGACCACCTCACCACAGAATCTGTCTTTCTTGTCTCTCTCTTTCTGTCTCTTGAGTGGATGGGTGGATTTATCATCTGT
Organism: Chromobotia macracanthus; assembly: GCA_036877525.1. NCBI lineage: Eukaryota > Metazoa > Chordata > Actinopteri > Cypriniformes > Botiidae > Chromobotia > Chromobotia macracanthus. The sequence goes on from JAZGTH010000005.1 coordinate 15,037,029, forward strand.
GAGTTCAGTTTAATACACTCATAAGACGCTGACTAGAGAGATTTCTGTTTTTTTAAACTTACTCAGAGTAAACGCACCTTAACTTTAGTCTGTGGGTGGGGAAGTGAAAAAGACGAGATCATAATAAGACTAGATGATGCCAGAGGAGAGGGGAATGAGATCAAATGAGACACACATCTCACACTTTCCCAGCACTGTCTCTGACGTCTTGTGTTTTATAAAGGGACACATTCCCCTCAAATTCTGACATGTAGCCCATCATGAGGATCCAGAGGATGTGTAGATGTAAAAGAACTTCAATTATAGAGCAGACAGATGAAACATCTGGATGTCAGTGACAACGCTCAAACATCTGCTTTAATCCGATTTCTTTCAAAAGTCAAAGTGGAAACTATGAGACCTTTGGAAAAGTATGTATAATATCTGGAAAACATCTCAGGCCAAATGTGTTCAACTGATGTTTCAGTGTTTTCCATGAGAAATGCATCTTAATATGAAATTCATATTATTATATAGGCTATAATAATATGAAGTTATGTAGGGTCAGCTGAGGTCCTGATGCTAGTGTAACATATATCCTCCCATTAGGCTATAATGATTTGAAGTTATAAAGGGTCAGCTAAGGTCATGTAAATATGTAAATGACAACAGAAATGCACAACACCTGATGCCATCATGGAAAATTTGGTGCAGATCGCAAGGTCCTTACATGCGTGCGAAAGAGAGTTGTGACACCTGTTGGACGAGACAGGCTTGTTGTGTGTGGGTGCGTGTGTGTGAGAATGTGTGTTACTCAACTGGCTTTGCTTCAGGTCCCAGATTTAACTTCAGACATCAATGAGCCAAACAAGGTATAAACATCATTTATCAAAACTAGCTAGTCAAATAAGCCCATCATCCTCTGTGATATTCTCTAGACTTAGAGGTTTGTTTTTTATTGGCAATAGTAACTGTGAGGCTTGACTTAATAATAATTAGCTTTTGTAAGAGATAAAATGAAAAACAAAAGAATTAGCTACTCACATAATAACAAACACAATGAATGTAAAATTGTTTTTCATATTCAATGTTTAGTCCTGACATCAGAGTGACGAGGTGAAACTTTAAGATCAGACCAGATCAGACACTTCAAAGCAAATAATCTGATGAGGTGCTGTTCTAAAACTGATTAATGAATCCAGATATTTCAAATCTAACCTCTTCCGAAATGCTAAGGCCTAATAAATGATTCATTCATCATTAACGTCACTTTGATTTATTGATATTTTATTGAATAGTAGGATTATTATTAATGTCTGGTTCATTTACAGGATTAGATGGCAAAGCTGCAGCTCATAAAGGCTCATCTGGGTAGGTGGTTAATTAATGCTAATGAATATTTCAAAGCTTGAATAAATTAACATTTTGTGTAAAGTTAAAATGGGGTGAAGTAATAACATCATGGTGAGTGTTTTCTAATGACTGAAGCAGGTACCGTTGTAACGTATGTGTGTGTTAGGATGAAGTTTAGGGTCTGATGTTTAAGGTAAATCAGACACTGAATATAAAAAGAACACTGATCTGCGGCTCAACTGTTGAGGAGCTTTCACACAATTATTTTGTCGAGAACCGATCAATTCTGGAAAATCTCCCAGTCAAATTTATACAAATGTATATTTGTACATTTAAAACAATCTTATGCTAGGACCAGACAATCACAATGCAACTCAATGCAACTCATGCAGTGTCATGAGACGAGAGATTCAGAGCTGCAACCAAATGACAGTTTGAATTTTCCTGTAACCAAATCACGTTGACACTGACACATGCAATGAAAAGTTTAAATAACGTTCTTATACCGAGCAATAACATTACATACAATGTCTAACATTGTACATTCCCACAGTACACCAAATAACACTTTTAACATTTGTTGTTAATGGAAACGTCTTACAATCAGAAATTGTGAACTGGTGATGGATACTGATCCACACTCCAGGAGAAAAGGGTAAGAAATGTTCTCAACACTGACCTGGGAACAGCACTAAAGAATAAAACAAATATTGTATTATTATTTTAATCGTCATTCTAGTTAGCTTTGACATTGAATGAACTTGCGTGTGAATGTTTAAACGTGTTGAACGAGTTCTTGGGCTGTTTGTCAGCCGCCTGCACATATACAGTGTCAGAAGTGACTGTCAGTGTTGTGAATGGAAAACCCTCCATTATGTAACTAAAGAGTGAAAGCTCATTTATTATCGTGAACACGCCCGCGTCGTTTCTCTTTACGACCCTTCACGGTTCTTTTTAGGCATGTTTCCGGCCAAACGTTGTAGTATTGCCATGGTGACGGGCGGGCTCAGGTGCGACGCCCTCAGATGTTTTCCCGGGGGCGGCCTCTGGTCGCCGTGGCAACTGCATACTTGACAAACAAGCGCGCAGACTCGACAGACGCATTCCTCGGGATCTCCCGGGAAAGACGCGCCGGTTACTGCGTCGCCATGGTGATGCGCGAGCAGGTGATCACGCCACGCCCGTCGCCGCAGAACGAGGCTGCGCGTTCACGGGACTCCGGGAGGAGGGAATGTTGCCGGGAAAAACTGGACCGGTGTAGCGTTTACCCAGAATTCCTAGTAAGTGTGTGTGGTTGCACATATATGATGGGGACAAATTTGTACCCAAAATAAGCTAAATTCGAGCAAAACCTCCGTTTGGGGACGTCCCTATTAGTAAAAACGCTATAAAATAAAGTTTTGTTTTAAATTTAAAAATGCAGAAAGGTTTCTGTTAGGGTTAGAGTGTGAGTTAGTTTATATTGTTTTTAACTAGCTGTGTATTCAGACAATAGAAGTCTATGGAATGTCCCCATTTGGATAGGTAAGTGTGTGTGTGTGTACAGGTTTATCTATATCTATAAGGCTCATAAGTTGGTCAAATTATGTTTTTCTGTAAGTCATGCACATGTTTGTGTGAGGGTTGTCACACACATATTAGTAAAACAATATATAAAGTATAAGTATATATAAAGTAACACATATATAAACAATATTAGTTGGCATGCAGTGTCACACTGTCTAAATGTCACAGCATGAGAATATCATTTTCAATCTGTCTTTGTCTTTTTGTATACTATGTTTCAGATGTTGTGCTATAGAAGGCTGTGCTTGTGCTGTACAGTTGTGACAGTAAATGACTGAGGTTTGGATATCTAATGCAGTGACAGCATAGTAAAATATAGTTTCTTGTGATAATTGTTCCAGTCATTGTGTTTCGAGGCAGAAATTTCTGAGACATGAAAGATTATCATCGGTTTTATCAGATATGTCAGGTTAGTCTTATACACTGCTGTTCAAAATCACCATTATTACCCTTCTGACAGCTGTCAGTTACTGTAACTGCTGTTGTTGTATTTCTCTGCCAGTCAGTAAGGTTGATTTAAGAGTTTACGTTTCACAAAGTTAGATAAGCATACAAACTGTAGTGAAATTGTAAAACTACATTGTAAAGGGTAAAAACTCTTCTTCAGATGTGTTTGAGTATCTGTGAGCGTCCTCTAGTGGTAAACACCTAAAAATCTAAATGACTAAAACTTAAAAAAAACCATCAGTTTAGTCCCTTCAGGTTTCTTTTGTAAATGTGTTTTCTGACTTCAGGACTCAGGCTATTATAATGGAGGATCAGACAGTATCTAATACTATGTAGGAGCAATGATCATCCAGCAGTTTGTTGAGGGGTGAAATGTCCAGATCACAATTCACCCTAAAACAAAGTTTGAATCGCAGCCAGGATCACGTATTTCAACATTGCTTCTTTCCATGTGACTGCTGTAATATTATAACAGTTGATATATAATGATGTTGCTTTTTAAATAAGAATGTACTATAATACAAAAACCATTGGTCTGTCTCCGTTCTGTCATGGTCTCAGACATTTACTGCTGATTATCGCCACACATCACAGACAAGAAAAACGTTTGTTATACTTTAAATGTTCTAGGCAGAATACATTTCATGCAGTTTAAAACATGCCAAAAAACAGGTTTCATGAAAAAAATCTAATATTATACTAGTTATATTAAACCTATACTAGTTTAATATATTATACTAATATATCTATACTAGAGTTTGTTCCAGGATCAAACTTTAAACAGGGAATAAGTGTTGTTTAAAGACAAATATCTAATTTTCAGCAGTCCATAATAACACAAACGCATAACACACATCAGAACATTCTCATAGACAATCACATTCCACCTCCTGAAACAAGCAGATGATTGTTATGCTGTAGAGTCGCGTAGAAAGTTACTGGAGCGAACTCTCCAGTAAACTAATATAAACAAAACTCCAATTAAAGTCAGAATCTTAGAACGTTGATTCTTAGATCTGATGTTCTACAGTGCCTACAGTCATTTGTTTTTAATAGTGAATTTTTTGATAGTGTATTATGAATATTTATGCTTTTAAATCACTTTCAAACATTTAGCTTATTCTCCTATCTCCATCTCATCTTGACAACAGCTTCTAGAAAAAAAAGTTGAACCTCAAACTCTTACACCAGCGAGTCAGTGTAGACTTTGACATCTATTGAGACTCAATGGAATCGAAGAGAACTGAAGTCTCAGAGCTTTAATGAGCTTCACTCTTTGTTTGAGCTTACAGTGGAAAAATAGCCAACACACGCACATCAGTATGTAGCACTGAAGTGTGAGGGTCAAGCTCCTCAGGTCTAATTGATGACAACGATATGTGAGCTAATGAGAAAGTCAAGCTGTCAGACTAGAGCGTCATGAGCCACATTTAAAACATCTCAAAACTCTGCAAGACTTTCAAGGGCACCTGCAAGATTCTTTGCAGGCCCATATAAACCCCTGTTCCAACTAAACCTTCAGTCCGCAAGCTGAACTGAGAGGAAAGCAAGTGAGGTCTTCTGATAGCTTCAGATTATTAGCACAAAAGCCCAAAGGAACAGAGATATGAGAGGCTCGACACATTCCCAGAAGACCCTGACCATCAGCGGATCCAGCAGAATGAGGGTCCAGAGCCCATCACCCTCACGATGCCGCGGGTCATCATACGGTCGCAGCCGTGCTGGATTCCAGGGTCAGGCTGTGGAAGTTGGTACAGAGATCCATCAGCACCACGCCAATGAGAAGGAGGAGATGCAGGAGCTGAATGTGCGCTTTGCTGGTTACATCGAGAAGGTCCAGGCCCTGGAACAGAGAAATGGCACCTTGAGAGCAGAGCTGGAGTCTCTGCAGGGTCGCTTTAAGGGAGGTCCGGCTAAACTTGGGGAGCAATATGAACTGAAATTTAAAGAGATGAGGGAGCTAATTGAAGCTCTAACTGCAGAGAAAGGTGTGGCTGATATAGAGAGGGGCTATATCGAGGAGGAGGTGGAAGTCTGGAGACTGAAGCTGGAGGAAGAGCTGGCCCTCAAAGGTAAGGAAGACTGGGCAAGGTAACAGATGGTATTTATTAAGTTGCAGAATGAAGCCTTAACATTACAAAGCAATTTGAGAACATTCTACAATTATCAGGAAATGAGTTTCAAACATCAGACAAAAACAAATACAAATCTAGTTTCAACACTAAGAGACCCCATTAGATCTTTAAAACAAATTCATTATTAAGAGTCTGATCTGACTGTTCTGATGTTAATGGACTTGCAGAGGAGGCTGAAATGATCTTGCATGAGTTCCGTCAGGACGTTGACAACGCAATGCTACAGAAGGCTGACCTGGAGAAGCGCATTGAACAGCTTGTGGCTGAGATCGAGTTCTTGAAGAAACTCCATGATGAGGAGGTTGCTGACCTCCTCAAGCAGATTGAGGCATCCAAGGTGACTGTGGAGCTAGACTCGGACAGACCCGACCTGACAGCATATCTGCATAAGATGCGTGTGGAGATCGAGGCCGTAGCCGCTCGCAACGTCCAAGAAGCTGAGAAATGGTACAAGGGCAAATTTGAAACCCTGAGGGAGCAAGCCGGCAAACATGAAGACCAGATGAAGACCATGAAGGAGGAGATCACCACCTTCCACAACCAGGTATCAGACCTGCAGAACCAGATTGACAGTCTGAGATCACATAACGGAGCACTGGAGCAGCAGCTGGAGGACATGGAAGGAGCTCACCTGGAGAAGGTGGCAGGTCTGGAGGGCATCATTTCCCAGCTGGAGAGCCAGCTGTGTGAGACCAAAGTAGAAATGGGAAAATACATGGCCGACTACCAGGAGCTACTTCACATTAAGCTGAGGCTGGATGCTGAGATCGCCACCTACAGGAAGCTTCTGGAAGGGGAGGAGAGGAGACTGGGAATCTCCACTGATGGTCTGACTGGAGTGGCAGGTGGTTAAAATTAGCTGACAATGTTTTGTGCATCTATATAGATGAAGTTTTAAAGACCTGATGTGAACTAGCTTTCTGTCTTTAATTTTCAATTTTTTTGCAGATCTGTCACAGTCTGATCAACTAATGATGTGTTGTTCATTATTTAGAAGCTGTGACAAAAGCGACAACTACATCCATGTCTCACACTATAGAGACACACGCAGCTACTCAAGGGTCTGTCTGAGGATCCAGACATCTATCTGAAGACCACAGGATGTGTCCCCAAACCTCAAAAAAGCCACATCATGCTAAGCTAGAGTTAACCAGAAGAAATCTCCCAATAAGCCAACTGTATGTAATTGAAAAATGTTGCCAAATACTAAAAGTTTGAATTCAGTCCATGTGTCTCAGTTTGTGGGTTATGACAGAGTGAAAAACCATTGAGGTTCTGGGTCTTTGAGAAACACGTTTAAAATTTTACTGTAGAAACAACTGAAAAAATCTTAACAGAAAACCAGATTGTGTCACATAAAAGAATCAACACAGTTTAAAAATCACTTTATATCTCGTACTTTGTCATGTACAAAAACAAATCGTGAGAATGAACATGAAGTTTCAGAAAACTAGTTCCTGTGTGAACAAAAGAAGGCTGCGGACTTCACTGCTGAGGTCTGGGTGACATCACTTCCCCTTCTTCCTCTTGAGAGCCTTCCATTCTCCCTCCTGTGTGGCCAGACTGCCGTACAGCTCCTTCACCCTCCTCTTCCTCTCCGCGTCCCTGACACACAAACAAACATTTGGTTTGTTGCTCCATCGGCACATAAAGTAAATGCACGCGCCATGTCTTTAAAAGACAAACTCACCTGCTAATGATGTCATTCAGTTTCTCCTGCGCCAAAAATCGTGTGTCTTTGCGAATTTCTCTCAGAGCTCCTTTAAATTCTCGCTTATATTTATGTTTTAATCGCTCTCTCTCTTTCTCTTCCTTCGTGTTACCTCGCTTCTTACCAAAGTCCAATCTGGGAATGACAAGAGAAAATATTGGCATGGTGTTACAAAGTGTAACACTATCACACACAACTGGACCCCTCTCAATAACAATAACAAACCATCAGAAAACCATCAGACAACAAACACTGACATGAGTCATAGTCGAGACACAATTAAACTCACACAGACATCTACAGACAGAAATCAACCATCTTTAAATCAAGCAGGAATTAAGATCTAATTTACTATTAATGCTTTAACATTGATGAACAATTATGGATCAATTTGTTTCTCTATACATTTTAAAGAAATATTCTTGAAATTTTACAATGCAAAAATTGTTATAAACAATAATACAAAAGAAAATGTATCAACCGGATAATGAACGTTTTTACACTGTTGTGTTTATATCTGAGATTAAACTCACATCTGCACAATTTTGGGTGTGAAGAGTTTCAATGGGATTGGCTTCTTCTTCTTAAACACCAGAGGTGAATGCTGGGAAGGTTTCTCAGAAATCACCTCTAGTATCTCCCTCTGAAGATCCTGCAGGGCAGAAAAAAAAAAAACCTATCAAAATCAGATCATAATAACACATGATGGGTAACACTGTACAGTCAGTGACTGTGCTGATAACCGGACCTGCATCTGGGGGGGGTAATTCTTAACAGGAAGATGGTTGAGTAGCAGCTCTCTGATTGGCTGGAAGATGAGGCTGAATGATGTCAAATCCTTATAGAGCGATGTACTCCTCTTCACTAAATCCAGAAACGCGTCAATAATTGACAGCCTGCAGAAAACACAGTTTACAAAACACCTCACAGATCAACAACACCGAATAACCACAGAAGATCTGGACTGTGGAGGTCTCTGCCGTGATGCTGGTGTTCTCACCACTGACTTGTCAGAAACAGCAACAGTCTTTCCACATCCATCTAATGACAACATTACTGTAAAACTGAATTTTTCTTCCTGAATCAAAACAGGAACATCAAGAGCACTGTCACATCTGTAACACTAAAGTTTGTTTGAAATGATTTAAAACTCAACAACAGTGTGTGTGTGCCTGTAATAGTCTCTCTCCTGTGTGTGTGTAATGGTCCTTTAATTTACCTGTAATGGTCTCTCTAAAATGTGTGTGTGTGTACATGTAATGGTCTCTCTAAAATGTGTGTGTGTGTGTGTGTGTGTACCTGTAATGGTCTCTCTAAAATGTGTGTGTGTGTGTGTGTACCTGTAATGGTCTCTCTAAAATGTGTGTGTGTGTGTGTGTGTACCTGTAATGGTCTCTCTAAAATGTGTGTGTGTGTGTGTGTGTGTACCTGTAATGGTCTCTCTAAAAGTGTGTGTGTGTGTGTGTGTGTACCTGTAATGGTCTCTCTAAAATGTGTGTGTGTGTGTGTGTGTGTGTACCTGTAATGGTCTCTCTAAAATGTGTGTGTGTGTGTGTGTGTGTGTGTACCTGTAATGGTCTCTCTAAAATGTGTGTGTGTGTGTGTGTACCTGTAATGGTCTCTCTAAAATTGTGTGTGTGTGTGTGTACCTGTAATGGTCTCTCTAAAATGTGTGTGTGTGTGTACCTGTAATGGTCTCTCTAAAATGTGTGTGTGTGTGTGTGTACCTGTAATGGTCTCTCTAAAATGTGTGTGTGTGTGTGTGTATGTGTCTCTCTAAGTGTGTTGGTACCTGTAATGGTCTCTCTAAAATGTGTGTGTGTGTGTGTACCTGTAATGGTCTCTCTAAAATGTGTGTGTGTGTGTGTGTGTACCTGTAATGGTCTCTCTAAAATGTGTGTGTGTGTGTACCTGTAATGGTCTCTCTAAAATGTGTGTGTGTGTGTACCTGTAATGGTCTCTCTAAAACGTGTGTGTGTGTACCTGTAATGGTCTCTCTAAGCGTGTGTGTGTGTGTGTGTACCTGTAATGGTCTCTCTAAAACGTGTGTGTGTGTGTGTGTGTGTACCTGTAATGGTCTCTCTAAAACGTGTGTGTGTGTGTGTGTGTGTGTGTGTACCTGTAATGGTCTCTCTAAAACGTGTGTGTGTGTGTGTGTGTGTGTGTGTACCTGTAATGGTCTCTCTAAAATGTGTGTGTGTGTGTGTGTGTACCTGTAATGGTCTCTCTAAAACGTGTGTGTGTGTGTGTGTGTGTACCTGTAATGGTCTCTCTAAAACGTGTGTGTGTGTGTGTGTGTACCTGTAACGGTCTCTCTAAAATTGTGTGTGTGTGTGTGTGTGTGTGTACCTGTAATGGTCTCTCTAAAACGTGTGTGTGTGTGTGTACCTGTAATGGTCTCTCTAAAACGTGTGTGTGTGTGTGTGTACCTGTAACGGTCTCTCTAAAATGTGTGTGTGTGTTCGTGTGTGTGTACCTGTAACGGTCTCTCTAAAATGTGTGTGTGTTCGTGTGTGTGTACCTGTAATGGTCTCTCTAAAATGTGTGTGTGTACCTGTAATGGTCTCTCTAAAATGTGTGTGTGTGTTCGTGTGTGTGTACCTGTAACAGTCTCTCTAAAATGTGTGTGTGTGTGTGTACCTGTAACGGTCTCTCTAAAATGTGTGTGTGTGTTCGTGTGTGTGTACCTGTAACGGTCTCTCTAAAATGTGTGTGTGTGTGTGTGTGTACCTGTAATGGTCTCTCTAAAAGTGTGTGTGTGTACCTGTAATGGTCTCTCTAAAATGTGTGTGTGTGTGTACCTGTAATGGTCTCTCTAAAATGTGTGTGTGTGTGTGTGTGTGGGTGTGTGTACCTGTAATGGTCTCTCTAAAATGTGTGTGTGTGTGTGTGTGTGTACCTGTAATGGTCTCTCTAATAATGCTCTCTAAAATGTGTGTGTGTGTGTGTGTGTACCTGTAATGGTCTCTCTAAAATGTGTGTGTGTGTGTGTGTGTGTGTGTACCTGTAATGGTCTCTCTAAAATGTGTGTGTGTGTGTGTGTGTGTGTACCTGTAATGATCTCTCTAAAATGTGTGTGTGTGTACCTGTAATGGTCTCTCTAAAATGTGTGTGTGTGTGTGTGTGTACCTGTAATGGTCTCTCTAAAATGTGTGTGTGTGTGTACCTGTAATGGTCTCTCTAAAATGTGTGTGTGTGTGTGTACCTGTAATGGTCTCTCTAAAATGTGTGTGTGTGTGTGTACCTGTAATGGTCTCTCTAAAATGTGTGTGTGTGTGTGTACCTGTAATGGTCTCTCTAAAATGTGTGTGTGTGTGTGTACCTGTAATGGTCTCTCTAAAATGTGTGTGTGTGTGTACCTGTAATGGTCTCTCTAAAATGTGTGTGTGTGTTCGTGTGTGTGTACCTGTAATGGTCTCTCTAAAATGTGTGTGTACCTGTAATGGTCTCTCTAAAATGTGTGTGTACCTGTAATGTTCTCTCTAAAATGTGTGTGTGTGTGTGTGTGTATACCTGTAATGGTCTCTCTAAAATGTGTGTGTGTGTGTATACCTGTAATGGTCTCTCTAAAATGTGTGTGTGTGTGTGTGTGTACCTGTAATGGTCTCTCTAAAATGTGTGCGCGTGTACCTGTAATGGTCTCTCTAAAATGTGTGCGCGTGTACCTGTAATGGTCTCTCTAAAATGTGTGTGTGTGTGTACCTGTAATGGTCTCTCTAAAATTGTGTGTGTGTTTGTGTACCTGTAATGGTCTCTCTAAAATGTGTGCACGTGTACCTGTAATGGTCTCTCTAAAATTGTGTGTGTGTTTGTGTACCTGTAATGGTCTCTCTAAATGTGTGTGTGTGTGTGTACCTGTAATGGTCTCTCTAAAATGTGTGCGCGTGTACCTGTAATGGTCTCTCTAAAATGTGTGCGCGTGTACCTGTAATGGTCTCTCTAAAATGTGTGTGTGTGTGTGTACCTGTAATGGTCTCTCTAAAATGTGTGTGTGTGTTTGTGTACCTGTAATGGTCTCTCTAAAATGTGTGCACGTGTACCTGTAATGGTCTCTCTAAAATGTGTGTGTGTGTTTGTGTACCTGTAATGGTCTCTCTAAAATGTGTGTGTGTGTTTGTGTACCTGTAATGGTCTCTCTAAAATGTGTGCACGTGTACCTGTAATGGTCTCTCTAAAATGTGTGTGTGTGTTTGTGTACCTGTAATGGTCTCTCTAAAATGTGTGTGTGTGTGTGTACCTGTAATGGTCTCTCTAAAATGTGTGTGTGTGTTTGTGTACCTGTAATGGTCTCTCTAAAATGTGTGCACGTGTACCTGTAATGGTCTCTCTAAAATGTGTGTGTGTGTTTGTGTACCTGTAATGGTCTCTCTCCAGTGAAGTGTCCAGTGTGTTTCTGTGGACTGTCTGCAGTGAAATGGGTTTTCTGTTCCAGCTTAGAGATGCATTTGGATCCGACAGAACCAACAAATCACAGTGTTTCCCCTGCTGTCTGAATGGACTGACCACAACATAACCTACACACACACACGCAATTACCAACAACAGAAAATCTATTTTATGAAATAAGAATTACACAATGAAGAGTGAGACTGTTCAGAAAGAACGCACCCGCCAAAAACACGTTAGTGCTTACACACTCACATGTTTGTACAGCTATTTGTGAGGACATTCATTGACACAATACAATCTCTAGACCCTTACCCTAACCATCCCAACTAACTCCCTAACCCTAAACCTAACCTTAACTCAGTTATAACCATAAGCCTAAAACCAAGTCTTAACCCTCAAACAGCCCTTTAAGAGGGTGTCAGTAAGTGAGGCCTGACCAGAATGTTTCACTTTACTCGGTCCTCATTCTGATGGTCTAACTGCTCACACTGGTCCTCACAAAGACAGATGTACAAGTACACACACAACACAACACAACCTACAACCACACACACATACACTTGTCATAGCACACAATCACATACACACATTCTGTATGATTTCAGTACCTGTGTTGGTTTTGTTGGGGATGGCCAGGTGTAGAAGACCCAACAAAAAGTTCAACATCTCAGGAAAAAACCTCTGAGAAAGAGACACAAACTCCAATGCCAGAGAGCAGAGAACCAAACCCTTACACACATCCTCCAGTGAGACCACACTGCACTGAAACAAACACACACATACACCCATTAAACCCTTACACACATCCTCCAGTGAGACCACACTGAACTGAAACACACACATACACCCATTAAACCCTTACACACATCCTCCAGTGAGACCACACTGAACTGAAACACACATACCTTTGTGAGGGCCTGGCTGATGTACAGAAAGGCAGGTGTGGTCACAGGGTGTCTGAAGTCTGAGGTTGGAAACAGCAGAGCCGTTATCTTCAGATAGATTAACTGCAAAACACACACGCAACACAACACGCAGCAAGATAAAGATCTGCATTAAACTAATAAATGATTAAACTCTGTGTTTGTGATCCTGTGATCTTGTTTTTCTACCACTGTAGAAATGTCCTCACAAGGATGGTAAAAGTCACATACACCTACACTGTGGGGAGCAGTCAGCAGTCAAATTTTTAAACTAAATTATACTTTTTTGAAAATGTATGAATGCAAAAAGGTTTCTGTGAAGGTTAGGTTTAGGGGTAGGGTGAAGGGATATTCAGTCTGTACAGTTTAGAAACCATTACGTCTATGGAAAGTCCCCAGAAAGCATAGAAACATATGTATATGAGTGTATCTCACACACCATGTCCAGATCAGGCATCGCTGCTCGACCTTTGACCTCCAGCGTCTCCTCCATGCTGTGGGCACTGTCGCTAAGCAACATCTGCATGACTTTACATGCAGCATCAGGAAACATCTGGCACAGACTGCAGATCTGACTACACACACACACATTCACTGTTACATTGTGGCTGTGTGTGTTTGTAAGTGTATGCATGTGTGTGTTTGTAAGTGTATGCATGTGTATGTTTGTAAGTGTATGCATGTGTGTGTTTGTAAGTGTATGCATGTGTGTGTTTGTAAGTGTATGCATGTGTGTGTTTGTAAGTGTATGCATGTGTGTGTTTGTAAGTGTATGCATGTGTGTGTTTGTAAGTGTATGCATGTGTGTGTTTGTGTTACTCACGGAACAAGTGTGTTGATGGCCTTGAGATTAGGTGGGCTCTGGATGGTCAGTTCACTGATGTACTCCATCAGAAAGCCAAACAACTTCTGCACAAAAGAACAGAGACTATATAAACTGAGGCAGTAGGATTGCTGTGGAGGACAGATGTTATGCTGCTGCATTTCTCACCTGAAGTTTGGCTTTATTTCCTGCACCCAGACTGGGGTGGTTGCACTTCACTGTTCTGTCCAGTATGATGCGCTGCTGAGCACAACTGTGATCCTGCAGGAGATGCTTCAGATCAAAGTAACTGTCAGGAGCTAAAGAGAGAGGCACACAAAAAAAACACACACAGACTAACAACACAACACGACACAAGTTTTCAACAAAGGGAAAAGCAGTTTTGTCACACAAGTGGCTGTTTATGTGTGGATGTGTGTTACCTGTGAATGTGTATGGTAGCTCTGCTCTGGTTTCTGCCTTCATCTGCTCTGCACTCACAACTGGAGTCACTTTAACACTGACCTCCTCTTCATCATGACCCTGATATTCATCATCCTCACTGTCCTCATCAGACTGCAGGTCAGAGTCTCCATCATCATCACCATCATCATCCTCATCACCTCCAGTCTTCTCTCCACCATCTTCATCATACTCTTTCTCTCCATCCTCAAGGTTCCATTTCCCATCCTACACAAAGATAGAAAATTAAACTTTCACATTTAAAGGAGCATTTCCTTCATAAAAACTGTAAAAATCCTGCATGCTCACAGTCAGAAAAACACATACATACAAACATAACACCTGAAGAAAGTGTGTTTGTAGCTTTATCTATATTTGGGGGCCAAATGTCCTCACTAACAAAGTGAAATATGACTATCAACCTGTGAGACATTTTACTGGTCCTGACTAAATAAAAAGGCTCATAAATCAGTCAGATCTTGTTTTTCTTTAAATCTGAAGTCAGTCACGTGTCTGTGTGAGGTTAGGTTTGGGAGATTGGGAGAAAATATCATTAGGCAAAAATAAAATTAACAGAAATCTGAGACATGAGCTCACTAATATAACTGAACAAAAGTGTGGGTTGTGTGCGTATGTGTTACCTTATAAGCGAGTGTTTTGCGATCTTCATTGTCCAGTATGAATCCATCATGAATGTCATCGGCTGAGATGTGTGTGTGTTTGACAGCAGATTCTTCCTCAGAATCTCCCATCATCCTTCTCAGCCGATCCACCTGAGTCACAGACACACATTAATGACATCATCATCATTCTCACCACCTTCACCATCATTGTCACAAGTGTATGTCAGCAGGTGTCTGTACCTCCAGCATCTGCAGTCTCTCTCTCTCCTCTCGGGCTAGTTCCTCTGCGCTCTTTAGTTTCTCTGATGGCTGAGCCTTCATATCAAAGCCCAGCTCACGCACCATCAGGTCATACTGCTCCAGCTGACAGACACACACACACACACACGTCAGAGTCATGAACACACACAGACAGAGTCATAATCACGCACACACACAGACATCAGAGTCACAATCACGCACACACACAGACATCAGAGTCACAATCACGCACACAGACGTCAGAGTCACGAACACGCACACAGACGTCAGAGTCACGAACACGCACACACAAAGTCATAATCACGCACACACACAGACATCAGAGTCAGAGTCACGAACACGCACACACAGAGTCATAATCACACACACGCACACACAGACATCAGAGTCATAATCACGTACACACACAGACATCAGAGTCAGTCACGAACACGCACACACAGAGTCATAATCACACACACGCACACACAGACATCAGAGTCATAATCACGTACACACACAGACATCAGAGTCATAATCACGTACACACACAGACATCAGAGTCAGAGTCAGGAACACGCACACACAGAGTCATAATCACGCACACACACACACAGACATCAGAGTCATAATCACGTACACACACAGACATCAGAGTCAGAGTCACGAACACGCACACACAGAGTCATAGTCACGTACACACACAGACATCAGAGTCAGAGTCACGAACACGCACACACAGAGTCATAATCACACACACGCACACACAGACATCAGAGTCATAATCACGTACACACACAGACATCAGAGTCATAATCACGTACACACACAGACATCAGAGTCAGAGTCACGAACACGCACACACAGAGTCATAATCACGCACACACACACACAGACATCAGAGTCATAATCACGTACACACACAGACATCAGAGTCAGAGTCACGAACACGCACACACAGAGTCATAGTCACGTACACACACAGACATCAGAGTCACAATCACGCACACACACGTCAGAGTCACAATCACGCACACAGACGTCAGAGTCACAATCACGCACACAGACGTCAGAGTCACAATCACGCACACAGACGTCAGAGTCACGAACACGCACACACAAAGTCATAATCACGTACACACACAGACATCAGAGTCATAATCACGCACACACACAGACATCAGAGTCAGAGTCACGAACACGCACACACAGACATCAGAGTCAGAGTCACGAACACGCACACACAGACATCAGAGTCATAATCACGTACACACACAGACATCAGAATCATAATCACGCACACACACATCAGAATCATAATCACACACACATCAGAATCATAATCACGCGCGCACACATCAGAATCATAATCACGCGCGCACACATCAGAATCATAATCACACACACACACATCAGAATCATAATCACGCGCACACATCAGAATCATAATCAACGCACACATCAGAATCATAATCACGCGCGCACACATCAGAATCATAATCACGCACACACACATCAGAATCATAATCACACACACACATCAGAATCATAATCACGCGCGCACACATCAGAATCATAATCACGCGCGCACACATCAGAATCATAATCACGCGCGCACACATCAGAATCATAATCACGCGCGCACACATCAGAGTCATAATCACGCGCACACACATCAGAGTCATAATCACGCGCACACACACATCAGAGTCATAATCACGCGCACACACATCAGAGTCATAATCACGCGCACACACACATCAGAGTCATAATCACGCGCACACACATCAGAGTCATAATCACGCGCACACACATCAGAGTCATAATCACGCGCACACACATCAGAGTCATAATCACGCGCACACACATCAGAATCATAATCACCGCACACACACATCAGAGTCATAATCACGCGCACACACATCAGAGTCATAATCACGCGCACACACATCAGAGTCATAATCACGCGCACACACATCAGAGTCATAATCACGCACACACACATCAGAGTCATAATCACGCACACACACATCAGAATCATAATCACGCACACACACATCAGAATCATAATCACGCACACACATCAGAGTCATAATCACGCGCACACACACATCAGAGTCATAATCACGCGCACACACACATCAGAGTCATAATCACGCGCACACACACATCAGAGTCATAATCACGCACACACACATCAGAGTCATAATCACGCACACACACATCAGAGTCATAATCACGCACACACACATCAGAGTCATAATCACGCACACACACATCAGAGTCACAATCACGCACACACACATCAGAGTCACAATCACGCGCACACACACATCAGAGTCACAATCACGCGCACACACACATCAGAGTCACAATCACGCACACACACATCAGAGTCACAATCACGCACACACACATCAGAGTCATAATCACGCACACACACATCAGAGTCATAATCACGCACACACACATCAGAGTCATAATCACGCACACACACATCAGAGTCATAATCACGCACACACACATCAGAGTCATAATCACGCACACACACATCAGAGTCATAATCACGCACACACACATCAGAGTCATAATCACGCACACACACATCAGAGTCATAATCACACACACACACACAGTCATAATCACGCATAATCACACACAGAGTCATGAATACACTCACACACACTTCACTGGAAAGTGTGATTACATGTATCAGGTCACCTTGGGTTTCTCACACAACTCTTTTCTTTCTGCTTTTGGGGTTTTGTGGGCCAGAAGGTTCTGGATGGATTTCCACTCCTGGTCCAGTTTCTCAGTGAGCTCCTGTGTCTCCTCTTTCTGAATCTGGCGCTCACGCTGATAAAAATGGAAAAACTATTTAAAATCAGAATACATCGTGTTTATATAGATTCTGAATGTCCAGAGACTGATAAAAAACACTGTTTCAATAAACCACTGTGAATATTTTAGGACTTTCTGATTTCTGGATATAGATTTTTAAAAAGCATTTTCAGACACTGTACTGAACGCTTGTGAAGCTGATAATAAGATCTTATAGTTCTGGAGGTCACACACTCAGATCTACAGCTGGACTCTGTTTACAGTCAGTCATGTGTGAGAGTGTTTAACCTTCTCCTGCTTGGATTTAATGATGAGTTCTTCTATCAGCTCCTGTCGGGATTTGGGTTTGTGTTCATCATCTTCATCTCCTGCATTCTTCTTCCTCAGTAAACCTCCTCCTCCACCGAAATGTGAGGCAGTAAGCTCAGCTGCAGGTGTACAGGTGGTCAAACACAAGCAGATGTGATATATGAATGTAGATGTTTAAAGTAGATGTGTCACCTGACAGCAGGCCTTTCTCCTCTGAGTCACTTTCACTGTCAATCATATCTGTCATCGTCTCCATTTCAGCCAGAGATTGGCCGTAGTGAGTGAGCTCCTCCCCCTCATTCAGGTTATACATGTCCTTCCTGTTCTGAGTGCGCTACACACAGAACATGCACACATCTCATCTGTTTTATTGACATGCATCAGAAAGCAATTACAGTCATGATGGTGCTGAGGGAATATAATGACAATGCTACAAATGTGATGATGACATATAAATGATAATGCTGTCATATATGTGATGAAAATGATGCTCTTGTAAATGTGATGGTGATGTAAATGTCATGATGCTGCTGTAAATGCGATGATTATGATGTAGATTATTATAATGATGGTGCAATAAATGTGATGATGATAATGCTGTAAATGTGTCACCTGTCTCTCCAGTGTAAATCTCTGCAGTATTTTCTCCTCTGGTGTAAGTTTACTGTCATATTCACCAAAGCGTCTGTCTATGAACTGGTTGCTTTTGTCTTTCAGCTTAAACTCCTTCAGAAGAGTTTCTTTTCTCTGCATACAAATCAAACAGTGTTCATGTAACATTCTTAGAAAAGTGCTCAATTTACTCAACAGAATTGACCTAATTTAGTTTGGGTAAGCAAATATACGTAGTTCAGATATACGTTGTGGAAGAGATTCATTATATCAGATAATTAGTGTCGATAAACAGCAGTTCTGTTCTGACACCTCATATACCGACATGAACTATTTTTCTGCGCAGTAAAAGTGGAAACGTTGTCTGTACGGAAACTGACTTCAGAAATAAACACTTGGGAATGTTTTACTGCAGTTAAAGTGTGTCACTGCAGGGTACCTCCAAGAATATCATGGTAGTTTCTGCTAGTGGATAGTATGAGTTTACCTTATTAATGGCTTTGGATCGAGAGACTCCCGGCAGACCGACATCATGTTTACTCTTGCGACCCAGAACCTCGAACTTCTTGCGGTTGATTTTCACTTCAAACGGGTTCTTCTGGATCTCCGGAGCCGCTTTACATTTACGGACTTTATCAGAAACATTTCTGCTCGACTTCTGCTGATGTTTCCCCATCACAACACACACCTCAGATCAGATACTGGTGAAAAGAATAACTCACGTCCATATGAGCTTCAATCTCACACTTCATCTAATCCTCACACGCACACGCGGTGCACACGACCGAGGAGACCAGACACACTGCTGCCGCTTAGCGCCCCCTGCGGCCGGGAGGACACAACACACACGCACACACATCAGCCGAACAGCGTCCGAGTCTGTAGCCAAAAAATGTTAATACATTTTAAATGAAAGGTTTTTTTCCTGTGGACAGGATTTTTTCCTTTGTAATAATAAGCATTTTCCTGTAAGATCAGGGATGTGTATTTAAACAATAAATAATAATAATGTTTTTTTTACTCTGAAGCTGTTTACTGGACATTTCACTGCAGGCGCGAGTCATTGTGGGTTAATAATCAAAAGGATTTATGGTGGCACACAGATCCACAACTGAAGAATGTGTCCAATCTGGAAACAATCAGAACAGTTTCTGTGACTCTCTCTCGCTGCTCCTTCTTTGTGCAGTTTCTGTCTCATTTCCCAGTGATGACACAGGATGTGACTCAGGCTTTGGTCGTGTGTGCGCTGGGGTCTGCAGTGGGGTCTGTGTGTGTGTGCGTGTTGGGGTCAGTGTGTGTAAGTATAATTTATCAGCTGTATTTGTCCTGAATCAGTGGAAAACCTTTCCTAACACTTCACACACTGACCTGAATGATCATACTAATAAACACACACTTCCACCAGTGTTGCCGGGGGCACTAACCTCCAGAATGTTTTGCAGGAAATTCAAATGAAAAACACCATACAGCCAGCAAGACAGCCGTGATTTGTCATGGCTTCTTTATTTAACAAAGGCGATGTTGAGTGAACAGACAGACAGTCACACAGACAGACAGATGGCTGGAGTCAATACATGTATTTGGCTCTTTGGGCTGTAAGATTGACTGAACTTTAGGATCTGATACACATCGTTATTCATTTTGGCACTGTCTCATTGTAATACAGCACAACACTGATCTGAGTTCAGTTTAAAATCCCACTAACACTGAGAGCAGGAATATCACAAAACATTTCACCCCAAAATAAGAAAGAAAAAGAAAAAAGATTATGCTGCATAGAGAAAATGAATCTGTTTATTGACAATTAAGAATACTTTCATGATATGATTCTCATGACTTTACTGAGGTTAATTTGTGCTTAACAGTCATGAAATACAAAGATCTTAATCCTAAAATTGCTTCATTTTCTCTATGCAAAAAAACCCCATTTAACTTCTCTTAATTTAGCGTCTTTTGATTCACCACGGTAAACTCAGAACACAGAGGTGTGTGATACTGCTCAGTGGTTCCTCTTGTGAATGAGTGACACAGTCCTGCAGAATATTTACATTATATACACACATATTTACATCAGCTTGTAGTGGCAAACACAAACCTAGTACAGGAAACATAAACAGTAGAAAAAGATTCCACAGACTGACAGGTAATGCAACACAAAACAACACAATGCGCTCAGTCAAGTGGTGGAGGCGTGTTGAAGATTGAGCATCTCTTTCACAGCAGACAGATGAGACTCTTTCCCTCTTCTATTTCCTCCTGGACTTTATCACTGGATGTGGCGATCTCAGCCTGTGCAGAGAACACAGCACAGACGAAGGTGAGGATGGTTCCGCCCAATGCGGTGTAGAACGCCCAGCCCATAGAACACAGCCCCAGTTTATAGGGAGAGGCGTCTGGACCGCAGTACAGCTGGACCTTATCAGAACCCCAACCAGCAGGGTACAGCATCAGACCCAGAATCAAAAACAGACCTGCAGAGAGAGAGAGACAGAGAGAGAGAGAGAAAGAGAAAGAGAAAAAAGAAAGAGAGAGAGAGAGAGTTCTGTTATTTTGGGAGCAGCTGATGCATAGTGTCAACGAGCTCACTAACATGAAGAATGTGGGTTACAGTTTTTATTTTTACCAGGGCTTTGACCATTCCTCTCACAAACAAACACATTGTCAGTTTCATTCTTGATAATTTGTTTCTCAGTCTGGTCTTAGAACTTAGTTTGTGTAAAATTCACAATTCAAAAAGGCATATTCTGTCATCATATATAAAACAATTAATTAGTTCACCTGAACTTTCAAACTGAATCCTCAACCTAAACACACTTAATCCCACTTAAACTAAAACAGTTAAATTTTTTCTTCAGTGAAATACACATTATACATCTGTAAAGTTCATTCCTCCTTACAGCTTCTTCTGGCCAAAAATGGCACAGCTTGTGAAATCTAGTCACTGGTTCTTCTTCAGAAGTCTCATTGTAGGAGTCTGAGAGTAGAACTGTAAACCTGTTCACACTGACAACAGTTCAGATCAGTGCAGTGATTCTGAGAAAGCTCCTGTTATTTTAATGTGTATCAGATCAGTACTGTGTATCAGTGTGTGTAATCAGTGTGTATCAGCCAAGGTTTCTCCCTGTGTGTGTGTGATCATGTGCTTACTCAAGAGTTCACACAACCTTACACATTATGTCTGTGTGTGTGTGTGTGTGTTTATGTCTGGTATAATATGAGGACACGAAAAGTAGGTCATAAATTCTTTCCACATGTTGAGGGTCTAAAGGCTTGAGAGCTGCTCTCATTCAGAAACATTCTAACTCAGCATCCTGTCTTATCTGTTCAGTAAAGCTGGAGACAAACTAAAAACTAGCTGTAACAATCTAAGACTGCACTAAACACATCCACTGGAGCAGATTCTAGTCTTTGACAGTCAGAGAGGAGTACAAACATAACAATCCAGTAAGTCCACTGTACAACACACTGGTTTGGACATTCTGCCCAAAAATCTGTATACTGATTTAAACCTGTTAGCTCAAGGTTATAGTTCTGTTTTGTCACTTACATATTCTTTATTAAATATGTACAGAACAACACTGTTAATCCAGTTTGATCTTACCCTGTAAAAGTTGTCACCTCCTTCTGTGACAGGACATGCTGGTCAAGTATGGTGACCTGTACTCAGAATTTGTCCTCTGCATTTAACTCATCAATCGCAAGAACCAGTCGCAAAACTTTGTGTAGTTTTTACACACACACATTATACAACTTTTTCTGCCGACTGTAAACAATGACTCTGTTTACTGACACACACATTCTCTCTCTCTCTCTCTCTCTCTCTCTCTCTCTCTTCTCTCTCTCCCCCCCCCCCCTCTCTCTCTTCTGTGTGTGAGTGTGTTCGAGCGTTCTTATTTGAAAATCTAAAATATCAGAAAGTTTTCTATGAGGTTAGGTTTAGGGTTAGTTTAGGGGGACAGAATATACAGTTTGTACAAAAACTATTACATCTAGGGAAAGTTCCCATAAAACATGAAATGTGTGTTTGTGTGTGTCTCACCTGCTATGGCCTGCAGCAGTCCACACACATTAAAGATGCTTTTCTTCATGATACTCTGGAAGCACATGGTGAACACTGATATAAAGGCCACGGCACACAGCAGCAGAATTCCGGCCGCGAGGAAGATGGAAGTGGCCTGCCAGAACCCACTGGCGATCTCTCCGAAATGCATGGCGTACGGTCCACACAGAACGCCCCGCCGCAGGTGAGGCAGTCGGATGCATCGACCATAGATGCCCAGCGTGGGGCGGTATGCCTCGCCTGCAGCAGTTGCCCCATGCTGAGAAAACACAGCGTCCGGTGTTCGTGGAAATCCAACCAGCCAATCAGTGCTCATGAAGGCGATGAGCTCGCTGAACGCAGCCACAATGCTGAGCAATGTCCAAAGCATCGAACGACATGTCACAATCACATGACACATGGTGCAGAGGTCAAGGGTCACAGGGACCAGTGAATGTTTCTTACAAACAAATGGAAAGATTAAGGTCTCTCTCTCTTTTCTGTGTTGTTCAGATGTTGAGTTCCTTCCACTCTGTGTCTCCTCCCACGTCTGGATTCTACATCTTACTGTGGAAGTCTGACCATCACCTCACAAACATGACTGGAGAAAGACAGAAACACCTTTTCTTGAGTGTACAACATCACCAAAAAAAAGAATGCTCACACAGAAGAATCATAACATGTCATGTGACACAAGTGCTTATAAACCCCTTAGCTGTGAAATACAAACGTCATCCATCAAATCTGATGTGTGTGTGTATGTCTTGGTTTATAATAAATGTGTTCACTACAATTACTGAATCAAACACAAGCAGACAAACTTAGACAGATCAGCGCAACACACACACTCCAGTTCCAACACAAATCAAGAGCAACTGATCCAAGTCAGGAAAAAATGCCCCCTGCCAACTGTCAGGCTCCACCTCCTTCAACCCCTTGCACCCAATGCTCATCTCTCAGGCTCGGCCCATAAGCAGCCCTGAATCTAGGTTACAATAACACACAACCTAGCAGCAGCAGTTCTCTCTCTCCTCTTGAGATGAAACCTGAGTCCTGCAGGCCACCTGTGACCCACTAAACTAAATGGTGCTAAAGTTCAGAACTCCATCACTCATCTGATCATAAAATGGTATGAGATGATCAAATCCAGATGAACGAACCATCCGGTCAAGAGGAACCGAGGGGGTGTTTACACAACCCTTTTTACAATTAAAAACGGAAAACATTTCATTCATTTTGGCCATTTATATACATGACAACACCCTGAAACGGGTTTTAATTTATTGAAATTTATCTGCAATTTTTTTTTGTGGATCATCTGAACAGGTATTGTTTTGACAACATTGTCTTCTGTACGCAAAGAACATTTAGTTTTTATTTGATTATCAATAATCACATGACAACAGAACACTGAGCTCACGGTCAAGGAAATAAAAAAGTGAAACAAACTGCAGACTAAAGAAATCTAAAGAGCTCTTTTATCTTATTGCTTGCTGACTGACAGAAACGGTGAGTGATATCTCCTCCTGCCTCTGTATCGTTCTTGTGTCCATCTGTCTGCAATCATTCAGGTGTAGAAAAAACATTTACTCTACTGTCAGACGAACGTTTCCTCCTGTGTGAGCAGGAGCACAGAAACACAGTGTGTTGATTCTCCACCTATCTATGACAAACATTTGCTCCTGTTGACCACCCGACCCCAGATCAGCTCAAATTCTATTTAATCTCACATATGGTTCTGCTGTCTTATAAGACGACGATTTTCAGCACAAATGTGCATGAAGGTCATGGAAAAACTGCCTTCATACAAACATGTTCAATTAGATCATATTTACCGGGTCTGAATTTCTGAGTGTTGCCTTGACAACCCTTTATAAGTAGATTATTGGCTGTTGGTGATAAAACAGCACTCCACCTCAAAACAGTCATACTATTGCGTGTGTGATCCACAATGACACCCAGCCCTAACCTGTCAATCAGGTCCAGATGGGACTGTAGCGGAGAATGAGGATTTGTCCGGCCACTCTGGGCTCTGTGAAGGAAGAGGAGGACAAAAGGAGGAATCCAGAAGAAATTCATCACAACAGTGCTCTGACACTCGATGATGTCATCCTCCTTTACCAATTTCAGACTGAACCCACACAATCTCACAAATGGTTTCTCAGCTTCAGGAAGGGTTTCACTCGAGTGTGGACACTGAATTAAGACCTGATGAAGTTTCCAGCAACCTGTGCCATTGTTTGCGTTGTGAGTTCTCTCAGGTTTGGGATCTAAGAGAGAAACTAATCCCATAATCCATCAATCCACAAATTTACACCTTGTTTAAGTCTCCCTTCTGTTTTCACCACAGGAAGCATGGATACTTCACTAAACACTTCAATAGTTAGTGTGCTATGTCCTGAGGTTTCACCGGATTGCTAGCATGGAAAAAACCATATGTTCACACAGGTCTGCTGGAAAAACACCTGTTCCCATACTATACCATAATGCTTCAGGAGAGAAAACCTGTGATTAGTATCATATCATTAGTATCATTAGTATCACCTAAAGTATCATATCCCATAATGCAACGCACTCCACTTCACCCTCCTGTTATAACTGTAATACATTTACACATTTTAATTATTTACATCAAAGGCTTTTAACACCAAACTGTATTGAACTCTAAAACAACTATTCATGTTTCTATGATTCAATAAGTTAGTGGGGTGAAAGATATTGGTGATTGCTCTTTAATACTCTATGCAGTATAAAAACCATCTACTAACTAGACGTTTATATTACTGAATGCAGTACCAGTCAGGGTTAGGGTTAGGGTTAGTCAGAATCTGTGCAGGGATATATTTGTGTGGCCTCTGGGAGATAAATTGTGTAGAAGAGGTGATTTCCTCATTTCCTGTTGTCAAAAACACCTCTGAATGCAGTGAGGGTCACATGACAGAAAACAATAGCCAACTGTAAATGCTCCAGTCTCTGTGGGTGGTCAACAGAACCAGAACTCCCCCCGGAAACAGCAACTGTCTGCATTAGACAAGACAGGTCAATACGTGCACGCACGCACACACGCACGTGCACACACACTTCAATCAGACACTCAGAATGTCTGAAAACTTATAGAAGGAAAGTACAGATAAATACAAGTGTGTGTGTTGGTGTATCGGGGTCTCTGTGACCTCTCTGCAACAGCAGCAGGAAATCCGCCTCTCTATTGTTCAGGCCAACTGTTTGTCCGTTTAATCTGGTCTAGCTGAAGGGCTTCCCACAAAACACCACAGGAGCAGTACACAAAACCTCCAGGACAACCTGAATGACTGTGTGGGAGAGAACAGCTTAAGCAAGCAGCTCAATAACCAACTCAAGGAAACTTGATGGGGAAGATAAACATTAACACAATAACAGTGACAATCAAAAGTCCATCATTCACCACGAGTCACATTCTGAATTAAACTTAATTAGCTTTTAAAGCTACACGAACACACTAAATGGAGCACACTACA
This sequence comes from Chromobotia macracanthus, assembly GCA_036877525.1. NCBI lineage: Eukaryota > Metazoa > Chordata > Actinopteri > Cypriniformes > Botiidae > Chromobotia > Chromobotia macracanthus. The sequence continues at coordinate 15,062,957 of JAZGTH010000005.1, forward strand.
TCAGCCGTTTCCATCACAGACATCAGACATCGTTTGTCTATACACACAGAAAACCCCTCATACACACACACACACGCACACACAGTGTTTGACAGAAAGAGGCCATCCAAACAGCTCGAATAAACTGGACCCACTGAGCTTCAGGATGAATATTATTCCGGGAGTGTAAGGGATTTATAATAATACCATAAAACATCTGAACATTCCATAATGACAGAGAATGTGAGAATAAGAAATACTGAAATAGTAGAGTCTTTAGAACTGCAGTTAGATCATTATATTAAAAGCAATAATAACAATTTACAAAATTAAGCCAAGTTAAATTTTGCTCATTTATTCACAAGCACACTCGGTCACCTACACACGTTCCTTCCCCTGCAGAAACAGAAAATGACCGTTAATAAACAGTCATTAATCATCACAAAATCAACAACAGAATCAGCACAAAAAACTGTTTACCTGAAAACACTGCTGATGCCAACACAAACACATTGTTTCTCTTAAAAATGTTGAAAAAGATTACAATTTCCCAGCTAAGTTAATCAGTAGCACTTAACAAACATGTTAAAAATGTTATCCCATTAAATACAGAGACAGCAGTTTTTTACATAATGTCACACACACACACTTTAAATCCAAGACAACAGTCATTAATAGCACAATGTAAAAACACTGACTGAATCACAATCTATCATTCACACACCAAACAAATTACAACACACACAGGCCAGAAAAATACACCTCAACACAATCACTACGAAACACACTGATTGGACAGTAAGCCACTCATTTGAATACAGCTGTAAGCCCAGCTTCTGTCCCAGCCAATTAAATGTCTGCTACTATGGTAACCTGTGTGGAACCACACTGGTTCATCCTAAACCACAGTGTTACTAAGACAATTTTACACTTATGTTTAAATGATAACATGGTTCTGCAGTACAGAGATGAATAAAGCAAGACAGCTCCAGAGGGGCCCGGAACACAAGTGTCCCCTGAGCACGGCCCCGCTGCTAACAAAGAGAGACAAAAACTGTCCTGAAGGGCAGGCAGTGAGGGTTTTGTTGGGGGTGGGAGGGGTGGGGCTGTTGTGTCGTGTTGGGCTTAAAACATACCCTGCTGCTTTCACAGAAAATAACACACTGAGCTCGGGAACCAACACACACCCCAAAATGAGAGAAAGAAAGAGAGAAAGAGAGAGAGAGAGAGAGAGAGAGAAAGAGGGTGGAGGAAAAGGAATTTGCCTAATGCAGCACAATGAAAAGCACACGCTTTAAAGAGAAAGAGAGAGGGGGGGAGAGAGAGTGTGGGTTTAGTTCAGCACTAATCATACAGTGTGCATGACTGATCCACACTACACACATAGAAGAACCTTGAGATAGCAGCTTCAGTATACACACACACACACACACACACACACACACACACACACACACACACACACACACACGTTTGACAATATTGGCAAGGTCATTCCACAGACATCCACTGATTTCATATCAGGCTAATGTTATTTTCAATCCCCCAACCCAAACCCTCCCCCTAAACCTAACCTCTCCCCCTAAACCTAAACCTAACCTCACAAAACCCAAACCCTCCCCCTAAACCTAACCTCACACAAACATGTGAGCGACAAGATTAAAAGAAACATAATATCTGACTGATTTATGAGCCTTTAAATTTAGTGAGAACCAGTAAAATGTCTCAAGTTGGTTATGGTTTCACTATGTTAGTGAGGAGATTTGACTCACAAATATAGATAAAATTGTACACACACAGTGCACACACACAGACAGTGCACACACACAGACAGTGCACACACACAGACAGTGCACACACACAGACAGTGCACACACACAGACAGATCTTGCACACTCACAGACAGTGCACACACACAGATCTCACAGACACGCACACAGACAGATCTCTCACAGACACGCACACAGACAGATCTCTCACAGACAGATCTCTCACAGACAGATCTCTCACAGACAGATCTCTCACAGACAGATCTCTCACAGACACGCACACAGACAGATCTCTCACAGACAGATCTCTCACAGACAGATCTCTCACAGACAGATCTCTCACAGACAGATCTCTCACAGACACGCACACAGACAGATCTCTCACAGACACGCACACAGACAGATCTCTCACAGACACGCACACAGACAGATCTCTCACAGACACGCACACAGACAGATCTCTCACAGACACGCACACAGACAGATCTCTCACAGACACGCACACAGACAGATCTCTCACAGACACACACACACAGACAGATCTCTCACACACACACAGACACACACATCTCTCTCACACACAGACACCCACACGTAGACAGATCTCTCACACACAGACAGACAGATCTCTCACACACAGACAGACAGATCTCTCACACACAGACAGACAGATCTCTCACACGCAGACAGACAAACCAGACAAAGAAAAAACAACATAGAAGAAAATAAACAGCAGCTCCATCTTCTACTGTTGTCTTTCAATCAATATTCAATACGGTCATCATTTACACACACACTCACGAGAACAAACTGTATGACTTTCTGTTGTAGAACACACAGTTTGTATACAATGAATTTGAACAACATGACATTAAACACCAGGCAGTCCAGAAAACTCACTCTAGATTCTGATGCAGTATGGAGAAGAGCAGCGTGTATGTTCCTGCTGGTCTCAAGAACATGAGGGGGAGAAAGCGGTTTTTGGGTGAACTGTTCCTTTAAGACACATGCCTGTTTGTTTCTGGACAGCAGGGTTGGCGTGGAGAACTCTGGCCTTCATTTAGAGGCAGCGCGGCTTGGCTGGTTTTAATTCAATCAAACATGCTCCTTTTAACTGGGAGCACTGCATGGAAAACTCTAGCACGTAATGAGACCCATTTAAACAGAACCGGCAACAGCCAGACTTCTGTCAGAGTAACACATGAATGTGAATTCTGTGACCTGCCTAACCAAAGTATTCAAGCATTCACACTAAATAATAATATAATGATCATTCATGGCTAAAGCATTTGTAAACCATGACAGACAATGGTGAAGAACCCGAAGCTGTTTAACCCATTTAAAGTTAACTCTCACTGTTAGTCATTGTTCTTCAGCTGTTGTGCCTGTAAGCCCTTTGACCTCCACGCTACATTCAATTAGCATTTAAAACTCAGTGTTTGGCTAGTTTCCATTTTTAAACACACAGGTACATTGTGGCTCTTATTACTGCTGCTCTTACTGTAAAAATAAGACACAGCAAGTCTGTTAAACATCATCCCAAACAAGCATCTTATCTGCTAATGCTGAAACGTCATCTCTGTTCCAAATCTGCTGAGATGCCTTATTGTCTACTGTTTACACAGGCAGCAGAATCTAACTGAAATGTAATGCACGTCACAACAGCAAATTGCTAAACTAACAATACTTCAATACGCATAAAATACACACAATACAAAACAATTTAAATATGTATTTAAATTGATTAAAGTCTGCTGCAGTGCATTCTGGGAAGGATACATACTATGCAGTCTTACAATCTGAACAAAGTGAAGCATTGCTGAATCCAGCACTATTTTCCTCTCTACATTTAATAACAGCCTTCAGGAATGAGCCTTCATGCTTTTAAATGGTCTCTAGTTAGACAGCTTACTAGATTTTGAAGCGGAGCTATTTTGTCTTTGTTGCATTACTTTGGGATTCTTAAAAAGGAGAAAGACCAAACAAGCGTCTCTCTCTCTCTCTCTCTGTGGTGGATGAGGAGAGCGTGTTTTCTTCTGGCTCAAACCGCCTGTAATGAAGCATCTGCTTTTCTTCCACAGTGGAAGGACCGTCCAGCATAAAGACCAGCTGCCTGCTCTTATTCTTAGCTTCTATAAAGTCAATGTTCACTGATGATCGAGCGCTGGTAAACCATCCAACCTCAAGCACATCTTAAAGGGGCAGCGCAGGAAAAAGACATCCCATTGTAAGAGGTCCTACAGAGAGATGGACTTCCTCATCCCTAAACCAGGAGTGGAATATATTGTTATATAAACAATATCAGGGATGCACCGATCGGATATTTAGTATTAGAATTAGTCTGATACAGGCCAAAAATCTTGGATGGGAAATGCCAAAACCAGTTATAAAAATCAGATACAATCCATTATGATATGAATGCACTGTGCGACATGCTTTCAAAAGAAATGTGTCACAGAGCTGTACAGTTATAAAAAAAAAAGATCTGCTAGATGAGGAGGAGCATGCGACTTCTGTGCAGCAAAAAAAAAAAACAATTGTTAAAGTTATTTATGGGCAAAACCTCTTCAGGATCTTAATTTTACTATCAATTATATAACTTTGTTTTATTCACACTGTTTTCATTCTGTTTGCTGTCTGTGTAGTTTGATTCTAGACATACGATTCTTGTGCTTTATCTGTTATTCTGAAGCATGAGACTTTAGATTCACTCTGTCACGCAGAAGAATATAGTTTTCATCATAAAGCAACAGTGCATTGTTTATGGTCAAAACGAACGTAGACTAGAAAAAGGAACAATTTAGTCATTAAGGCAAGAAAGTGATGTCAGCTGTGTCTCACAGTCAGCATCTAATTTTCAGCACTGTTACAGTAAGTACCAGAGACCAGTACCAGTGAGACATGAAAGACACTGAAAAATACAGACCAGCCTCAACTTACAGCTCAGACATCTGAGGTATCCTTCACACATTGGAGAACAGATACTGTCAGCTGCCACGGATTACAGCCACACACACAATACATTCCATCACCTACACAACACCCTCAACTAAAGCCCGGTATAAACACAGAGTATTCACACATCACTTTATTACACCAGAAACATATTAGAAGTACAGAAACCCAATAGATTCTATTCTCTAATGTCTTCCTCTGCTCCACTGTTTCATTCAGGCATTGTGGGATGTCAAAATATTAAAACATGCTCCACTTGCAAACGATGCACTGAGAAATAGTATAGCCAACTGCAAGAGGGTAAATTTTAAAAACATACAAGTTTCACAAACACACAACTCCTTCTACCTTAATTTAACTTTGTCTAATTATTCCTAAACTCTATGTAATTCAGGTGCAAGGGGTAATAAGGTCTACCTTAACATCTATTCAACAACTACCTGTTAAGACTAAAGATGTTTCCGGTAGATTTAGTGCCTAAAACATGATATTTAACTTCGATTTCAAATGCAGTTTTTACGCTTTTATAGTGGATAGTCTGTGACATGGCTAACAAAAGTTGTCGGTTGGTTGTAGGTGTTGCAAAACAAAATTGCATTGTTGTTACATATGTGGGTTAAACAAACAGCAGCACACAAATGTATTATTAACAGCTTAGATATTTCACAGAGGGGAGAAGTGTAGCGGAGAAGGATCGGCAGATACTCAAGGTTGCATCATTATCAGACATAAAAAGTGGTATGGTGCCATACATAATAAATATAGGGCGTAAGTAAAATACTTTTCACTTTTGAGTGGCCACAAATGAAATCATCAAAATGTCTAAAGCACAATAGGTGAAATGGATTACTGATCAGGCTAAACTCTGGTCTAGTTAAACTGGATAAATAAAGTGTACATTAAACAACAACACGACCTAAAAACAATTTTCAATTAAAAACTTCTTCCTAAAGAACAGAAAAATCTTGTGATCTCATCAACACCTCAACTTTTAGCAATGAGATAAACAGAGAGCAAATGGAGACTTTTGCTTTAGAGACCTAAACAAACGCCCCAAACCGACAGCACATTACCAACCATGATCCATGAGCAAAATCTTTTATGATTTATCTTTTATCTTCGTGCTAACGAATTTCGTTAGTTTTCACAGAACCCCTGAACGGATGTTTGTCCATGTGAAAGCGCAGTACTGCCGGGATTTCTGTAGAGAAGCTGGTGTGAATGAAAAGGTCTGACGAGCAACCAAACGCTCCCTTTGAATAAAACGAATAAAATGAATCACCGACATCAACTGAGAGAAACGCAAAACTCACACGAACAGAAGCGCGTTTCCCCGTTAAACGCTGAACGAGAAACGGAGCTTCGCGGAAGAAAGAAGCAGCTCGACGCTTCTGCTGCCACGACGTTCCGTTCTGACACAACGACGGAAACCGACACGATTCACTTTCTCACTCACATCTCCGTTTCTGTCGTTTAACAAACCGGTGAATATATTAAACGAGATCGCTTCATAAATCTACCGTGTTCATTAAAAACGAAACGATGAGGTCGTATAAATCTGGAGTATGAAGTAACACAAAGATACTCACGCTCGCGCGCTCTTCAGCCGAAATAAAGTCGATTATTTCAATCATCGAGAAAACGACGATTTTCGATCAATGATCCGCGAGCTCACCGACCGACTCTCACACTCTCTCTCTCACCCTGTCTCTCTCTTTCACTCTGTCTCTCTCACTCTGTCTCTCTCACTCTGTCTCTCTCACTCTCTCTGTCTCTCTCACTCTCTCTGTCTCTCTCTCTCACACACACTCTGTCTCTCACTCTCACACACACTCTGTCTCTCACACACACACTCTCTCTCTCACACTCTCTCTCACTCTGTCTCTCTCTCTCTCACTCTGTCTCTCTCTCTCTCTCTCACACTCTGCCTCTCTCACTCCCTCTGTCTCTCTCTCTCTCACTCACACACACTCTGTCTCTCTCTCACTCACACACACTCTGTCTCTCTCTCTCACACACACTCTGTCTCTCTCTCTCACACACACACTCTCTCTCACACTCTGCCTCTCTCACTCTCTCTGTCTCTCTCACTCCCTCTGTCTCTCTCTCTCTCACACACACTCTCTCTCTCTCTCACACACACTCTGTCTCTCTCTCACTCACACACACTCTGTCTCTCTCTCTCACACACACTCTGTCTCTCTCTCTCTCACACACACTCTGTCTCTCTCTCTCACACACACTCTGTCTCTCTCTCACTCACACACACTCTGTCTCTCTCACACTCACACACACTCTGTCTCTCTCTCTCACACACACTCTGTCTCTCTCTCTCACACACACTCTGTCTCTCTCTCACTCACACACACTCTGTCTCTCTCTCACTCACACACACTCTGTCTCTCTCTCACTCACACACACTCTGTCTCTCTCTCTCTCACACACACTCTGTCTCTCTCTCTCACACACACTCTGCCTCTCTCTGTCTCTCTCTCTCTCACACACACTCTGTCTCTCTCTCTCTCACACACACACTGTCTCTCTCTCACTCACACACACTCTGTCTCTCTCACACTCTCTCTCTCTCGCACCGTCACCACGGCAACTCGCCGGCGCGTCCACGCGAGTGCAGTACAGTGCTGGTTATGGTTAGTTACGTTGTTTGTAAGCAGCGGTGTATAAAAACAATAGAAGTCTATAGAATGTCCTCATTTAGACGGATAAGTAAATGTGTGTGTGTACAGGTTTATATTTGTGAGAGTAAAATGTCCTCACTAACAGTGAAATATGATGACAATCAGCTTGTGAGACATTGTACTGGTCCTCACTAAATAAAAAGGCTCATAAATCAGTCAGATCTTGTTTTTAGGTTTGAGGGGGTAGAGTTGGGGGATAAAAATAACATTAGCCTGATATATAAAATCAGTGGGCGTCTATGGTCTTTGGTTGGGTTGTTCTTGAAAGGTTGTGAAATGTTTGTGTGAGGCTGGGTAGTATTTGTCAAAATATTAAAACATGCTCCACTTGAAAACGATGCGCTGAGAAATAGCATAGCCATCTGCAAGAGGGTAAATTTTTTTACACTTTTATAGTGGATAGTCTGTGACATGGCTAACAAAAGTTACATACACACACACACACACACACACACACACACACACGTGTTTAGAATAGCACACTGGAGTCTGGTCACCTCGCAGGCTAAGATTGGTTGTAGGTGTTTGGATGGCACACATTTTTCAGCCACTGTAACCCTGAAAGACCACAGCAAACAGATCTTAGATCAGACTGAAAACATATTCTCTCAAATTCTCTGATGGATATTAATACTGCAGCACACAACTGAACAGGAGGTGTGTAAATAGAGTGATCTGCACTAGCTCACTCACCCTCAAAATCCTCACCCTAAAATTCCTTTAGAAGAAATAAAATTAGGCACAAATGAGCCAGTAGTTGTTATCAATAAATGTCTAGAACTATAAATTCATGTCAATAGAGATGTTTGATTTTCTTTTTCTTTTTTTTGGTAAACTACCCAAGATAAACACAATACTCAAACATGAATAAATGCATAAATGTGCAGTCAGTTTAAGACCTGTACGGATCTCTAGAGATGTAGATTATAAATGTGACAGGTTCTGTAAGGTGGTGTTCAGGAAGTCTGTTTTCAGTAAGTTTATTGTGGCAATCATATGGTCTGTAGGTTCTCAGTGAACCGTCACAACAATAGATGACGGTAATGCACAATTTTAGTTTGTGAAGAAGAAGAGTGATGCTGCACTGCTTCAAAGAATTGCTGGTTTGTAGGAATGTAGTTTTTGGTTCTCTACACCACCCCTACTGAAAAATGTCATCAGCTACTGGAAAAGCTATACTGTAAAACTCTCCTGTCAAGCTGCTGTAAAATGTAGTTATGCAGCACTGCTACTTGAAGTTAGCTACCTCCAATACTGTTAACCTGAGTTATTTTCACTCCACACTGAAGTAAACAATGTTCAGTATTTCTGCTTCACTGTACATGTTTCAATCTTTCACTGTTAAGTGTACAAGAGGTCACAAGAGGCAGAGACCTGTGCAAGAGGGGTCATGGGATCTCTTCCTACCTGCTGAAATTCCACACATCCATACAGAGCTGTACACATTCATTCAGTTTCATTTCCACAGAGAGTGTGTGTGCAATGCAACAGTTCTTACTGCAAATGATGATACAGCTGAAACAAGCCAGCAGTCCAGTGAAACCTGCTGTCAAGTGATCATTTACGATCAATAAAACTTTCAAGAAAACACAGAACTCATCTCTTCATCTGAACAGTGAAACAGAACTCATCTCTTCATCTGAACAGAGTCAAACAGAACTCATCTCTTCATCTGAACAGTCAAACAGAGCTCATTACTACCAAAGAAACCTTAAATGCTGGACCTGCTTCTCTCTAATCAGAACTCCTGTAGAGCCTCCACATCACAAATCTAATCTTCTACACTATCACTAAACTTTCATGACCACTCACCCATGTGACTAACGGGGATCACCACGGTAACATATGCCTCAGCTCTGGTTGTAGGGTGATTTCTCCCTCATGACCTTTGAAGTTAAGAAGAGTCTGTCTGTCAAACTAGGGCAGAAAATGTCATTTTAGTTAATCAGCTTTCATATTTGCTCCAAAAACCGCAAAAATTATGTTACATATAAGTCATTCAGTAGCTTTATGTGAGGGACATACCCAGATATAAGTTAGTACTGAAAATTATGTGCTTACACACATTCATGTTATGGCGTATATGTGAGTGTCTGGATGCACTGAAAGGTTTCATGTAGTTTCTTATTGTCAGTTTCTTATTTGTGGTTGAAATAAAATTTGATTGTGTTTAACCCACAATCTAAAACTATTAAAAAGTAAAACTCAGTCCTCATGAGCTGTCCAGTGTAACAGGACAGACAGATGCAGCTCTGAGGACACTGGGCAGCAGTTCATCTCTCCTGACTTCATGGACCTCATGCTGTTTCTGTAAACGTCTCTGTGTGTGTGTGTGTGTGCAGGTCAAATTCCTCCTAATAAAAATTTGAAAATTTGATGTTTGTGTTGATACAGAAGTTGTGTCATGTGACATTCAGTGTGTAAAACATCATGATTCTCTGAAAACAGTTTCACATACACATTTACACATAACGCACAGACACGCAGTTGTGGCTTGCTGGTGTGTGTGTGTGTGTGTGTGTGTGTGCTGCCCACTTCTCTGTGTGTGTGTGTGTGTGTGTTCTACCCACTGTCAAACAAACAAAACAAACATGTTGCATAACCATTCACAGAAGAATTATCAACAGAAATGGACAGTATGATAAAACAGATCTGTCATTGATGTTTACAGTTGTCTCAAGATCATATCTGTGTTTTTTCAGAGTACAATAAAATCTGTTTATTCAAACAGAACACTAAATACTCTCTCACTGCAATTAACACTTTTCACTTAACAATCCAAATGAGGACATTTCATACAGTTTTATAAATCCCAAAACCTAACCCACACACAAATAATGCACTTATTTATGTGTGGGTTTTGCTGGCTTCTGGTTACAAATTTGTCCCCATTATGTAGTTAAATTCCGCTCCCCCCAAAAAAACCCCCAAAAAAACAGACACAAAGGAACAGGACTGACTCTGTGTTGTGACAGATGTGTGTGTTTCTCTGGTTTATTTGTGTGTGAGATTGTGCTCTCAGCTGTATCTCAGATGACCTCAGAAGAGAGTGTGGAACAAAATTATAACCTTCATCTGTCAGTGAGACACAAAATAAAAAATGACCTGTTTTCAGACAGATCTCTGGGGAATAATGGAGATCAGACTGATGTTGTGTTGATGTTTCTGGACTTTATCGTGACAGCTGCCAGTGTGAGCAGATTTTACCTGAAGAAGACAAAAGAAATTTTGAGCTGAAACAGTCTCATGTGACTGCACTTCAGTCTGAACAGATACGCTTTCGTGAAGACATGAATCCACACAAATACTAAATCAACACAGTAGAAACACAAGAATATCTTGTGTGTAAACAACAACATTTCTACCCAATGAAATATTCTAGAGCTTGACATAACTAGAAAGGTGTTATAAAAATAACCAAACACTAAGAGACTTTCTTAGTGTAAAAACGTCAAAGAAGTTCATTTTTAGTTGTTTGAGTTTATGTTAATGCTTGTTTTGTCTACATAATTTCAAGTTATTTTAAAGATCCCCTTGAAAGTTTGGCCCCAAATGGGCCCTGGCCCCCTGATTGAGACACTGATCTAAATTCATCTCAGACAGACTGAATGTATCTCTGTGGACTGTTGAACACTGTTTAAATTATTATTATTATACTGAAAAAAACAAATTGATTTGAAAGCCATGTTTGTTTGTAAGAGTTTTAATCAATATATGTGTTTGAACAGATCAATTTTTCAGTATATCATGTAAGAACATTTTAAAATCACTTACCAGCATTAATTATGTCCCTTAATTTCTCTCTGGCATACATGGTGACTGTGGAGGTCACATGATCTGATGTTTTGTGCTTTAGTCTGCAGACCACACAACAGACAATCTGCACACACTAATGTGCATACACACATCATTTCCAGATTTCTTTTGGGTAGTTATCATCTGTCCACAATTCACGTCCAGAGGTTTGGTGCCGTTACTCAATGCCCCAGCCAAACTCACAACAGTAGGCAGCCAGTTAGAGACGTGAAAGAGCTTTTGACTTACAGCTCCTGGCTGCTAGCGGTCTAGTCATGAAGGCCACACCTCTGACCCCGCCCTCCCAGAGTGACCACTTCCCTCCATGCAGAGGATAATTGTTTCCTCCTGTGAGGGTCTAACCACCATTATCTGACCAACAGATAAGAAATAGCGCCCCCTCACGGACTCATACTGGTACTGACACCAAAACGTTGATTTATGAGAGCTACCTTTCGTTAATCAGGTTCACGGGCAGGTAACCAAACGCCAGACTCTACTGAGTGGTGTAGCTGTACCATCCTGATGTTGTGTTTCCAACCACCTCAGTGGAGAACAAAGAGAAACATCTCTGAGAAAACATCAAGCAAAAATCAACCAAAAAATCAACCAAAAGCAACTAAATATTCATTCACCCTAACCCTAATTCTGGAAGCAAACAAACTAGACACGAGATTATCAGTGAGAATCACTTCAATTAAAATGTACAATTTTAAAAACTAGCAGTATTGCAGGTGTCATATGGAGTATTTTTATTATTTTTATGAAATATTAAAATTTCAGGTACAATATTCACAATGAGTAAATCAAGACAGAATTTTAATTTTTGGGTAAATTCATTCTACAGCATTAATTCTTTAAAAAATCAGCTAAGATAAAAAGTAGAAGAATTCCAGACAGATCTGGTGGAAGGTTCACCTGTGTAACAGCAGATTTTCAGGTTCTAGTCCTCAGTACCTGTTGAGAAGATGAGAACAGTGTTGTTCCTCAGTCCTGCATGCTGAAGGGCTTTGTTCACTTTCCCCACGGCTTCATCTATCGGCGACCATTGCTGCATGCTCTCGCCACAATCTGTCCTTCATGAAACTATAGGGGGCGACATAGTGCTCAAGTACCTGCACAGGCCATGAACTGCATGCAGGAAGAGAGGCTAAGAGAAAAATCAGTCAAAACCTCCTCCAGAAAGATCCTGCAAAAAGATCCAGACATCTCTGATGTTGTAGATTTATACACCTAAAATGGCCTCAGTGAGCTGAAACACAACACTGAAGACACTGAGATGTGTGTGTGTGTTTGTACTTCTCAGCTCTGTGCTGGTGAATGCGTGTGCGTACTGGTATTTCCTACATTATTCTGTACCAGTAAATTCTGACCTTGTGGTGACATTTTTATGTCCCCATGAAGAAACAAGCTTATAATTCATACATTGTTTTTTGAAAATTTAAAATAGCAGAAAGTTTAGGGGTAGGGTTAGTGTAGGGGGATAGAATAAAGTTTGTACAGCTAACCCTAGCCTCCACCCGATCTGCTGAGACCTCTCATGTTGAACACTCTGATGTTCAACCTCGCATCATGTGTGTAAATAAAGGCTCCTACTGTTCATGTCCCTAAAATCAGAACTATTTCCTCTTATAAATGTAGATTTGTACACTTGGCTTGTTGGTTCTTAGGACAAAATGTCTCTCTTAGTGAAAAATCTCTCTCTCTGTATTTGTAAGTCGCCATTTGTGATGTGCTAACTTTCTCAGCTCTATGCTGGTGAATAATTGTGTGTCTGACTGAACACAGAGGTAAACAAACTCAACCACAACTTAACTACTCAAACTTATATAACCTGCAGCTGCACGACATAAACTCCAGTGAGGAGACTTGAGTCATGAATATTCTTGAGTTACTGTAAAATTCTTCAATGACCATTCAATGAAACCTTTCCTCAGCATCCAGTCATGGTACGTAGATATTTATTCATGAGTCCTCGAATTAGATTACTCCTGTTCATCCATCCACCAAGTGTTTGATGTGTTATTAACTATAATCCTACTACAATCGTCATAAAACCAGTCATTAACACCAGTCAAAAAAACAGTTTGTGTTTATTTATAATGAATATACAATGAAATACAATGATAATGGAATAAACAGAGATGATCAGAAAAATTATACTGGAATTATATGATTTGCAAGACTGAGATTGTTTAATTAGGACTCTGGCTTTGAATTAAATTTATAATACTCACTGTATGTGTGATGACTCAAGTCATTCATGAAACACGCGTCAAATACTGTTAACAGTGAAATACAACAGTAATACACACATTACAATTTGTTTTGTGATTTAGTGTGACTGATACACTTCAGTCTGTCAAGTGTTCAATAACAGATCAGTTCAAATTAGGTTTTCCTGATTTCTGCTGATATTTTCTGTTTCTGTGACACAGCAGCATCTGTTAATTAAACATCTCCAATCGTATCAGACCATTCGACTCCAGCTCCATTTTAGTAAAACATCCAGTGGTTGTTCAGACTGTCTTTGTCTTCCTCTGCAGTCGGGTTCTGGTGGGTTCTGTGAGAACCAGTGGTTCCTGAGTGACTGTGGCCAGATATTTCTTGCCAAGAAGTTCCATTTCCACCTTCTGGCCAACATTAACCAGGTTCACGGGCAAGTAACCAAACGCCAGACTCTGCTGAGTGGTGTAGCTATACCATCCTGATGTTGTGTTTCCAACCACCTAAATAGAGAACAAGGAGAAACAGTGCATGAGGAACTTTTCATACATTGATGGAAAATACAATAATACAGCACATGAACCTTTTAGACAATATATAATTTTTCTGTAAAATCACAAGCGAGTTATTTAGGGTAAGTAGTTAATTATCTCAGATACAGAAACTTCTAGAAAAATGAGCGAAAAATCCCTCTGGAAAAAAACTGAATGAGACAAATACTCCAAACCCAACCAAACCCACTAAAATGTGTTTTTCTCAGCCAATCATACTTTTTCTCTGCTTCAGAGTTACTGAATGAGTCTAAACTGAAGGGTGTAAATGCAGACCAAGATCTACTGTATTGTGTAAATGCAGAACTAGATCTAGTGTAGAGTGTAAATGCAGAACTCGATCTAGTGTAGAATGTAAATGCAGACCTAGATCTAGTGTAGAGTGTAAATGCAGACCTAGATCTAGTGTAGAGTGTAAATGCAGACCTAGATCTAGTGTAGAGTGTAAATGCAGACCTAGATCTAGTGTAGAGTGTAAATGCAGACTTAGATCTAGTGTAGAGTGTAAATGCAGACCTAGATCTACTGTATTGTGTAAATGCAGAACTAGATCTAGTGTAGAGTGTAAATGCAGACCAAGATCTAGTGTAGAGTGTAAATGCAGACCAAGATCTAGTGTAGAGTGTAAATGCAGAACTAGATCTAGTGTAGAGTGTAAATGCAGACTTAGATCTAGTGTAGAGTGTAAATGCAGACCTAGATCTAGTGTAGAGTGTAAATTGAGACTTAGATCTACTGTAGAGTAAAAATGCAGACCAGGATCTAGTGTAGAATGTAAATGGAGACTTAGATTTAGTGTAGAATGTAAATGCAGGACTAGATTTATTGTAGAGTGTAAATGCAGACCAAGATCTACTGTATTGTGTAAATACAGAACTAGATCTAGTGTAGAGTGTAAATGCAGGACTAGATCTACTGTATTGTGTAAATGCAGACTTAGATCTAGTGTAGAGTGTAAATGCAGGACTAGATCTAGTGTAGAGTGTAAATACAGAACTAGATCTAGTGTAGAGTGTAAATGCAGACCTAGGTCTAGTGTAGAGTGTAAATGCAGACCTAGGTCTAGTGTAGAGTGTAAATGCAGACTTAGATCTAGTGTAGAGTGTAAATGCAGAATTAGATCTAGTGTAGAGTGTAAATGCAGACCTAGATCTAGTGTAGAGTGTAAATGCAGACCTAGATCTAGTGTAGAGTGTAAATGCAGACCTAGGTCTAGTGTAGAGTGTAAATGCAGACCTAGGTCTAGTGTAGAGTGTAAATGCAGACTTAGATCTAGTGTAGAGTGTAAATGCAGAATTAGATCTAGTGTAGAGTGTAAATGCAGACCTAGATCTAGTGTAGAGTGTAAATGCAGACCTAGATCTAGTGTAGAGTGTAAATGCAGACCTAGATCTAGTGTAGAGTGTAAATGCAGGACTAGATCTAGTGTAGAGTGTAAATGCAGGACTAGATCTAGTGTAGAGTGTAAATGCAGGACTAGATTTAGTGTAGAGTGTAAATGCAGACCAAGATCTACTGTATTGTGTAAATGCAGAACTAGGTCTAGTGTAGAGTGTAAATGCAGAATTAGATCTAGTGTAGAGTGTACATGCAGACCTAGATCTACTGTAGAGTGTAAATGCAGGACTAGGATCTACTGTAGAGTGTAAATGCAGATAAGATCTACTGTAGAGTGTAAATGCAGAATTGGATCTAGTGTAGAGTGTACATGCAGAACTGGATCTACTGTAGAGTGTAAATGCAGGACTATATCTAGTGTAGAGTGTAAATGCAGGACTAGATCTAGTGTAGAGTGTAAATGCAGGACTAGATCTAGTGTAGAGTGTAAATGCAGACCAAGATCTACTGTATTGTGTAAATGCAGAACTAGATTTAGTGTAGAGTGTAAATGCAGACCAAGATCTACTGTATTGTGTACCTGCAGAACTTGATCTAGTGTAGAGTGTACATGCAGAACTGGATCTACTGTAGAGTGTAAATGCAGGACTATATCTAGTGTAGAGTGTAAATGCAGGACTAGATCTAGTGTAGAGTGTAAATGCAGAACTAGGTCTAGTGTAGAGTGTAAATGCAGAATTAGATCTAGTGTAGAGTGTACATGCAGACCTAGATCTACTGTAGAGTGTAAATGCAGGACTAGGATCTACTGTAGAGTGTAAATGCAGGACTAGATCTACTGTAGAGTGTAAATGCAGAATTGGATCTAGTGTAGAGTGTACATGCAGAACTGGATCTACTGTAGAGTGTAAATGCAGACCTAGATCTAGTGTAGAGTGTAAATGCAGGACTAGATCTAGTGTAGAGTGTAAATGCAGGACTAGATCTAGTGTAGAGTGTAAATGCAGGACTAGATTTAGTGTAGAGTGTAAATGCAGACCAAGATCTACTGTATTGTGTAAATGCAGAACTAGGTCTAGTGTAGAGTGTAAATGCAGAATTAGATCTAGTGTAGAGTGTACATGCAGACCTAGATCTACTGTAGAGTGTAAATGCAGGACTAGGATCTACTGTAGAGTGTAAATGCAGGACTAGATCTACTGTAGAGTGTAAATGCAGGACTAGATCTACTGTAGAGTGTAAATGCAGAATTGGATCTAGTGTAGAGTGTACATGCAGAACTGGATCTACTGTAGAGTGTAAATGCAGGACTATATCTAGTGTAGAGTGTAAATGCAGGACTAGATCTAGTGTAGAGTGTAAATGCAGGACTAGATCTAGTGTAGAGTGTAAATGCAGGACTAGATCTAGTGTAGAGTGTAAATGCAGACCAAGATCTACTGTATTGTGTAAATGCAGAACTAGATCTAGTGTAGAGTGTAAATGCAGACCAAGATCTAGTGTAGAGTGTAAATGCAGACCAAGATCTACTGTATTGTGTACCTGCAGAACTTGATCTAGTGTAGAGTGTAAATGCAGGACTAGATCTACTGTAGAGTGTAAATGCAGGACTAGATCTACTGTAGAGTGTAAATGCAGACTTAGATCTAGTGTAGAGTGTAAATGCAGAACTAGATCTACTGTAGAGTGTAAATGCAGACTTAGATCTAGTGTAGAGTGTACATGCAGAACTAGATCTACTGTAGAGTGTAAATGCAGGACTAGATCTAGTGTAGAGTGTAAATGCAGAACTAGATCTACTGTAGAGTGTAAATGCAGAATTAGATCTAGTGTAGAGTGTACATGCAGAACTAGATCTACTGTAGAGTGTAAATGCAGGACTAGATCTATGTAGAGTGTAAATCAGAACTAGGTCTAGTGTAGAGTGTAAATCAGGACTAGATTTAGTGTAGGTGTAAATGCAGACTTAGATCTAGTAGATGTACATGCAGAACTAGATCTACTGTAGAGTGTAAATGCAGGACTAGATCTAGTGTAGAGTGTAAATGCAGAACTAGATCTACTGTAGAGTGTAAATGCAGAATTAGATCTAGTGTAGAGTGTACATGCAGACCTAGATCTACTGTAGAGTGTAAATGCAGGACTAGGATCTACTGTAGAGTGTAAATGCAGGACTAGATCTACTGTAGAGTGTAAATGCAGAATTGGATCTAGTGTAGAGTGTACATGCAGAACTGGATCTACTGTAGAGTGTAAATGCAGACCTAGATCTAGTGTAGAGTGTAAATGCAGGACTAGATCTAGTGTAGAGTGTAAATGCAGGACTAGATTTAGTGTAGAGTGTAAATGCAGACCAAGATCTACTGTATTGTGTAAATGCAGAACTAGGTCTAGTGTAGAGTGTAAATGCAGGACTAGGATCTACTGTAGAGTGTAAATGCAGGACTATATCTAGTGTAGAGTGTAAATGCAGGACTAGATCTAGTGTAGAGTGTAAATGCAGACCAAGATCTACTGTATTGTGTAAATGCAGAACTAGATGTAGTGTAGAGTGTAAATGCAGACCAAGATCTACTGTATTGTGTACCTGCAGAACTTGATCTAGTGTAGAGTGTAAATGCAGGACTAGATCTACTGTAGAGTGTAAATGCAGGACTAGATCTACTGTAGAGTGTAAATGCAGGACTAGATCTACTGTAGAGTGTAAATGCAGGACTAGATCTACTGTAGAGTGTAAATGCAGGACTAGATCTAGTGTAGAGTGTAAATGCAGAACTAGATCTACTGTAGAGTGTAAATGCAGGACTAGATCTAGTGTAGAGTGTAAATGCAGAACTAGATCTACTGTAGAGTGTACATGCAGAACTAGATCTACTGTAGAGTGTACATGCAGAACTAGATCTACTGTAGAGTGTAAATGCAGGACTAGATCTAGTGTAGAGTGTAAATGCAGAACTAGATCTAGTGTAGAGTGTAAATGCAGACTTAGATCTAGTGTAGAGTGTACATGCAGAACTAGATCTACTGTAGAGTGTAAATGCAGGACTAGATCTAGTGTAGAGTGTAAATGCAGGACTAGGTCTAGTGTAGAGTGTAAATGCAGAATTAGATCTAGTGTAGAGTGTACATGCAGACCTAGATCTACTGTAGAGTGTAAATGCAGGACTAGGATCTACTGTAGAGTGTAAATGCAGGACTAGGATCTACTGTAGAGTGTAAATGCAGGACTAGATCTACTGTAGAGTGTAAATGCAGAATTGGATCTAGTGTAGAGTGTACATGCAGAACTGGATCTACTGTAGAGTGTAAATGCAGACCTAGATCTAGTGTAGAGTGTAAATGCAGGACTAGATCTAGTGTAGAGTGTAAATGCAGGACTAGATCTAGTGTAGAGTGTAAATGCAGGACTAGATTTAGTGTAGAGTGTAAATGCAGACCAAGATCTACTGTATTGTGTAAATGCAGAACTAGATTTAGTGTAGAGTGTAAATGCAGACCAAGATCTACTGTATTGTGTACCTGCAGAACTTGATCTAGTGTAGAGTGTAAATGCAGGACTAGATCTAGTGTAGAGTGTAAATGCAGAACTAGATCTACTGCAGAGTGTAAATGCAGAACTAGATCTACTGTAGAGTGTAAATGCAGGACTAGATCTACTGTAGAGTGTAAATGCAGGACTAGATCTACTGTAGAGTGTAAATGCAGGACTAGATTTAGTGTAGAGTGTACATGCAGACCAAGATCTACTGTATTGTGTAAATGCAGAACTAGATTTAGTGTAGAGTGTAAATGCAGACCAAGATCTACTGTAGAGTGTAAATCCAGGACTAGATCTAGTGTAGAGTGTAAATGCAGACCTAGATCTAGTGTAGAGTGTAAATGCAGGACTAGATCTAGTGTAGAGTGTAAATGCAGACCTAGATCTAGTGTAGAGTGTAAATGCAGACCTAGATCTAGTGTAGAGTGTAAATGCAGGACTAGATCTAGTGTAGAGTGTAAATGCAGGACTAGATCTAGTGTAGAGTGTAAATGCAGAACTAGGTCTAGTGTAGAGTGTAAATGCAGAACTAGGTCTAGTGTAGAGGGTAAATGCAGACCTAGGTCTAGTGTAGAGGGTAAATGCAGACCTAGGTCTAGTGTAGAGTGTAAATGCAGACCTAGATCTAGTGTAGAGTGTAAATGCAGGACTAGGTCTAGTGTAGAGGGTAAATGCAGAACTAGGTCTAGTGTAGAGGGTAAATGCAGAACTAGGTCTAGTGTAGAGGGTAACTGCATGACTAGATCTAGTGTAGAGTGTAAATGCAGAACTAGGTCTTAGTGTAGAGGGTAAATGCAGAACTAGGTCTTGTGTGGTGCTACCTGTTTCCTGCTGATGTAACTATAACAGCAGATGCTCTCTGGTGTAAGAAAGTGTCCCGTAAATAAAATGTGAAACATCCTGAGAAATTTGAGTGTTTTCTTGCACCTCTCAATGTTTGGACTTATTAGTGATGAATGTGATGTTTTAAATCGTTACTTTGCCATTATGCCAAATTGTCTCGTTGCCCTCCGGGTCTATGTCGTCTGTGTGGAGTGTGAGGAATGCCAATCTGCGCTTCAACCCTTGAGACCTGATCTCCAGCAGAGCCTGTTTCCCGATGAAATCTGCAGGCTGGCACAACAAACAGTTTCATATGTGTAGATATGAAACAAAAAAAATCACATCAAATAGAGATTTCAGCCAAAGTTTTCTGTTTCTCAGATGCTTCTGTGTTGGGAAACTCCCCACGTTTCTCCTGTCCATGTCTCCTCCACAGTTTCAAAAAAAGATCGAAATACTGTCTGTTCACATTTGCCAACAATATCGGTCTGCCATCAAAGGTCAGATAACTTAATGTGAACTTAAATATTTATTAAATATATCATCAGTAGCATGTTTCTGTGTGTGAGTGCTCTATTATCACCTTATTGAGTTTGATGAAATAGTCCAGTCCAGCTTCTAGAGGATTAGTATCGCAGTTCATCTGGAAACAAAATGATCCATCATTTACTGATTCATCTGTGTCTGTTTATCTGTGAGTGTGCGAGTACCCCATATGTGTGTTTGTGTGTGTGCATAAGTGTGTTTGTTTTTATGTGTGTGTTTTGCGTGTTTGTATGTATATGTGTGTGTGTGTGTGTGAGTGCATGTGAGCAGCACCTCAGCCCCCCAGGCTCTGAAGCCCTTCTCTAGTCTTAAAGAGCTCATAGCATATGTGCCAAAGTTATCAATCCCCTCCTCACGTCCCGCCTCCATGAGTGCCTGATACACGGCTGACATATGACTCATGTCCATATACAGCTCCCAACCCAACTCTCCTACAACACACACACATTTACACACCTACACAAACATTGTCTGTATTTTATCATTTTCTTTGAGTGTTGATTATTCCTGCTCGCCTGTGTATGAGATCCGGATGGCCTGAACTGGAATACCAGCCAGTGAAATGGATTTACACTGCAGGAATTTGAATGCAGTGTCGCTCATATCTTCATCTGTCAGTTTCTGCAGAACTTTGCGACAGTTTGGCCCAGCGATGCCCAAAACTCCCAGATCATCAGTCACATTAGACACAGTCACATGATAAGCACCTTCAGACACCTCACGCTCGATCCACCTGACAGACAGACAGAGAACACCTGTGAGCACAGATCAGGCCAACACTTCTGCTTACATCTCTGGGTGGTGATCAGGGCATTATCAAAAGGTTGCTGGGGAGTTGCTATGTGGCTGCTGAGGTGTTCTGAGCAGCTGGGACTTTAGATTTAGCCAGGCCATTGCTATGAACCTACTAAAGCATTTTCAACGGTTACTACATGGTTCCTTTACCTGGTTATATTCTTATCGTCTTGGGTTCAAACAACAAACACTAACTATAGGTGATAGTACTAGTGGATGAAGTCTCTTGTAAAGTTAAAGGAAAACGTGTTCCTGTAGCTCAGCTGGTAGAGCATTGTGTTAGCAGTGCAAAGGCTGTGGATTTGAACCTGATGTACTCTTGTACTGATAAATTGTATATCCTGAATGCACTGTAAGTCACTTTGGATGCCAAATGAATAAATGTAAACGCAGTTTTATCCAGAAGGGGAGTCTGATTGGTTGAGCCTCAAGGGGCAGAAGCCAGACAGTTGATGGCATTACTGACACACTCACACACAAACACTGAACCTGTAGATATTCTTGTGTTACACACACTGGCAGAAGCAGTAAACTGATGCAGTAAACAGATTACTGATGCATGTTTAGACGTGTGCAGTAAACATACCGCAGATCATGCAGCTCTGATCCTGAGCCTGTGATGAGCAGAAACTCTCCGGGTGCATGCTGGGTAACTGTGACCTCAGCATATACACGCCCCCGTGGGGTCAACATATGACTGATGTTGGTTTGACCCACCTGAGAATCAAAAATCAACATAACAGATCTCACAAATACACAACAATACAAATACATCACGTCGTAATCATAGAATATCATGAATATAGAATGTCATAATCATAGAACGTCATAATCATAGAACATCCTGATGATAGAACATCATGTGGAATGTAATCATGTCTAGAGATAAATGTTTGTATGAACACAACATGAATGTGACATTCGTTGTGACATTTCACTCTGCATTTAACAGCAGCCTGTGGAACATTCACTGATGTCCTGCTTTATTAAAATGATAAAGAACATAACTGTCAGTATTGGACCTTCGGAAGGCTGTTGGCCAACAATCTCTCCAGCAGCTGGTGCGAATCTGCTCCTTTAACCATAAATTTCCCAAAAGGTGAAAGGTCAATCACCCCCACTCTCTCCATGACCAGTTTACATTCACGCCCGACTGGCCCGAACCAGTTAGTCCGTCTGAAACTGGGTCTGCAGAGAGATCAGCTGAAATGAGCCACTAGCAAAATAACTCCAAGGTTAAATATCAGAGTCTGACATCAGCACAAGCTCTCTGTCCATCGTCATGTGTCTGTGTGTGCGTCTCACTTGTATCCTATATCATCTTCTGGTTTGTAGAAGTAATGTGGTTGCTCCCAGCCAGCATGGAAACCCATAGAACATTTATCCTTCAATAGCTCATAAACACCACTGACCCTTTTAGTTGGGCGGCCAGCAAAACGCTCCTCTTTAGGGTAACCCACTGAAAGTAGAGACACAGGCAGATAGAGAGAGAGACCAACGGACAGAGAGACACACAGACAAAAAGAGACAGACAGTCAATCTACATGTGTACACGTAGAAACTACAAGTATTTTCATCACTTCTGCTGTCAGAAACATCGCCGTAGCATTTCATTCATGCACTGAGAAACATGTTTCAATTGTGTGTTTAGTTGTTTGTTCATGCATCATCTTACCAATGTTGTTAAATCCATAAGACTCTCTGGCTTTGGCGCACAGGTATGGTATATTGGTCCAGTTACCGTAGCGACTAGGGTCACATTCTATGAGGTCATACGGCGGCTCTCCACTCAGGATCCAATCACTGAGAAACTTCCCCACACCTCCAGAGTGAATGATACCGTATCTGTCAATCAAACACCTGTCATCTGACCTCTGCTGATCACACCTCATACAGGCAGTCAAAATTTAGCGCCTGTATCTGTGTGTGTGTGTGTTTTGGTGTGCTCACCCAAAGCCAATGGCGGTCCAGTAGTTGTGGGCACCCTGGTGAGGTCCGATCATGGGCAGCAGGTCAGGGGTGTATGTGATTGGTCCAGATACAATGTTAATGATGTCAGCATTCTTCAGAACTGGCACCATCTCCATCGCCATTTCCACATGATCCATGATCCGGTCCAGGTCAGACTCAAACAGTTCCTTACCGAACCCTTTACCACACACAAGAGACAGATTAAATACCTGACCACCTTCAACAGCAGCGAAAAGGGTTATCCTTACATTTATTTCACTCTACGAGTATAGTCATTTGGATTTACCATGTTTTTACCCTGCTGTCTGTGATCCAGACTGATCTCTTGTGAGTATGTTTACCTGGAGGAACTCCGTCTCTAATCCAGGAGTCCTGAAGAACCATCTTCTCCTGTGTTTCATAGGGTCCGAACAGAAGTCCGTCACGCTCCTGACGCAGGTAATATGAGCCCTCCAGGTCTCTGATCACAGGAAGTTCCTTCTTCAGGGCTTTGACCTCAGGAACTGTTGCTGTGACAACATACTGGTGATGCACAGGGACAGTGGGATGCTGGAGACCAATCATGTGACCCAGTTCACGTGCCCAGAAACCTTAAACATGAAGGAAAAACAGGAGTTCTCACTTGGATTTTCCCACAGAACAATGTGAGTGTTCAAATGCGCTTTCATCACTCTGGAGATGTCATGAAGTTCTCAATTCGGTCTCAGATGATTTTCTACAATGTGCTTTGCTGTTCACAATAACTGTACAGCGCTATATTCTTACGGTATGTCCACAGTTAACTCTCTTTTATGAAAATTGAGTTTATTTCGACTCTCTGTCGATATAATATCGACTCTCTTATATTGACTCTCTTATATCGAGATCTCTGCCTTTCAAGTGCAGGTTTTAATATTTTGGCTTCTCTGAACAGTTAATAAGACAATAATGAGATTCTTTTGAAACTCTAGGGGAGACACAAGATTATGGGATCTTTTTCTCAGAAGAAACATTTAATTAGCAGTTGAGATATTTCAGAGATCTTGTGTGTGTGTTTTCACTCCAGCTCTGGTCATCAAAGCTCACAGTAAGAAGATCCTCCGGCAAACATTCCTTAAGCTGTGATCTTTGACCTGTTTCTGTAGGTGCCTGTTTTTATCTTTGCAGCTCTGACCAACACAAACATCAGAGCGAAGTACAGATCCTGAAACTCCGCTGTGATGCCTTTATCCCTGAAAATGAACTGGGAGAAACACACACAAACCCTTGAGACCTGACACACACCCCAACAAACACTAACACATAGACACACACACCGACACCCCCCCAGCACATACTAGCACACAGATACATACACAAACACAGCTCAGATTCTCTTGTGCTAATTATAAACTGAAGCATCACGTAACGAACACACAACAACAATTTAGCACACAGTTTCTGTGTCAGAACATCATTATGTTGAAGCTCAAAGCTTTAATTAAAATCACATAATATCAAGTAAATGTTTTATAGCGATACATGCTGTGTGTTAGAGGTGTGGGGAGCCAGGTGGTGCTATGCAGTTGCTATGGTGTTCTGATAAGGCGTTTCTGGGTTGTTGTTAAGGCACTGCTAAGTGGTTGCTAGTCCCTGTGATAGTCTGATCTCTACATATGACTCAAATCCTTCAGTGTAAGTCTGTTTTATCGCCCGAGTCATGAACATTAATCCAGATGGTCACATGATCTGAGGATCAGTCGTGTCTGCAGGATGAGTGACACACTGAAGTTTAACACAGAGGTTTATTAAATCACCCACAGTAACTATGATCAACAGTGATATTGATTGTTGTGAATGTGACACACACAGACTGAACGCTGGGAGCTCAATCAGCCAAAGAGAAAAACATACAGAATTCTAGTGAGAACCGGCTTAGGCAGAGAGGCGTGCGACAGCCGACCTCTGGTGATTGGCTGAAAACTGAACTGCTGGCGAGAGCTGATTGGCTGATCATGTGTGAGGGACAGAAGGCCAAAACCGTAGAAGTAAAACACATACAGGCCAAAATCGAAATCATCTATCCAAAACACCTTTCAAACAGCTGCAGAAGTCATCTATTAACCAGTAACACACACAGTTGTGTGTCAGAAATCTCAGGATCACTTCAAGGGCTGAATGTTATTACAGTATGTTTCTTATATTACTGAGAACACTCAGCAAAATCTACATCAGTCACTACGCAACATTAACTGTCTGTTTATATAGTTATTGATGTTATAAATTCAAATCAAAGAAGTTTGATCTGGTACAGAACTTTAAAGGAATGTTTGTATTTAAATGTTATCACAGACGGAGCAGCACTGAGTGATTCGGCTTCATTGTCACATGCAGCAGAATCTGTTCACACTACATTAACATACAGTCATTGTAATCAGATCAGATTATCAGCCAATCAGAACACTCGTCCACATCAGGTCACTTTGTATCCAGACTGCTGATTGGACCTCCTTTCAAAGCAAATACTCAAGTGAAATGAAACATTATTGAGTTTCTGTAAAACCTTCTGCAGTCATAAGGCTGAACGTTTCATTTAAGAGAAGCCAGAAATTAATTATGTTTTGGTTGCATGCCACATTACAACCAGTACAAACAATTAGTAGGTCTGAAATTGTAGCCATTTGTGGTCTGAATATTGTACATCTTTCACACAAAATGAATGGCTGAAATCTCACTGTACTGAGTTTTCAAATGTGTCTGAACGTCTTATCTTATTAAACATTACCTCAAACTCTAATTAACAAACAAGCTATTCCAGAAAAAACACATAAAACATCTGTCTGAAATATACCACATCTCATTTCACCTTAAAGGGCCGTTCACGCATGCAGTGACCACAAGCTGATTAAGGTTGTGAAGGGATGTGTCCTAACAGTGAGGGGTGTGGTCTGCTCAGTGGGGTGTGGTCTAACCTGTTGCGTTGACAATGCGATTAGCTCGGATGGTTCCGTGTGGGGTCTGGACGTCCCATTTGCCGTCACTTGTTGGTATGAGGTCCGTGACGGGGGCAGGGTAATAAATCTGAGCGCCATACATACGAGCCCCAGCTGCCAGAGCCATTGTCAGAGAATATGGATCAATGTGGCCATCACCAGGATTATAAAGACCTGCCAACACCTGAAACACAAGATGAAATCGAGACATGAAGGGACGGAGTCAAAGACACGTGTATCGTTCTGTTATTCTCATAAAAAAACACATTGTCATGTTTGGCTCACTGTGGGTTTCAATGCACATTATGGGTAGAGCCACTTATACACAGTGAACAGTGAAACACAACAGACATATAAACTAGAACTGAAATGTATCAGACCAGAAATAAGCAGATTGAGTCAAGCTGAGTAAAAGGGAGAACACATAAACCTGTCTGTTAAAAACCTAACCAGCCACCATCACACTGAAAATCTGCGCATGACTGATTCTGGTTGTCTTGCCTTGTCCATGTTGAGCAGGGGAAAGAGCTCCTGGATCTTCTCAGGGCTGATGAGGAACTGTGGTGTTGGGTGCCAGTGCGTTCTGCTCATTTGATATTTCAGCTCATCCACTCTGACCGGAGTGGACGCCAGTCTGATGCTGCCCGGCTGATGAAAGCCCACAGCCTTCAACACACACACACACACACACACACACACACACACACACACACACACACACACACACACACACACACACAAACACAAACACCTGTTTACATGTCAACATCAATACATCAGCAAACAAAGAACAAACAAGCTGAGGAACAAACAATCAATTACTGGAACATTTATGATTAATCTGCTTCGTCCACAGACCACAGTAGTGTAAAGAGTCACAGCCTGATTTAAACAGTCAATATTTAATTATCATTGCAGAATTCTCTGTGTCCAGATGTTTAATAATTCATCAGCTCTTGTGTTTGTGTCTCACCTGTCCAGTTTCTGCTTCCAGCTGCTCAAACAGTTTTATACTGTAATAATGAATCTTCTTCAAATTGATGCCTGGATGATAATATGTGGTGAGCCCCGCCTACAGGTGACATTATTATCATCTTTATATACGTTACACACATGAATCTACTGGATACACACGTGGTAACACAATAAGCAACAGTGGAGACATTAAAAAATTACTACATTTTAAACACACTGACTGTATTGAGCATCTGCTATATGTTGTCAATCTTTCCAGGTCTTATTTTGAGGGTCTCACCCTGAGTCTAACCCTTGACCTGTGTTCATACCGCATGCCATGTGGATCCAGCTGTCAGCTCGGACTTCTCCAGCAGAACAACATCCTTCTGTCCAGCTTTGGCCAGATGATATGCTAGACTGACCCCGACACACCCGCCTCCAATGATCAGAGTCTCTGCGCTGTCCTTCAGACGCTTCCCCAAACCCAGAGCACCTACATCCCTATAACACAATATGTGTTCTTGTGGCTCAACTGGCATTAACAGTGCAAAGGTTGTGGGTTCAGTTCCCGGGGAATGCATCATATGTAGTGATAAAATGTAGCGCTTGAATGCACTGTAAATATAAATGGACTGAATAAAAGCATCTACCAAATGAATAAATGTAAACAGCACACACACACACACAACTCACAACAACAGAAAATCATCACACACACACACACACAACATGTCCATCACACACACAGACCTGACAACTGCATCAAAACCAAGGTTTTTACATGACCAAACATCATCAATTGCATCTGATGAGTTCCGATAAATTCAGCTAGATTCAAATCAAACCATTCACTTTGTGTAGCTGACAAATAACCAGATATCACAATCCACGTTCTTTTTCTGATAGATCTTATAATCATACTTTCTTACCAGATATTTCTCACATTATTCCCAGTTCTGTCGTATTTCTCATATTTTCTCACGTCAAATCATCTCACATTTGTCTCATCTGTTTCTCACCCTTCATCTGTGGTGAAGCTCCTCGCAGATGTTCTCCACAATCTTCTCTTGGAGTCTCTGCTGATAAAAGCGCGTAATATTCGGGTCATATTGAGTTTGATGTGCTGATGAAGCTTTCTTCAGCTGTCTGAACTTTTCACAAACACACGAGTCAAACTCAACGCGAGCGACGCGTCAAGACTCCCGTTATAATTGTGAGACGCTCTGAAGAGTTTCGTGCTCTGATCATCACGACAGGCGCGTCGCAGTTTTGACGCGCCGCTCGCAGGGCAGAAGTGTGTTCGCAGCACATTCCTGACCCACGGTCACATGTCGTGTCCATTTCACAAAGATAGTTTGTGAATGTGTATAGTTTGACTAATATATTCAATTATTCTAATCTTAAACATTTAAGACAGTGTTTAAACAAATTAAGAAATAAAGTGAATTGAATTGTTAAGAGTCAATGAACGGTAGTTGTAGATGCATTTCAACTCTTTATTAATGTTATACATTGCGCGTCACCTCATGCGCCCCAAACACGGTGTGTCGAAATAGATGTAAAGCTGAAGGTTTGAGAAACTGGAGGTTAAAGGCCGCCAGGCGACAGAAAATCTCATGAACAAAACAATCAATATGTGTGTTAGAGGTGGACTTCTGATAATGTGATGACCTGCAATAACAGTCTGTACAAAGAGTCGGAGGGAAAGAGCAATCTGCTTCTCAAATAAAGATTGCGGCAAATCTGTGTGTTCCTGGAACAGTTAAATGTGTCAAGGCAGCACACAGACACTATCAGCGCACAAACAGCTGGTGTAACACACCAATGATAACCGCTCTCAGATCAGCCATCTGTCCCCAAATAAACTGTGACGCCAGTTCACAATTAACTGCACGATTCAACTTGACCAAATAAAGCTGCTTTAAAACATGCCATTTCTATCATGTTTGCTTTAAAACGTGTCACATCAGCTTCATTAGGATATTTGATATTATTGATACTCTACAATCACGACACCGATTATAATGATTTTCCGGAGAACTAAGATTGAAAGATGATCAAATCTTGATCTGTTGAAGCGGCTGGAGTGAAGGGGGCGATCTCTCTCACTCACACACCCCTCCTGTTCTCCTTTAAAAGCACTAAACTCATGTGGATCTCAATCCAGACTCACCCACCTCTCCAGAAGTTGTCGGCCGTCTCTGAATCTTCTTCAGGAACATCATGGCACCAATCGGAGCGAAGAGGGTAAATTTCACACCGAGATTCTCACTCACAGCAGCGACTGTAAATCCAGCAACGCGTCCGGCAGCGGCGCGTCTCGACGCGACAGTTTCTGCAGTACATCTCATCTACTGAAACTGTTCGTGTATGACAGTAAATGAACAGTGAACTCCCGCAGTAACAAACTCCGTTTAAAACCCTTGAGCGTGTTATTTGTCATATCATGTGTGTCGTTGTCTGGCGTGATGGGATCTTGTGTGTCGTTGTCTGGCGTGATGGGATCTTGTGTGTCGTTGTCTGGCGTGATGGGATCTTGTGTGTCGTTGTCTGGCGTGATGGGATCTTGTGTGTCGTTGTGTGTTAATCTTTTTCTTTTGGGACTTTGTGATCTTGTGTGTCGTTGTCTGGCGTGATGGGATCTTGTGTGTCGTTGTCTGGCGTGATGGGATCTTGTGTGTCGTTGTCTGGCGTGATGGGATCTTGTGTGTCGTTGTCTGGTGTGATGGGATCTTGTGTGTCGTTGTCTGTAGGATCTTGTTGCGTTGTCTGCGTGATGGGATCTTGTGTGTCGTTGTCTGGGGTGGATCTGGTGGTGAGTGATTGGGTGACGGAGGGTTCGTGTTTGCTCTAGAGAAGAGAGGGTATGTGAAGGCTGGACCCTGGACACCAGAGGCTGCTGCAGAGAACCCAGAGGCTGGTGAGACTCCTGACAAATGAGAACCAAAACATACCATCATAAAAACATACCTGTCTGTCTATGACTAAGGTGTGAAGAGACATTCATATGAGAACAATTAATATAGTGTTTCAATCTGACTCACTGACTGCACCATGGTACTTTTAAGAGCAGCCATGCAGATAATGAATACATTGAACAATAATTAAAACATATGATGAATATTTTAGATGTATTGTGGTTGGGTCACATTTAAATATAGTCAAATGTAACAGAAATTGTTTTTATTCTAAGTCCTGATTCTACCTGAAGCTTCTTTTCATCTCTCTCTCTTTCAGTGCGACAGCTACACAGGGAATTCTTGCGATCTGGATCAAATGTCATGCAAACATTCACCTTCTATGCCAGCGATGACAAACTAGAGAACAGAGGCAACAAACTAACATTCACGGTATACAGCACAGTTTCACACTGTGAATTATGTCATCAAACCCTCTTATACTTCAACCCCTCCAAACAAATGCAGTGATATACAATCAATTCCCCAGGAAGAAAATCAAGTCCCGCCCCACATATTTTCTCAGTTAGTGTCCTGTTTCAGTCAGTCAAATGCTGTTTTATGTTAAGTGTAATCTTAAATTACTTAGAATATATTTGTTGCAAAACTGTTCAGAGATCAGGGTTCAGACAAAGGCTAAAGACAGCAGAGATACAGAGAGCTGCTTACCAATGCAGATGAATGATTCCTGACACAGGGACAGCAGATCAATGAGGCCGCCTGTGATCTGGCCAGAGAAGTAGCCAATGAGGGTGACGCTCTGGTGGCGGGTGGAGTCTCGCAGACACCGTCATACCTGAGCTGCAAGAGTGAAGAGGAAGTGAAAAACATCTTCAGAAAACAGCTGGACGTCTTCATCAGGAAGGATGTGGACTTCCTGATTGCTGAGGTGAGACCACACTGAGAACCTGTAAAGAAATTGATAGACAGCAGTGAGAATAAATGGAGACTGTCCCTAAAGTTTTCTACTGCTCAGGTAGAGGTAGAGTTCATTAAGTAAAGGTAATTGATTGATTGGTTGATTGTTTGACTGGCTGGTTGGCTGATTGATTCGCAGTACTTTGAGCATGTGGAGGAGGCTGAATGGGCTGTGCAGATTCTGAAGGCAACAGGGAAGCCTGTAGCAGCCTCTCTGTGTATTGGACCTGAAGGAGACATGCATGGAGTGACACCTGGAGACTGTGCAGTCAGACTTGTCAAAGCAGGTGTGTGTTAGTATTCTAGCATTTAATAACACACTGACATCCGTGTGATTGTATTTTTAAAATGTCATACATCAGGTGATGTTAATATTCATGTCTGAAAACGTGTTGCTCAAAGACTGATCCACTGTAGAAATTAAGTGCTCTGTAGCTCAGTTGGTAGAGCATTGTTAGTGCAAAAGGTTCTGGGTAGGGAACACATAAGAGACTGATGTATTGTGAATATAAACACAGCTGACACTGTGGAACTTTCCTTCTTGAGTGATGTCATTTGCAAATCTCTGTCACTGTTGTAGCCAAGAGTTCAAGAATTGAATGCTTAATGTATATAAAAAAGAATGATCACAGGGACAGGACACAGAGAAAGCCAACTTGTGAGATGTTCTGGAGGGTGAATCTGACTTTCATGTTCTCCAGGTGCTGATATTGTTGGGGTGAACTGTCACTTTGACCCCATGACCTGTGTGAAGACTGTGGCTATGATGAAGGCCGCTGTGGAGAAAGCTGGGCTGAAAGCTCATTATATGGTGCAACCCCTTGCCTATCACACACCCGACTGCAAATGCCAGGGATTCATCGATCTGCCCGAGTTCCCCTTTGGTACATACACACGCATGTTGGGTTTTCATGTTTTATGGGAACATTCTATAGACGTAATGGCTTTTATATTGTACAAAGTGTATATTCAGTCCCCCTACACTAACCCTACCCCTAAACCTAACCTCACAGAAAACTTTCTGCTATTTTAGATTTTCAGAAAACATCATTCTGTATGATTTATAAACTTGTTTTCTCATGGGGAGATAAAAACATCCCCAAAGTCCAAATTTACATTATTATACTTGTGGGGACATTTGGTCCCTATAATGTAGTGAATACCAGGATTAAACACACACAAATGTACTTATTTATCTAAATGGGGACATTCCATAGACTTCTCTTGTTTTTATACACAACTGGTTACAAATAACGTAACTAACCCACACTCTAACCCTAACAGAAAATGTTCTGCAGTTTTACACTTTAAAAAAATTAACTACACTGTTATAGCATTTTTACAGATGAGGATGTCCTGGAAAGGAGGTTTCATACAGATTTGTCAGGTTTTGCTGACGTTTGGGTATTTGTCCTCAATATATGGTCAAGACCGACACACTCATACTCATCATGATTCTGTCCTGTTGTTTGTGATCAGCTCTGGAGCCAAGAATCCTGACGCGCTGGGACATGCAAAAGTACGCCCGCGAGGCCTATAAACTCGGCATCCATTACATTGGAGGCTGCTGTGGGTTCGAACCCTATCACATCCGTGCTGTGGCCGAGGAACTGGCGCCTGAGAGAGGATTCCTGCCCAAAGCCTCTCAGAAACACGGACTGTGGGGTAGCGGACTAGAGATGCACACCAAACCCTGGGTCAGAGCCAGGTGAGAGAGACCAACACACACACTAACCTCTACTGACCGAAGATTCAGGACTGCAGTACAATCACCATCATTACATCTTTATCTTTGATCCAGTTATGATGTGTGATAAAATGATAAAAACCATGCTGTTACCTGCAGAGCCCGCCGTGATTACTGGGAGAAGCTGAAACCGGCGTCTGGATGTCCATTTTGTCCATCCATGTCCACTCCCGATGGCTGGGGGGTCACCAAGGGTCACACCGAGCTCATGCAGCAGAAAGAGGCGACCACTCAAGAACAGCTGCAGCCGCTGTTTGAGAAAGCTGACGCCAACAACTGAGAGGGTCAGGGCTCGAGGGAGATACTTTATTTACAGGGGCCTGAGGAAAGAGAGACATACACTGAAAAAAATCACCACCTATTACTCTTTGCATGTTTTCTACATTAATTTTTACAAATTAAACACCAAAGAATTGAATTTGTTCACTTTGGCAGGACCAGAATTTCTATAGTAACAAAATGACACCAAATGTTCTTTGTCTTAATTTCCCTTGTATGAGCTAATTATGCATGTAGAGCTGTAAGACGACAGTCTGTGTTTGACAGACTGAACTGTGCCAGACTGCTGCAGTTTGTGAGACCTTATGATCACACTGATGTAATTGATAACCTCACTGATGTGATTGCTCAGATCAGAGAATTATTGATGGTACAGTACAGCTGTAGTCCACGTGTTCAGAACACTCCAGTCTTACTACAGTATTTCCACTCAAGTCTTGCTCAATAAAATTAGATCTTGATCTCAGAAACTCTTAACTGTTGTTTATATCTCTCTATCTCAGCTTCAGTTAAATCTGTGGCATTAATAATAGCCTTAAAAACTAAACAGATATATGCATGATGTATCATGTATGTGAAAGTATAACTGAGAAGTGACATGCATTATAACATCTTTACAAATACATCTTTAAAAATTACAAGGTGAAGCCCATCAAGCCCATATTTCAAAGGAAAAATTTGTGGAAATCTCTGATCATGAGATTAGGAAAAGCAGTTAAAAAAAGCAAAACATTACAACACAATAAATTTAGAACTTGACCAATAGGTGGTGCTATATACGTGGTTGACAATAGCACCTATACAGCTTCAAGTCAATACAAGTTCTGTAAAAGTACAGACTGATATACATTTTATATGCTTGCTGTCAAAATTCATTGACACGATATAAGAGAATGATCGAACAATCAACACGAGTTCCATAACGTTTTGTCATGAGTGTCTCTAGATGCTACATACCAAGCTGTGCAGATCTATATATTTTGTTATATCTTTTGACCACTAGGTGGGACTAGCCTAACTTTGCAGGTCACCTCAAACTATGGTGATGATGAACCGTACCAAACTGCATTTGTAGAATACTGCCTTTTATGACAAAAATCTAAATGGCTGACACCATAAATAGCCGATCATGGAACATCGGATTTTTACATGCTTATCATAGTTTTCGTAGACATGGTAAACAGTAAGGGCAAAAAAGTAAGTTTTTCGACTATTCAAAAAGGTGGAAACATTTTCAGTCATTTGTGACTGAAAATATTTCAAAAGTTATGAGCGTAAATATTTAAGTAAAAGTTTGAACTGTTGGTAGTGCTAGAGGGTTTGATGTAGAGATTCCAAAAAACTACAGTAACATTTCAGACTGTCTATCTGTGTGCCAGATTTCCTAGTTTTCCTATGAACTCTTCTATGGGTTGATATAGACTTATAAAATATAGCGGAAAAAGAAGAAAACTCTTCGTCCCTTCCGGGCCTTACCCCTAATAATAACAAAAACTCACAGTGGGCAGAAATGGTAAATATAGGAGGACTATGTCAAAATCTAAATGTCACACTGCCTGCTGTCAGCTGATGGCGCTGTGACCGTGATCAAAAAATCATGCATGATCCATGATTACAATAACCATGTATCTGAATGTTAAACCACAGGGACTGCAGATATACGTCCCCTCCCGCCAGCTACGAGAGACGTCTGATGTGTTCCCTCACAATGAGGTACCAGATCGTTCTCTAAAAACATTCACCTGTTCCTTCCTGGTGCCTCCACCTGATCTGCTGAGACCATCACAACCTTCAAGAAACAACTGACAACAAACCTGTTTCACAGACGCCTGACTAATCTCCAACACATCTCCAACACTCTGATGTTCAACCTCGCGTCACGTGTGTAAGTAAAGACTCCTACTGTTCATCCTGTGAACTATTCCCTCTTATAAATGTAGATTTGTACACTTGGCTTGTTGGTTCATAGGACAAAATGTTGAATAATTTCTCTCCCTCTCTTTTGGATAAAAAGCGTCTACTAAATAAATAAATGTAAACGTGCAAATATTTAAGCTCAATGAGGCCACCTATTCTTAAGTAATATTTAATTTAACAAACCAAAGTCGATTTTTATTATTAATATTTAAGAGGCTCTACGGCTATAAAAAATATTAAGATTTACTTAATACAATAATCAAAGTTCACATGCACGAGCTTTTTTTGATGCTTTTACATACATTAAGGTATCAAAATCAAACCGCGTGCGTCTCCTGTTTGCGTCCTGACGTCGACGGCGTGCGTGTCCCACGTGCAGATGTTTACGTCCGCCTCTCCGTGACGTCAGCGGACAGTCTTGGACGGGCGGATGGGAAACGTCGTGATGTTTCAGACGCGGATTATCGCGCAAACCGTCAAACTCGCGGTGAAGGTCCGCGCGGTGACACGCAACGAGGATGTCTGTGTAGAATCGCGCCCGTAAATGAAGGCGGCGTTTGTGACGCGCGTCGCGGGTTTCTGAACGACTGAGGCGCAGACCCTCCGGTCGCTTGTAAACAGAGAGGCGCACGTGAGCGCTCACAAAGGGCCTCGCGAGCGGCGGGCGAATGTGACGCTGCGCGGTTTAACGGACGCGTGCAGGCGGAAAACATCCCTCACCGTACGTCAGTGACGTAACGGCTGGTCCTCGCGACCGAACCGACTGCGTCCATCCGGGCCCGTCAGTCTGGCGATCCGTTATTTGATTGAGTGGTCGCGTTTTGTTTTGCTTGTCTCGAGCTCCGTCCCAAGATAAACGGGCGGGCGATGTCATTTACGATGGAGGACACTCTGGAGTCCGGTTGGGTTTCGGTTCGGCCGAATGTTTTTGAGGAGAAAGAAAAGCACAAGTTCGTCTTCATTGTCGCGTGGAATGAGATCGAGGGAAAGTTCGCAGTCACGTGCCACAACCGAACAGTCCAGAAGCGGACCGCCGTTCGGGACTCGCTTCTCGAGGCAGCCGAGGGCAAACTGTCGGAGGACAAACAACGGGCCGGTTCGGTGAAGAGTCCCAGCAGAGATAGGCCTCCTCAGAAGAGCCCAGAGAAAAGTGCGAGCAGAGCGGCCGGAACCTACAAAAGCACTGATGTGGAGGTTCTGGAACCGTCCCCCGGTGTGGGAGATGAAGCATCCGTGGTCCCTGACGACCCGGACCTGAACCTCCGAGAGGACTTCAGCTGGGCCGGACTGTTTTCATTCCAGGACATGCGGGGCGCTCACCTGCAGCTGTGCGCTGTCAACTCGGACCTGGAGCCGTGCCTGCCCGCCTTCCCAGAGGAGCAGACCGGCGTGTGGTCGGTTCTGTTCGGGGTTCCGCAGATGAGCGTGCGCGAGATGGAGGCGCTCTGCTTCCAGCTGCAGGTGTATCTGGGTCATGCCCTGGACACCTGCGGCTGGAAGATCTTGTCTCAGGTTCTGTTTCCGGACAGCGAGGACTCGGAGGAATATTACGAGAGTTTGAGTGAACTCCGACAGAAAGGTTTTGAAGATGCTCTCCAGAGGTCCAAGAAACACCTGCAGGAGGTGAGAGCAGATGATTTTATTAAAGGAAACTAATGTACAACATACATATACAGTGATTGTCCAAGATAAATATATGACAGAGAGATATTGTTTAAGCATTTTAAATGTATGTAATGTTAAAAATATAGACAAAGGGCACGTGAAACTAAAGTCTGATGTAATTACGTATTCAGACTTGTAGACGTGTCACGTAAATGTTCAGATACTTTTGGAGGGGGCTGTATTATGCATATAAGGACTCTATGTCCCTTCAGGAGCTTGGACAGACTTACAACCATGTGGAAATAAACTTATGGACACTTCTATAATGAATAAACACCTTGTTTAGTTCTCATCGGCTTGATAATCATCAGTTAGAACCAGCACTGTGTGTGGTTCTGTGTGTGTGTGTGTGTGTGTGAACTCATGTACATCAGTATATATGTGCACACAGTGTGTGTGTGAGAGAGATCTCACACCTGTCTTTCTAAATCAATTATCAAATACAGCAACCCCCCCAAAGCCAAACATTAAAATGTCTGAAATGTCGTTAATTTGCAAGAAAGATGAAACAAACAACTTCTATGAAAATAATATAGTTTCGTTTAAAATGAAGAAATTGTACATACAGCTTGCAGACAGTTGTATTGTGAAAGTGTGTAGTTGACCATCAGTGGATCGTGTGTGTAGTTAATGTGTTGATCTACAGCTGAGTGAACTGGAGGGTCTTTCAAGGGTAAATAAAGTTAGTTCTGAGAAAAGGTCAAACAGCATTTGTTTGCAGACGACACTGATATTATGGAAATGCTGTGACATTCAGACAAACGTTGAGATGTCTTTTGTCTTCCTCAAGAGAGTTTATGTTTGTACTGTGAATGAAGTTTCAGATACTGATAAGATCAACATTAACTATCATCTGTTTAATTTGCAATTTTTTTTTAGAGTTAGCATGTTACTATGTTAGCATGGTGACCACACCTGATCCCCTACAAAAGCGTTTACTTGTCCAGTCACCTATCTGTCCTTCGTTAAGTTCAGTGTTTAGACCCAGAGTCACTTTGGCAGATCTGAGCTGAATGAGTGTGAAGTGTGGAATGTTTTTCTTCCTGATTGATATAAATTCTAAATCAGTCAGTAAGACAGCAGCTGATGTGAATAAAACTCTCCTGCCAGATTCAGGCTGAAATGTAAAAGATTTTACAGCACCGTTGAAGATTTTGCATGTAGATGCTCAATGTCAATGAACTGGAAAAAAGTCCCATGTAGACATCATCATGACGTCACTCTGCTTCACTAGCCAATCACAGTGTTTTCCACTGTGGCTTATATGTCCTCTGCCAAAAGCAGGAGAGAGAGGTTAAAGATGTAGAAAACAGAATGTGATGTCACAGCACAGCATTTTTCTAAATGAATAGAGAGAGTTACAGCCAAAATTAGAAATGGCAGGCACATTCCTGTGTTACGTCCCTTGTTTTATTTTCTCACAATTATTATATGGTGTGTCGTCATTAATTCAGTTTACACCCAGTCTTCAGATTCATCTGTGTGATCTGAGCACTAGTGCTAACTACTGGTGTAGATGAGGTGTGGATCTTCAGTTGTGGATCTTTAGGTGTAGCTGAGGTGTGGCTCTTCAAGTGTAGATCCTCAGCTGCAGAGATGTGATCATAGCAAATGAATGTTCACTTTGACTCAAATGTGGCTAAAGCCTCTGTGGGCACAACCGCCTCCTTCTGCCCACCAACTGCCGTCTCCACAGTAACTGGTCACCAAGGTAAACAGAGGGGCAGTGTTGAAGATGAATAGAGCAGTGTTTGAGACCACTGGTGTTTGAGAGAGAGAGAGAGAGAGAGAGACTGTTTATTCTGACACTCAGAGGTGAACACATTCTTGTACATGCAGATAGTTTGTATGCCAGTATGTGAACAAAAGCCATGTTCACTGGCATGCAAACTTAAAACAGACAAAAGTGTGTGAATGTAAATGACTCTCCTTCAGAGAGTGAATCAGATAATTACAGATGCACACCCTCACATCAACTATGGCACATGGTTTATACATTAATTTGGACTAGACACTCAAGACAGAAGTAAAAACATTACAGATAAGTACTTTAAAGTGTTTAATTTCTGCCCCTTTGGCAACACCTAACAGAAATTCATAGTTAGTAGAAAGTCATACATAGCAGGCAGAAACAATGTTTGCTAGTTAAAAGCATGTTATTGACTTGACTAATCAAATATTCAAATAATATTTTTTTTGTTATTTAATTATTAAAAAAATTGTGCATAAACTACCTCTGAAATTCATTTTTTGTGCATAAACTACCACTGAAATGCATTCATTCTCTCCTGTTCATAAGCCTGTCAATTGCTGTATATGTGCTTTAGTGAACAGATTGCTGTTGTGTAATGTTTCTCTAGGGCAGATACAGTGGCATTGACTTTCATGTGTACAGTATTGTATTAACAGTTTTGTTAGTAGTGAAACATCAGGGGTTTCATTTCAGCAGTTGAATGTAAACTTTTAGTTGTAAGTTTTTGTTGTGTTGATTTGGTTCATTGTCTGCTGCTCTTCATGTCAGACTTGCTGTTTCCTAAACTGTGTTTAAAGCATTTACAACTTCAGTCATCCTCTCATGCCATGACGTTTCTCTCTCTGTGTTTGAGTAGCTGCTGGAAAGACAGCGGGCTGTGGACAGTATGGTGGATCTGCTGCAGTTATACGCTGAGCAGGATGAAGCTTACAGTGATCTGGTGGAGGCCACAACTGAACTCTACCACTATCTGCTGCAGCCCTTCAGAGACATGAGAGAGCTCGCCATGCTGCGCAGACAGCAGATTAAAGTAACACACACACACAACCATTGTGGCCCAGTATTTAAAGCAAAATGTAAAATGCAATAGAAAAGGAATGTTCTCTACACTGTCTTTACCAAGTAAACACGATAGTTCAACATGTTTATAACTAATTGGAATTAATATTTTATTTAAATAATATGTCATGGTAGTGTTTGTACTTTAATGCTGATTTAAATTAATTGTATTTGGACTGAGTTATTTTAGTTTATATTATTATTGTTTGCATCACTATAATAAGGATGTGGGGGCCTAACTGTCATAAAAATATCACAATGCAACCTTAAAGGTCCCGATAATGTCAGTTTTTATGGACTCCCTTCACTGTCTTTAAACATTACAGTTGAATGTGTAGAGCTGAAGAACAATGATTTCTGTGTAAACATGAAACTGATGATGTCAGCAACACACACACACACAGCTGTATGCAAATAGCACTCTTGCTCTGTTGTTACAGTTTACTTGACAAACTGTCAGTTCAGGATTATTTCTGGGGGTGTGTGTATGTTGGGGGTGCAGTATTTGCATGTGTATTGTCAATAATGCGATGTTTACTGTTCTTAGTTTAGAGTGTGTAACACACACACACACACACACACACACACACACACACACACACACAGGTCAGATGAACATATGGTAACTGACAGTAACGTGAATAAATGGATGAGCAGATAAAGGGGTTCTGAGGCAGATAAAGTATCAGGTGAGCAGAGCGGTACACTGTGGGTATTACAGTTCATGTGCACGAGAGCACTACTTCCTGTTCCTGTGTAACTTAAAGGAACAGTTCACCCAAAAATAAACTGCTGTCCTTCACATACACTTGTTCATCTCCTGTAAAACACAACACAGTGATCAGCATCACAGACTCTTTCCAGTTATACTATATATTCTATAAATTTAATAATTTTCAGTTTTCTTACGTCTCTACTATCAGTACTAATATGTATTTAAAGTTGCTTTGCAACAACGCAAAAGCACTATAGAAAGTAGCTTAATAGAATTTCTATATTAGTTTGAATTTCTGTCAGTTTTCAACATGAGTATTGTGGCCTACTGCTCAGAGACTCAGACTTGTAACCAGAAGGCGGGTAACAACTGAGCTGCCCTTTAGGAAGACACCTTACCCCCAATTGCTCCCTGGGCGCAACAATGCTGCCCACTGCTCCTGGTGTTAGTTCACAGTTTGCTGTGTAGTAGTGTTTAACACACTACTCCTCATGTGTGTGCAATAACTGCATGGGTTAAATGCAGAGAACAAATTCTGAGTACGGGTCACTATATTTGACCAACACATAACTTCAGTTTGATAAAAGCATGTGTGGTCTACTGTAAGCCACAGCAACATCTGGTTCACATTAGCTTGTGAAGAGTGAGTGAGTGTGAGTGAGTGTGTGTGTGTGTCTGAACATTCTGTTCCAGAAAGTGTCGCTCACACACAAAGACGTTTCACACGTTGGGTTTTCAAGTTTTATGGGGGCATTCCCTAGACAATGTTTTTTATACTGTACAAACTGTATATTTTATCCCCTTACAGTAACCCTAAACCTAACCATCACAGAAAACGTTTGCTGTTTTAGATTTTCCCAAGGATCATTCTGTATGATTTATAAACTTGTTTCCTCATGGAGACCTAAAAATGTGCCACAAGATTAAAATTTACTGCTATTACTATGCTTCAGGGGTGTATAGTAATACAACTAATGTAGGGAATACGCACACACACACACATACATCAAGGTGTTTCCAGCATACACACAGTGATGTGTAAGGGTCTCTTACACAGAAAACTGTATGTATAGTTAGTATTAAACAGACACAGAGTCTGAACTTTATTCTATTAAAATACTCAGTGCTGCAGATCCAGCTGTGTACAGCACATAGCTTTAATCAGTTAAAAGGGTGTGTGTGTTATAGAGGTCACAGTGTTTCTTGCACTGGCAGCATTTAACACAGTACCTATTGTATCTGTTAGTTCTCGTATTCGGGGTCATGCCCCAAAGGGGCTTAGTTTTAGTTAGCTTTCTTCTTCTGCAATCAAGTCTATGGCAGCCCATAGAACCATACAGTAAAAAGTTTGAAATCTGGCACAAAGATAAAGGGCAGTCTGAAATGTTACTGAACCAAATGTGGTGTCTACCTCAAAGCCTGTAGCACCACCAACAGTTCAAAGTTTTACATTTATGCTCATGTCATTTAGTTGTTAAATGCAGTATTCAACAAATGCAATTGTGTATTTTTTAAGTAACTTGGTATGGTTCTTCATTACCATAGCCTAAGGTGACCTGCAAAGTTAGGGGCTGGCACCACCTAGTGGTCAAGAGATTTTATTTAAATGCTTTTCTTTAGATTCTTTGACTTATGCCGAGTCCTCAATACCAAATTGGTACTAGTCAATGCTACTTCCTGTCTGCCATTTTGAATTATATAAAAAAAATACATTTTAAACTCCTCCCACAGCGTTTGTATGAAACTTGGTATGTAGTATCTAGAGACACGACAAAGTTATGGAACTCATGTTGATCATTTGAATCGTGTCAACAAATTTGATGCATTAAACAGAAATCAGGCTGTTTCTTTACTGTATCTTTCATTTAGTTTTTAACTGCTTCTTATCTCATGATCAGAGATCTCCACAAATATTTCCCTTGGTGCCATTGATGGGCAGCTGTGTTTTACTCCTACAATTATCAGTACATTTTTCATCTTTTAGTGATGTCATGAGAGGTCTGCTACAGATCATTATTATCATGTGTTGACATTGACACACTGTCCTCCAATGTGTGAACTGGGAGCTTCCATAACCAAAGAAAACTCCTTGTTTTTGTAAGCACACAGTAAAACCCTTTCTGATTCTGACCATAACTACAAATTACATGCGGTCACATGACTGTTATGTGTATGCAATATGTCATCTGGTTTGTGTGTATAACCTGCTGCTTGGGACATTTAGCAACAATATTTTTGGTGTGCTTGAATAACCATCAGATCTAAAATGCCCTAAATAATTAATCCTGATGATGTTGTGTCTGCCCAAAAACAAAAAGGTAACAGCCTATCAGATTATTGTGAAAGCAAACAGGGGCAGCCAGTTCAAAAAACATCTTCCATTTAAAACAAAATATTAACACGAGGCCTCTGGGTGTTTGTGTGTTGAGACATGATGATGTAATTATGTGGTCTGTTTTGTGTCAGATCTCTCTGGAGACAGAGCATCTGGGCCCACGGCGTGTGGATTCTCTGAGGAGGGAGGATGAGGACTGGCAGAGGAAGGCCCATACTGCTGTTCTATCCATACAGGACCTGACAGTCAAATACTTTGAGACCACCGCACGGGCTCAGAAGGGTAAGACAAACATCTGGCGCTCTAAATGCAGCTTTTCCACCACAGACGGCAACATGAAAGACTTTGTTTACTCAAAAGATAAAATAATTTAGTTTTCTGAGCAGAGATGTGAGGCTGTTAACTGCTGATGATGTGAGAGAGACTGTTTCTGGGAATATCAAAACTATGCACACACCCAGAGTCTTTATGCTGTTGTCATACTATGTGTGCCAGTGATGTATGAGCGCATGCGCGCTGACCAAAGGAAGTTTGGGAAAGCAGCATGGGGCGCTGCAGTGGAGCGCATGGAGAAACTACAGTATGCCGTCTCCAAGGAAATACTGCAGCTGATGCGTGCCAAAGAGATCTGCTTAGAACAGAGAAAACACAAACTCAGAGAGGAGGTACAACACACACACACATTGTTATGTGTTAGAAATTAATTCATTAGAAATTATTAGTGTAATTACTGCTCAGACAGAGAAATCTCATTACAGGAGTATCAGCAGGGCTAATTTTGGTGTGCATATTCTCATGAAATTTATTTTGAGCAACCACAAAATATAATTGGGAGCATTTGTGTGAGTGCAGATTTCATTTTTGTGCAACTCATTTTCATTTCTCTACTGAATGTTTGCTAATTATTTCACAGTATGTGCCTGCTGTGAGCTGATACAGTGATACCAGTCAAGCATTTTGTCTGATGCTACATAGCATTTAACACAGATATTACATTGGCAGATTTTACCTGTTATGCATATTCTCATATTTCTGAACTTGCCTGTCACATTTATCATACGATCTCTAGAGATCAGTCTGTCATATACAAGTATTTTTCTGCATGTTTATGCATATTCATATTTCTTATGTATACATGTCTATCTACCAGATAAAAAGTTAATTTTAAGCCCTGATCACTAGTTCTAATTACTTGAATTAATACTAAAATGAGTAATTAGTAGTTGGTTGGGTTGTAGCTGCTCTGTCCCAAAATAACCAAGATATTTTCATTGCTTGTGTGTCTATCAGATGCAAAGTCTGCAGGCTGGAGAAGATGCAATGCTGCATCTGGACCAACTGGAGGCGGTGTACTATGAGCTTCAACTGCAGCTCTATGAGATTCAGTTTGAGATACTGAAGTACGAGGAGCTGCTGTTGACTGCACAGCTGCAGAGTCTACGTAGACAGATGAGTGGTGAGCGTCTGTCCTCTGGTATTTCAGTGCTGTGTATTGTTCCCCACTGCAGACCCTCGTGTGTGTGTGTGTTTCCAGAGAAACAGGAAGAGGTGGTCTACTATGACACGTATGAAAGCCCTGATGCAATGAAGGTCACAGATGACCCTGTAACCCCTCTAACCCCCCCTACAGATGATCTTGCCAAATTACAGCTGAGAACTCGCCAACTAGAGGCCAGAAGAGGACGAATCACTGCCAAGAAAACTTATCTAAAAAAAAAGAAGGTAAGAACCATCACAACTGAGCTTGTGTCAAAACAAAAAACAATTTTGATAAGAATATAAAAACTATACAAAGAGTAAGCAAATGTGGTCAGAAGATCAGCACAGCACTCAAATCTGCTTGTGTCATTCATCAGACTGATCAGTAATCTACAGTGATGGTTTCATTCCAGGAAATCTGCATCATCAATCACACTCAGAAACTGCAGCAGCGACAGAGCATCCTGGAATGCTTTTCCCAGCATGTTTTGCGGCAGGTTCGTGTCCAGAAAGCACATGCATGTATCATCCATATTGTAATCAACCT
This sequence comes from Chromobotia macracanthus, assembly GCA_036877525.1. Classification (NCBI taxonomy): domain Eukaryota; kingdom Metazoa; phylum Chordata; class Actinopteri; order Cypriniformes; family Botiidae; genus Chromobotia; species Chromobotia macracanthus. The sequence goes on from JAZGTH010000005.1 coordinate 15,107,217, forward strand.
AGTAATGTAGGACATCATACATCCCACAGGATGAAGAGGAGGAAGACGAGAGAATCAATCAGGAGAGACAGAGAACTCTGGATCGCCTGCGCAGCTTCAAACAGGTCAGATGTTTCTCTGCTCAACATTTAAGCCTCATGCTGGTGGTTGTCACTGCACACATAGATGAGATGTGTAGACAGTCCTGGAACTAACTAGTTAATAATTTTTTCCTGTTTTGTACAACTGGAATGTTGTAGAGTTATGACGTGAATCACATTGTTAGCAGTTGTACAGCATCACACGGTTTACACTGAAGCTTTTACTGTGTCTTGCTGCAAAAATCCAGTGTTTTGCTATATTTTGCACTGGTGTGATTTACATTGACCTGATGGTGCTTGTGCACACAGCGTTACCCAGGTCAGGTGACTCTCAAGTCCACACGACTGCGGATGGCATACTCCAAGAAGAAAACCGACCCAACTCAACCCACCACCAGACCAGAGCAGCCACAGAAACAGGCCGCGAGCGTGCAGACAGACGATGCTCCGGCCCCTCTAGAACATTCTACAAGTGTTGCAGATCTCTGTAGACCCAAGAGTTTCCTGTCTTTACCGCATATGGGCGCCACTGACCTCCTTTCTCCAGCCGTGCATGCATCGCTTCCTCCTGGTAGAGAGCTCCTTCTGCTTGACTCCTCCACCTCACCTATCTCTCCACCCCCCCCTCCACCCCCCCTTCCACCTCCTCCTCCTCCCTCCTCTCTAGAAGACACTCCTGCAGAACCCCGGGGCCTGGCCAGCAGCCCTGTGCAGCAATACAAGGCAGAAAGCCCCCTCGCCCCGTTCTCTGCCCGATTTTTTGACAGCAGTCAGCTAGTTAATGCCCGGAAGAAGCTGAAGAAGACCACATCACTCGAGTCCAATCAGTGGAGGAGAGGTGAGAGTCAAACCCAGCTGCTGTTGTTCTTTGAACCAATATTATATACAACTTAATGTCTACTAACAGCATCAATAGTATAATGTCACCAGCCACAGAAATAAAATTTAAAAAATAGTTAGAAAATTCTGTCATTATTTACTCACTCTCATGTCGCTCCCACCTGTAAGACCTTTGTTCATCTTCAGAACACAAATTAAGGTATTTTTTATGAAATCGGAGCTTTCTGACCCCCCCATAGACATCAATGCAAATACTACTTTCAAGCCCCAGAAAGGTGATAAAGACATTGTTAAAATAGTCCATGTGATCACAGAGGGTAAGTAATCAATGAACTTTGAAAATGGAATCAAAGTTTCATTTTCGGTGAATTATACTTTTAAAGGTGAAATTTGACAGATCATAAAGGTGTCCTGAATACCAGTACAAGCCATCTACCATTGGCCAGTCAATCAGAAGGTTCTGCCCTAAACTTGCACCATTGGTCTATCCACATGGTTTTGATCAACCACAGACCAGACAAGTTTTTACACTGAGGTTAAAACAGACAGCCGTGGTCTGATGCTCACAGGTGACACAGTGGCTGTGTATCATTGTATGTATTTCCTTGTTTTTTATGCTTTTTTTCCTATAGATAATGCCACATTGTAAAAGCTCTATACAAATAAAGTTGAATTGAATTGGCTAAACGCCTTTATGTGTTCATTAGGGATGTGTGAGACTAGTCGACTGAAAGGTACAGCTATTACGAAGAATAGAAAAATAATCATCGTTTACACTGAAAAAATACACAAGATACCATTCAAAGTACATTAAAAGTTTTTAAAATAACACATTAAAATAAAATGTTTATATAAAGTAATGCATTTTGTATTACTTTTTATGAACAATGTATAAAAATAATGTATTTTTAAAGTGCATCTGGAGTGGAAAACTTCTTTTAACCTAGATCTTACATGCACTTTCTGTGTTAGTGGTGGTGGTCGCAGAGTGGGAACTAGAAAGACGGGCAAGGTGTGGGAGTATTTTGATTTGGTAGAAAATGGAAATGCTACATGTAAGCGTATATTGTGTATGGGAATCTGAGAAGACTTTATTCTTTAATTGTTAATTTTGTAAATAGAATACCGCTATATTCTATATATAATAGGCTATATGATTATATGTATTGGTCCAGCATTGATCATTGTTTGTAATATTTAATAAAATAAACATTAAGTGTGTCTAAATGTTAAAATATCATAACACTGCATATTTGTGACCTATTTTTAATGGCAATAATTGTGGGGTTTGACTGTTTGAGTCACAGATCAAGTATTTCAAATTGATCTAATATATATATATATATATATATATATATATATATACACACACACACACACACACACAAACACACTTTTTTGAACTTTAGACTAGTCAACTAGTCAGTTACAAATTCTGTTTAAACGACTGTCAAATTAGTCGTCGCATACAGTGTGGTGGTTAGAGTTCTTACAAAAGTAAGAGATGAGTCAAAGTCATTTGCAGAGGAGACCAAGAGTACACACATGCCATCAGCTCATTGCTGTTTCCTTCTCTGTCATGCAGCCAGTTCACCAATGGACGAAGTTCTGGCCAGTCTGAAGCGTGGCAGTTTTCATCTGCGGAAGGCCGAGCTGCGTGTTTTGGCTCCAGACCCGGATGCGGATGATGGAAATAATATCCTAGCACAGATCCGGAAGGGAGTGAAGCTACGTAAGGTTCAACAGCAGGAGCGCAGTCTGAAGGGAGCAGCAGCCGAATTGTCTGACCCCCTGACACGGAGCATCCACGAGGCACTGAGACGCATCAAAGAGGCTTCACCAGAGTCAGACTCAGAGGAAGAGACGCTGCCATCTGCTGACTGGGAAAACTGAACATCTGCTGTCTTGACATACAGATTCTGAAATGAACAAGATCTGTTGTCATATGAAGATCTACATGCCAGAGTATGTGTGCATGTGTGCTTCACAATCAGTCCAAACACACTCCACACTGAAAGCTGAACTACTACACAACTATGCCCACTCACTCACCCACCCTTTCTCTCTCTCACTATGCACTCATTGTGTTATTCCATGTATTGCTCATGAATTGCATTTGTTTGTGTTAGTATGTGTGGTAGCAGGAAATTTGGGTTCTTTTGAAGTGTGAAATACTTAGGGGTTGTCTTACTGTAGTAAAGGGTGGTAATGTGGGTAACTTCAAAATCAAAAGAACCAAAAGACTGAAGTGATAAGAAGTCAGATTTAGTGCTATTATGATCAGTCTATGACAATTTAAATAAAAAAAAAAAATGATTGTATCAAAGTATTTGTAATGAAAATTATCACTGAGAACAGTAGAAATTGAGGGAAGTGTGCTGTAATTGTCATGAAAATATTGTCATAAATATCTAAATTATCTAACTGGTTTCATGTTCTAAATTCGGAAGGGAAATAATGACATTTTGGATACAGGCAGAAATGAGTCCGGTTCAGTCGTACAAGTGTTTAAGCTTTTTATTTATTTTTTTTTTGTACCTTCGTGAATCTTCAATATTTGAAGTCATTGTTTTGTCATCAACAGTTGCTCTGTTTATTTTAGTTTGGGTTCATAAATTTGCAGACGACTGAATATCAATTCAACAGGAAGATTATGGGCTCTATTCAGAATTTGATTGGTGTTCTGAGAGCTACTGTGGATCTTATTGATCAGTCAGTCATTCATGTGTGTGTCTGTAAGGCCGCAGTGAGCGCCAAGTGACAGAAACGCTCTTAAACTATTTTAGGAACTGAATCATGCCAGTGTTTACCCAAAATGCTGTTCAGCACAGACAGCTGTACTGTCTGGAGACAGTGGATGTACCCTCATGCTCTTCTGTTAGTAATGATGACTCTAATCTCAGATCATCTGGATGGGGGAACTCTAACATGACACTGCCGTTACGTGACTTTTCACCTTTACTGTATTTAGCTTTTTAATATTACTTTAATCATGTTAAGTATATGTTTTATGCTTTCTTATGTCAGTCAAAATCTTTATTTTCTTGGCGTTGAAACACTACAGTCATGAGTGATTAAAACTCTAATCACTGGTTAAAGATGTGCAATATTCTGTTAGAAAACAGATATTTTTCATGTGTATTATACTGCAGTTTACAGAAAATTCATCTGCATGTTCACCTAAAGGACATATTTATTGAGTTCTAAAGGAACTTTTAAGGAACTACTTAAAAATGTAAAGCAATATCATAAAAATGTAGACGTTTTTGTTTTTCAATCTCTAATTTTGCTTTTACTGTGCTTTTCCAGTCATTGTACTCTTAGTAATTATTTTCAATTTGCCCATTGCCCCTTACTTAAATAAAATTAAATAAAAATTGTATATTTTGCCCTTTCATCTTTCGAAAGTATTTGGGTGTTTTAATGGGCTTGTTTTAGATCTAGAATCACTCGTTAGGCTTCACGTACTCAGTACTCTTATCTGAACAGTATGTGAGGTACAGCGCGTTATATAGTGGTGAATGTTTGAAACAGTAATATGCCACACTGCAGTATTACCTTGAGCGCTGCAATATTTGACCGCTGAGTGGCGCTCGTGAGCAGCGATGCAGGGTCATGGTGACGATGAGGTCACCGCTGAGGTTTGAGTCGTCATAGTAACGAGCACTGAGCCGCCCAGGTGTTGTGGGCGGGGCTACACGAAAACCAGTGAGGAACCTGAAGTTGTGGCCTACTGGTTAGTAAATTAGACTTACAATCCAAAAGTTTGCATGTTCGATTCCAGTGACAGGCACGTAGCAATCAAACTGCCCTTGAACAAGGCACCTAACCCCGATTGCTCCTCCGGCGCAGCAGTGCTGGTTAAACGCAGAGAGCACATTTCGGGTTACCATATGACAAATATGCCACTTTAACTTTCAATGAATTAACACCTGTTAACACTTTAAATATTCACCTCACATATATCATTCACCTCAGGAAAAGTCGGATGTGTTTTCTGTTTAATGTAATCAAGAACCTATTGACTAATACTTTTCGACCATTTTGTTTGTTTGAAAAGTGACTTCCTGCATTTAAATTCATTAAATACTGTAACTAATGCGAATGTGACAAGTGATATAAAACCATGTTTATAACTTATGTTGGCTTTTGTTTACAGAGAAAAAGTATATTGTAAAATGACCTGTCATCATTTACCTCATGTTTTAAACTCGATACTTCTGTGGATAACAAAATGTTCAGATCTTCTCCAAACCCTGAAAGTGAAGCTCCATTACAGACGAAACACCTGAATCCAGACTCCATAATGCAGGTAAACACGACCTCAGTCAGGAAGCGAGGAAAACTGCCCCGAGGAAAATTTCAACCGAGGAAAACTGCCCCGAGGAAAATTTCAACCGAGGAAAACTGCCCCGAGGAAAACTTCACTGATAACGGCCACCTGTTCGTTTGAATCTCCCGCCTTTAGACAGGCGCACAAGCTCTTAACACCATATAAGGAGAATAACGAGAAACTCTCTCTCTCTCTCTCTCTCTCACGCAGCTGAGTAACAACCAGTTTATTAACATTAGAATATGAATAAATGATAGGTTAACTATATAAATAATAGTTCTGTGACATCTAATTTCACCTACATGTACTGTGGTGCTTACAAAGTTAAATGTTTTAATAAACATTGCAATGAAAGGTGAATCTTTTACATTGTCATTGAGTTGAAACTCTGACCTGCAGCATTTACCATGTTGTTAAAGGTTCTAAAGAGAAAAACAATTCAGAATTTGTTTCCTCTTTTATTTTTACTATAAACTCAGAATTACAATTGTGTTTTTCAGCATGTGGCATTGTCAATATTTGAAATTAAACAGGAGTAAATCATAAACATATGATAATAAAGCCATCCAGTGTGCCAAAAACGTCCTGCTGCAAAGCCCTTAAAGTTTTTCAGATAGACATGAATGAATCTTCACGCAGGATCAATAATGCGATGACCTGCGGGACAAAATTAACTTCACCTGTACAAGAGAGCAAAAGATTCAACCACAAAATCAAGTGATATTTTAATGTTTCTCCTTGAGAGAAATGTTTAAACTGTTCAAAAATAATGCCAGATTCCCCCACATTACAAACAACTGCATATCCATGTAGCACATAATAAAAATTATAGGGAAATTAGGAACAAAACATGTTAGTACTTGAAATAACTAGAATTAATGCATATATTATATATATATATATCTGTGTGTGTGTGTGTGTGTATAAACTAGAAATTGTACAGTATCAAGTAAACCATTGCACTTCGAAACATAAACCAACAAAACAAAACAAACAAAATAATAACTTCATCTCAATCAGATAATGGCCCTTTAGACAAGTGCACTAAAAATATCTGTCATATTTATGTTTAGAAAGTATTAAGAAAGAAAGGACTGTGTATATACACTCCAGTGTGTGTGTGTGTGTGTTTCTTGTCTCTTAATCAGAGTGTCGTAAAATACCTGATAGTGTGTCTGAAGTTCATTTCTCATAGTTTTCTCTTGTATTGCTCAGATTGTGGAAGTTTATTAATGGAAGATTTGCAGGATGTGTGATGTTCAGGCTTCAAGATGTGATCTGTCAATCAAACCTTCATTCATGGTTCCATCATCATATCAATGCAGATTCATCTGTGTCATATCATGTTTATAGAAAACATAAGTGATCAGGACATGAGTCAAAGTACAACATTGTTCTATTAATGCCGAAATAAAACAAAATCATAAAAACTTCCCAATTCTGCTGTTGTCAGTAGCACACAGTAAAAGTGTAGAAGATGTTTGTATGTGGAATCTGAATGAAGGCAAACCCAGCATATGTGTAGGTGTGTATGTGTGTCTACAGGCACGTCAAAGCAAATGCACCTGTGTGTGTGTGAGCGAGCGTGTGAACACACTGCATTAACATGCGTGTGAAATATGAACTGATCGCAGCAGCTCGCTCTGTGACGTTCTGACATGGTGACAGTAAGTGTGTTTAACTGCTGCTCTCGATGAGTTTGGCCAGAGTGTCTCGTAGCTCCGTGAGCTCAAAGATTTTCCCGTCCAGCAGTTCGAGCAGTGAACGAAGACTCTTCTGGAAGGCCTCTCCTTCAAGCTGGCTGTTCTCCAGACGCTGCTCTAGATCTGACAGCCGAGCCTCTAGTTCTGCATTTCTCAGTTCTCTCTCCTGATCACAAAGACACAGATACAAGAGATGGTAAGACAGGGAAATTCCTCCAGACTGTGAGAGGTCTGCTCCTCTCTGTTTACCTGTAACTGCTGTGTGAGTGAATCTTTCTGTGTTTGGAGCTGGTTGGCATTTTCAACTTCCTCTTTCAGTTTCTCTAGTTCCTGTGGGAATGAAACAGACTCAGAACTCAGAGGTTTCAGAATAAAGGGGTTACAGGTCGTCAGTAGGGTCGCACCTCCTCTTTAGCTTTGAGTTCAGCCTCCAGCTCCTCGATGGTTTGGTTCAATTCTGTTTTCTGAGTTTTGATGCCACTGGTTTGTCCACTAACAGACTCCAGCTCGGTCACCTAAAGACACAGAAACAACCATCTCAGTACTGATGCAAAGATATAGACTTCAGTTTCCTGCTAGAGATTTGTTTTTTATACAGTCTGGAAATTACAGTAAATGTGTCAAAACTCCTCTCATAAGCCATTTTACTTTTTTAATGTGACATATTTCACAGAGATAAAACTGTATCCATCAGGAACTGATTGGATGGTGAGATGTGTTTCTTTATGACAGCTTGATGTGTGCACTGTATTAGTCACATGAACTTGGGGACAGTTGTGGACTACTGGTTAGTGAGTTGGGCTTGTAATTAGTAGGGCACTGGTTCGATTCCAGTGCTGGCGGGTAGCAACTGAAGTGCCTTTGATCAAGGCACCTAACCCCCAATTGCTCCCCAGGTGCAGCAGCTCTGCCTGCTGCTCCAGGTGTGTGTTCACTCCTCACCAGTGATGGGTTAAATTTTGAGTATGGGTTACCATATCTGACAAATATGTCACTTTTACTTCATGATCAATCATGTCATATTCTGACATTTTGATATTCTAAGTATTGCCACAGTCTGTTTTAGTCTGAATGTTGAGTAAATGATGTATGTGAGTGTTATGCTATAAGCTTTTTAAAATACTATTATAAAGTGTATTTTATAATGCAGTTGGGCATGTATATGTTGCTGTTTCTCACTCGTTTGTGGAGCCTCTCGGCTTCGTCCTGATATGCGGCCAGCTGCTGTTTCCACTGTTTAACGTTGGCTGTGGACTCCAGCAGTGCTGCCGTTAGTTTGGCATTGTTTCCCTTCAGAGCAGCGAGCTCCGCTTCCCAGTGTTTGGTGATGGACGTGGAGCTGAGGGAAGAAATAGACACCTCACGAGTCTCATAAGAGCTCCAGTGTTTGTGAACTAGTTGGGTTAGGGTTAGGTTAACCCTAACCCTAACCCCACCAGTTACTACAAGTGACTTCATATAAAAAGTGTCAATTAAACATCAAACAGATGCTCTTAAAGAAACACTTTCACTGTTATTAACTGAACACAGTGAAGATCTACAGCTAGTTTGAGGTTCTGTAACATTTAACAGAAAAAAACATTATAATCTTGTGTGATTTCTCAATCTATAATAAACCGTCAGATATTCTTCAGGAAAACTTTACTGCTCATTTCTGTAACTGTAATTGTCAGACTCGCTCTGAGCGCTTTTCATGAGGAATGATTTAAGTGCATTTTCATTCATATTTAATGTTTGTCTAACACAGAGTTTTAAATTAATGCTGCTGTGTTGTCAAGGGAATGTGAAGGATCACATAAAAAATCAGATATTCCACACCGGAACTAATTCATCTTTAAACATACGCAAAATAGTTACATACTCAGTTGTTGAATTTCGACACACGTGTGATTTACTTATAATGTACAGATGCTTTATTCCAATAATATTAATTTCTTAACATCATGTTTTCATCATCTGAAGAAAATGTTGTGAATGTTTGCCAGGGTGTTGTTATGCCGTTGCTAAGATGTTCTGAATTGTTTTCAGTGTGTTGCTAAGTGGCTGCTTTTTTACTAGCACAAAGAGTCTGTATGATCTAGTCTGTTCTCTAGACTGAAGTTCAATGTTGTTATTTCTAAGTCTGTGTGAAAGTAACATGAAATCATCTGTTCGCAGGTCACATGATCTAAGGATCAGTCACGTCTACAGGACGACTGACACACTGAAGTTTAACACTGAGGTGAGGGGTTTGTTTATACACTCATGTCTGACTAATGAAAGACTTTCCGGGCATCTCGGGTCACCTGTGGGGGAAGGGGATGGCGTTGGGCTCCGGACGGCTCTCTGTGTTGAAGGCCGCATCGGGCGTCACTCGCTCGTCTGTCCCGTTGATGCTCTCAGGAGTGACAGGAGACTGAAGGTCTGTAGCTGATTCCTGTCACAGTAACACCAATGAGAGACAAGTGTTTCAAGAGACTGATCCAACATCACACACACGCACATCAACAGGTGAGGTTATTAAGGACACAAAGGAAGTTGCACTTATGACCCAAAAAGCAAAAACACACATACACATCACAAGTGAATTCAGCATGTCAACATAATGTTTTGTACTGTATAATCTAAAGAAATCTAACATTCATTTAATGTTTGACAGTTGGTGGAGTTTGGGTTCTTACCTTTGACGTCATCCGAGTCTGGTTGAGTTTTAGAAAATTAAGTGTGACAAATTAAGAGAATTTAAAAGAAATGAAAGAAAATAAAAATGACATGAATATTCAGTTACTTTGTGGCAGGGGTTTCACAGTTTGATGGCCAGAGAACGAGTGATTTGTCAGTCTGATAGAAAAGATTTGTGTCAGGTCAGATATGGGATGGAACTGTTTAGATGTATCGATGGATCTAAAGTTTAGCTGCTGGTGTCTGTATGTAGGGTCAGCTGGATTCAGGTGAGTGTTTTTCTATTGTTTGGGTTTAAGGGTTCTAGGGGTTTGGGATGTTGTTCCACCTCACCTTAAAACGCGGGAAACATGAAACAGACTTGCGCTTGAGAAATTAAAGGATTGAGGATGTAAATGCAGAAAAAAGAGTAACAATAAAAAATATATTATAAAACAAAATGGTTTGCAGAATGAGCATGACTGTTTCAGTACCTGTGATGGTGTGCTAGTCAACTCCATCTTCTCCTGAGATTTCTCTTTTGCTAACCGCGCAGCTTCTTTAAACTCTGCAAACTTTTCAGCAAACTAAGGTATAGAAAACAAACAAATTTTATTTATCAACCTTATCAAGAAATAAACACAGGAAATAAAAAGAGCAAATGACAATGTGGTCTCACTTTACACAGATGAGTCTCAGAGGAGAACCCCAGACCATAGACTGTGTTGGCCCGGCTGTCTGCCCACTGGCCAAACTTGTGGGAGGTTTTGGTGAAGGTCATGTTAGGTGTGATGGTGCTGTTGATGATGGCCTGCAGATACCAGAATTTCACATTTACATGGGCATATACTGTAAGAGGAGCTATCACGCCCTATAAACACTGTCTGGTGTTTGTGAGGGTGACACACAATCAGTCCTGATCACAGAGATTTCCACTGTAATAATGACATAATGAAACATTGATGGATCACGTAATGATTGTGGGATATGTTGCAATGAAACACATTATTTTAAACATGCGGCATCATTTAGCTCATGTTTGTATCCTGAATGGTTTACACATCACTGCTAAAAACTATTTTACTAAACAGAAAATGAAAGAGATTATTACTACTGAAATTTAAATGTTGTGTTGTAGGAAACTGGTAACACACACAAAATGCAGACAGACAGACACAGAGATACGTACACACACATACAATGTCATATAAATAACCATATTTATTTTTTCACCAACAGGTGAGGTGGTCTGGAGAAGCAAAGATGTTCTGACCTTTGACCCATCGAGACTGATGATGCGATAGACGTTGCGCGTGCTGTCGTAGAAGTATGAGACAGTCACAGCGTGTTTGCTGGTGGGCATCCAGTTCTTTTTAGTGTTGGGGTCGATCTGGAAGACATGAGCTCTAGTGCTGAAGATCGGTTGCTCTCTGGAGGAAAGAAACAGACATTCATCAGAACCAGCACTCATCACAGCTACTTTTACCCACAATCCCTCAGTTTCCCTGTTGCAGTACAGTTATCAGATACATTGCAGAAACATTTGCATAGAACCATAATCCTCATACATATACATATATAAATATATAGACAGCAACAGTTAAAGCTTTTGTTTAGCAAGAGGAAATGATTTATTCTTAGACCAGCACAAACACAGATAGCATGTTTTGTTTTAAACAGCAGCTCTCTGGTTTGTCATGTATGTCAGCCTGAAACAGCACAGTTTATGAGAGAAACTACAGTGAAGACTGCATACAGGATGACCTCAGAACAGTTTGTCACTGCATTAATTCCTACATATTTAATGTAAATTTAGTGTCACTACCTGAATCTTTCGGGGTGAATTAGCTGTAGAAATGTGAATGATCGAACACTCAATAAACACTGATGTAGAGTGACACTGTATTTACCTGCAGTGTGAACGGACGCCAGAGAAAAACGTTTAAAAAGAGAGAAAAGAAAGTAGTTAGTATTCTTAGTAGTTTTCCGGTATTCTTGAACATTCTTAAAACAAGGTTAAATTGAACTGAGAAGCAAGTTAAAAATTGTTCTTGTTTAGACATATATGCAACAAAATTTTGAAAGGTTTAATTTTTAAAGGCTAGAAAAGTTTAGCAACTGAGTTACAGAAATAATCTTAACTAAAGATATATTGTCTGAAAACAAGTGTCATAGAAAAGACGGAATCTCAGAATAGTAGCACTTAAACCTTAAACATCTATATGTTACTGATGTGGGTCAGAAGGGGGTGTTGAGTTTCTCTAGAGTCTCACTGCGTTAATGATGTGTGTTGAGGTGAGACTGAAGCTCTTATTTAAAACCAGATATTCATTCTCATCATTTAATCACAATAAAGGCAGGCAGTTTTTTTCATGAAACATTTTTTGTTATCCTGGTTGAAAGTCTCTCCCCATCCTGATAGCAATCTCTAAGAAAAGTGTCTAAATATATTTATATAAATATATATCTTTGTGTAAGATGCAGGACCATAAAGTGTCCATACAATCAACTCAATAATGCTAAAACCCTAAAAATCCTAAAATAGCAGAAAGTTTTCTGTGATGGGTACGTTTTGAGGTATGTTTGTGTATGGGGACAGAATATCCAGTTTATATAGTATGCAAACCATTACATCTATAGAATATTCCCATACAACATGAAAACCCAACATGTGTGTGTGTGTTGGCACACAGAGAGCCAGAAATCATCTCTTAACTTTCACTGAATTTGACTACAACACAAAGACAAATTGTTCATGCACGTGTATATGAATCTCTCTTTTGTGCATCACACACAGATAAAAGTCTAGTTGGCTGATGAGGTTTTTACATCAGCAGTTCTGTTACATTCTCCACACATGCACACACACAGGCCAAGGGTGAGACTGTCCATCTGGTCACAGTTCAGTCTCCATCCAACCAATCACATGCCACAGTCACTGGCGCACATAATCAGTGATCTTCTAAATAAATAACAATTCAGACACTTTACAGCTCAAATAGCACACGTTTAGTGAAATGAATTTAGGTACTTTATTAAAAATACCAGATTCACATTTCTGTCTGACCTTCTGTTGAAAATGCAGTTACTGTTTATTTGTTGTAGTGCGCCTGAATGTAAATAAGAGAGAGAGAGAGAGAGAGAGAGAGAGAGAGAGAGAGAGAGAGTATGTCGAGTGTACACCAATATCTCATGACGCGGTGAACGGACCAAGCGCCCGCCAACCCCATCCAAACCTCCCGCGACTCGATCGCGAGCGGAACGACCCACCCAAACGAACCAATGTTGAGCGCCGGACCAATCCGAGAGCTCCGTCCAGCGGCCGTATCAGCTGAGCGCCGCGGACGCGCTCATGGCGCCCCTCTCTGCGGTTTGTCATACCCGGTCTCTCTTGCTGTTTCTGTCCCGGTCCCGGACCAGCGGAGAGACGACGTTATTTAGAAAGACGTCTGCAAAAGGGAATTTTGTTTCTAATGTATGTATTTATTAGTACATTTATTAGCTGCGTATATGTATTATTTGTATACATTTATTAGCGGTGCTGATAAAAAAATTAACGCAGTGTAAGAATAAATTAATTTTACATCATAGCCGTGCTACATGTGTTCTAATAATGCAGCTATATATGTATTACAAAACAATGAATCTGATCATTATAAAAGGGGAAAGCGTCAAAACTTCAGCATCATTCACTGACAAGATAGTGCGTTAACAACGGTGACGTCACAGCATCTGCTGATGATGTCATCACCCCAGATGGCAATATTTCTATAGAAACTGAACTTAATGCTGATTGGTTAAAACGAATGAGATTTGCAAGATGACCGCTGGCCTGTAATCTGTTTAGAAATCCAGAACAGTTACTTTACCGACTGGATTGTGTTTTCGAGAAGTGTTCAGCTCACGAAAGTGTTATTAACATGATGATGCTGCCGTGATTTGGACATGAAACGATCATCTCTGGAGTCTGTCATTGTAATACGTTATTCATCGCAACACTACCACACGAACACGGTAATCAGTCAGTATCAGGGCATTTCATCAGGAGACGGTATGTTGAAGAATAGCACAGTACACGTCCAATAAAACCGTGCCCAACTCACCAACGACAAAGTCACGATATTCTCCTTCTAAAGGAGGAAATACCACGATAAACGAAAACGACAATCTGTCATGAAGGCAGACATGATTCAGCCCAGTACAGGCGATCAGTAAACGGTACACATCCATCTGCTGTACTGAAGCAGTGGGATGGTGCTCACATACCCCATTTTGCTGATGTGATCTGCGCTCTCCTGCTTTCTGTTAATATGTCCGTGTTAATGTTGCTGTTTTCTCGAAGCTCTTCAGTCCGACATGATGTGGATCAATGTGACACATGAAATTCCTGCACAAAAACACGAATCTGCAAGAAGATCCGATTCCCTCCTGAAATATCCAGCCGTTAAATACATACAAGCTCACAAAACACATCCACCCATCCGAGCTGTGCAGTCAGAACCGGTCGGTCATCTCTCTCGCGGACTGCCATCACAGATCTGATGATCTCGCTGGAATCCACAGATTCATCAGATCAGTGTGATTGTGTCCGCTGTCATCAGCTCATTCATTATGTCTCACCGCAACACGTCATTAACACGTCATCACGCACTTACGTCACTCTTCTCCGCTGCGAAGTCTGATGTCATGGACAGTACATTGTGTATTCACTTCCGATGAATACAAAACCCTAAACATTTACGCATTTGGCAGAAGCTTTTATCCAAAGCGACTTGCATTCAAGCTACACATTTTATCAAACCCACAACCTTTGCGCTGCTAACACAATTCTCTAGCAACTGTGCTACAGGAACAAGTAATCCTCACCATCACAGAAATCTTGCTGCATTCTGCATTGGCCTTAACCATAACCCTAACACTTGTCGCACATCGTTGCGCCATCTAGTGAGCACAATGTGAAACAACCAAATCTTCCTCTCATTAGAAAGTTCTTTTTAGAAAGCGTCACACTGCCAATGATCTTTAGTGGAAGAAAACGCTGATTTACCCAGTAATACTGCCCTTTCTTTGGTCAGAGACTGTTTGTACCTTGTTTCTTCATAAAATATTATTCAGTCTGTTTACATCAACTTCTTTTTCCTGATTCACAAACAAAGCAATTGAAGTTTTAACAGTTTAACAGTTTAATTAGATCCTACACATACACACTGTAAGACCGGGAAAGAAAATCCCTCACTTTAAATATGAAGCACTTTGAATGTGGACAGCAATTTATCATCTTTGCTTTCTTTAATAATTAATATTTACACCAATAATATCTAGTATTAATAGTGTAGTAAGGTTCTCATTACACAATATGTACGATCTTTGTGTTAAAGTATCCTTAAACCACTTGCACAGTGTTATATATTTTGTTCAATTGTGGACTGTTTTTGTTAAATTGTGGAAATTATTACAAATGTTTCCAAGTATTTGTAAATCCAGAGAAATTCACAATTTTAAACACACCGTCCCTTGTCGACTGTCAATGAGGTAATATAGTAATACCCACTTTATGCCAGGCTTCTGCTTGTGCTGCCGTAGAAACCATAGGTGCATCCCAAAATTTAGGCAGCTGATTTGCTGCCTCACTGCCCTATCAGGCAATGACTTTGGAGGCTGTGAAGACGGATGTTCCCTGATGTCTTCCTACCTTGGAATATGTCCTTTAGAGGCACCATTTTACAGCTTTCCGGTGCAGCCAATGGTGTGAGAGCCAGTGACTCTCATGATAAAATGCAGAAGTTGTAGTTGTTAACTCTAACACGCCACTCTGTTGTTGTTTTTCACAGTCGTCATGAACCACAATTACTTGTTGCTATTTGCAGTAGATAACCCTAAAACGAGAATCAATATTGGTTATTATGCGTTATACATAAATAGCAACTTTTTGCAAATGCTGTAGGTACTTTTAGTAAGATTGTTCTGAACATGTACAAACTGTGCTGCTTTACCCCACCATTTATTCTGACAAACAAAGGGACATGTACTTGCAGTAATTTAGCATTTAACATTACATTACTTAATCATCAAATCATTATAATAAAATAAAATCATGTAATTAAACGTAACGGTTATAAAACTACATTTCGTGATCTTATCCATGAACATGATTTGTTAAGTCCTGTCGAATTGATTTTCATCAGCGGTGGAGATAATAAACGCTGTCACAGCATCATCGAGCTGCGCCTTTTATTGTGAATATGCGGCCTCTAGCGGCAAAACAATACACACTGTGCATTAGACTTTCAGCATGTGAAAACTGTACAGAGACCCCTACGAATACAGACAGCAAGTGAATAGATCACACGCCAGAGTTTTTTTTCACACATGGATGCAAAAGTGTAACTGCACCTTTTTTACAAACTCATGTGAAAAACTTTTGCATTTCAAATCAGTTTGTACAATACAGCTTCAACAACAAGTTGTTCTACAACAACAAGTTCAACAAGTGCAAGCACGTCAGAATCCAAAGTGTGAATAAAAAACCCAATGCTTTGGTGTGTAATATATCCGGCTGCTGTCCATATTTGTAGGGGTCTTAGTACAATTCTTGCATGCTCAATCTAGTGCGACTGCAGCAAAACACTCATTCTCACAGACACACACACACAATCTTTGAGGTTCTCATTTCACCCACACAGTGACAGACATCAGCAGGTGACTCAGATCATGTGTGACTCTAATTCTGCTGCAAGTCTTTTCATTGTATCAGACAAGAATTTCTTTCAATTCTTTTCAGCCTTGCTTCATAATTTTTTTTCATGGAGCAAATGTGAAACACTTCTGTGACCTACTGAAGCGAAAGTTGTTCTCACAATTTTAACCAATGAAGAGCTTTCCAGTCATTCTTCATTAGTGAGAAAGGCTTTTAAAAAACATTATTGTACTCATAAAAAGCAGTCTTTACTGCTTTACTTACTGGTGAAATATCTGAGACCTTTAGGAGCCTAAAATAAATTGTGTAATCACAATAAAAAATCATTAAAAGATGTGATAAGAATCAGATTAAATGTAAGAAACGTCCAGTTAAGGAGAGGCAGGATGAGCATTTGAGCAGATGGCTCATAAAATATTATACTGATTTATAGCTGCAACACAACACCCATAAACCTTCTGTATTTCTGCAGCTCACTGATAACCAACGGCAATAAACAGGGTGGTTTCTGTCTCAACTCAACACGACCTCAAGATCTTTGGGAAAGTTCATGTGTCTGTGATTTATTTTTAGATTTGGCGAGGAGAAGCAGAAAATCAATCTCCTGCTTTTATAATGTGATACCAGCACAGGACGTTAAAGGTACATAGGCAGTCTTGCTATTACCAGGATGAGCTTAAAAACCTTAATGCACAATTAAAATGTAATCTTTTGCAGATGACTGACACCTATGAGTAGACGCACTGTACTCACTGCGTTTTGCACTGCTGAGTTTGAGCAGAGGCAGAAAATGGGATGCCTGTCAGACTATTTACAGATAATGCTGAGCAAGAGAAAGTTCTCACGGCTGAAATGACATGATGAGAGTGACCTGTATGCCTGCAAACAGCCTCTGATTATTGCAAGCTGCAACAAAACAATGGAAACAATGGAAATAATTGACCCAGAGAGCCAGATGATGGTCCTGCAGGATGACGCACTGGTGGAGGGAGAAGAGCAGCTGAACAATGAGGTGGAAGATCTGAGCAACAGGTATGAGACTCCGTAAATGTGTGATGCCAGACCAAAGTCTTCATAGAGCACTCTTCACTCTTTATCGTGTATCATTTTTAATCAGTAGTCATCAACAGTATAATTTATGAATAGAATGTTTATGCCTGAACATGCAAATGCAGCTGTAATGAATGTTATGACCTACAATCTGAGATTTGACATTACATTAGAGAACATTAGATCACAATTATCAGTCAACTTGTTTCTAAAAAATGTGGGAAAGATGAAAACTGTCTCCCCTCCCAACAGTCTAAGAGAAGTTATTCAGGATGTTGCTGTGAAGCCAAAACTCCACTGCCTGATGATGGATCCTTCCTTCTCCATGGTGACTGTTCAGAGCGAGGACAGTGGAATAGTTTGGGAAACGGCTTCCAGTCGCTGCTCTACCCCCTGGGCCTCAGAACTGAATGCAACAGCAGCAGAACCCAGCAACACTCTCACCAGTCCCGGGACAGCTGGCAAGATTGTTTTTATTATGGATGAAGAACTGATGACCAGAAAGAAGAAGAGGAAGCAAAGATCAGAGAAAATGCAAACTACTTCTTACATCGGTAATGAGGTCATGAGACCAGCCATGGTGGAAGTGTCCCTCCCTAATGTGACACAAGCAGAAGGAAAGGGAGAAGATATAAAGCTGAATACAAAAGAAGAAAAACATCAACGCTTGTTCAGTCTGGTCTCTGAAGGATCTGAAATTCTGAACATCATTGCTCCACCTAAAGTGTCTACAGTGGATGAGGAGGAGAGTAAAGGTCTGGAAGATCATCTGTTTTACCTCGAGGAGACACCTGCTGTAAAATCCACAAATATCCCAGATGAAGCTGTAAACATTTATGCTGCAGCTGGAGAAATTCAAGCAGACAATACAGTGATATCAATGACACCAGAGCCCTTAGTCCTGGTACCACCGACCATGGGGTCTAGACGAGGTGCTACAACTGAGGATTATTTTGAGAAGTTCACTCTACTGGATAACCAAACACAACCAGGAGAGGCTCCAGATGAAGCAAAACCCCAGGACGTAGTGTGCTCCATAGAAGACAAGATCACACAAAAAGACGATAATGCACTGGAACAAGAGTCTAGACTTTCAGATGTCTCCCTAACTATTAGTATGTTAGACATTTCTGGAGAACATCTGGACGATGTTTTTTATGGTGGCGGCAGTAAGCCTCACTGTCACAATAATGCTGCGAGTGCTGGAGAAAAGACCAGAGCGCTTTTAAAATCCTCAATGAAGGAAAGCGGCACCACCCTGTTTGGAAGTGAGGAGTCAGTCCTCGTCCCAATATACCTGCCCGAAGGTCCTCCAAAGATCATTGACCCCAATCTGCTAGAGGAGCCCAAAGCCATGGCGTTTCTATACTCAGACCTGTATGCTGATGCTGTAGGGAGCAGAAAGAAGCAGGATGATGATGCTATGAGTGTGACCTCGGAAAAATCCTTCCACAGTCAAGAGTCAGACTCTGAAGACAGAGGCTACCTCGAGAAGTTTGTGCTAAAGGTGGAGACTGTGATGGTAGAGAGTAATCTGGGCCCTGAGGTGCATACCAAAGAACAACAAGACTCATTCAGATATACAGGATATGTGGAGCACCCCAAAACAGAGGTGGAGATGAAGGCGGAGGAGCTGGAAGAGATCACAGATTTCTTCAGAAATAGTGCATCTTCATCACCATGTGAACCTCTTGATCTAGATCAACGTGAGCCAGAAGAGGAAGCTAAAGTCGTGAGAACTCTCCGAGTGACTTTTAAAGACGAAGTGACAAAGAATAAAACAGAGTCAAACGAGGCATGTAAATCTCCTCTGTTCACAGAGGACACAGACTTTGCAGAAACATTTTTACCTGTAGAAATCAGTAAGGAGTGTCCAGCGTGGGAAGAAAACTTGCAAACATGTGCCCAAACTGCTGCAAAACCAACCTCAACCAGGACAGATGAACTCAGAAATAAACCAAAGTCAATCAGTAAAACCTTTGAAGAATCTCCAAAATCTATCCAAATAACAAACACAGTTAAACCCATAACTCCACACCACAAACCCTTCCTTGATCTGACCCCACTGCTGCCTGCTGAGCCTGAGGATGAGAAAGAAAAACCAGAAGGTAAAACGGAGAAAGAGGACAAAAGTTTTAATGGCTCACAGGAAGTGAGACCATCTGAAGCGGAAACAGAGGAAAGAACAGAAGATGACCTGGACCACAAAGTGCTGGATAATCATGAGGCAGTGAATTAAATCAAATGATAGTAAGTTAGTGAATGTGTCCTGATGTCATTAGAGACAGCAGTGATAATATCCCAGCAGCAGATCCCCAGACACGCAGGATTACCTGTAAGGGCACAATGCTGAAGGTTACTATGCGTTGTAGATGCTTTGGACAAACCTACAGCTACCTTAAGCAAGTCTGAATGACAGTTTGATTTCTGGCTCAACTCAGTATTCATATTGTTAACAGGTCAATAGCGCGTGACAGAAAATGGAAAGAGAGATTTACAGCAGATGGAGTTTCACACATTTATGTGCAGTACAAGTTAAATCTGAAGTAAGTCAAAGAAAGCAAAAGACTGAGAGAAGTGTGTTTGTTTTTAGATACTTTTATAGACTTATAGAAACTTACTTTGGTAAGACACCCACTCAAAACGCTCAAAATGTAGTATTGTTATAATTCTGTATTGTATATATATAATACTACACTTTCAGCTTTGGGTGTCTTACCAAAGTGATTTTCAATACATATATATATATATATATATATATAATACTACAGTAACAATACTACATTGAGGTTTTGCGAATTAAAATAAGCATAATCATAACATCTCAGTGTTTGGCGGTTTTAAGTGTTATTAGGGTACAACCGAAATGTTGTTTTGCATATGTAATATTTATTTTATTTTATTTATTTTCGTGTAGCATTGAAGTAGTTTCACACTCAGAGAAACAAACCAGCGATATGCTTCTGCCTGCTGCACGTACATGTATCTGAAATCACTGCACAGCTGCTGTCTTTATTGAGCTTTAGGCTATACTGACATAATGTGAGCACAGAGAGAAGTGAAACAACTGTTTACTGCCGACACTAAACGAACAAAACTATGACACGGGGACGTCACCTGGCGACACTTCTCAAGCGGACTTGAGGTGCTTTCACATTTAAAATAGTTTTATTTTATAGCCTCTTTATTTAAATGTTGTTAAAAACCCTCAGCAAAACAAACTTTATAAAAATAGACAAAAAATTTATAACTTGTCAGTGATAAAATTCTGTCGTGGCAGTAGCACCAGAAAATCTGCCTAAACAATGAAAAGCAAAAATAAATAATTTATTTCACTAAACTGAATCATTTCAAGTGAACATTTACAAACATAAATTGAACATACACTTATGTCATATTTCATGTTGTTGGTAAGGACATTATTTTCCTCACAAATATATACACACAGAAATAAAATGGAGCTCTGCCATTTGAAAGGACACTGGCAGATGATAAATGCAGGTCTGCAGATGAGTGTCTTTCTCCAGGACCAGATCTCTTGAGTTTGCTCCATGATGTCAACAAAGACCTGTAGACCCTCTCTAGCACTTAGAACCAGTGTTTTTTCATGATAAACATTACTAAACATATTTTTTTAAAATAAACAGAGGCAGGTCTGTGTTGTATAGGACTCATGTAGTAACGTATTTGAGCTATAAGACTTATTTTTTATTTTATGTGTTTTGTATTTGATAGTTTGCATGAATAATACTGCTCTTACCAGCTCAGTTGAATCAGGCCCTCAAAACTTCAGCCAGCAACCCTTCACTGTTGACCCTGTGCTGCCAATAAGAGACACACCAACTTTAAATGTACATCATAAATTAGGCTAAAAGAAACGCACAGCAGAGAGTAAGAGTTTAGAGAGTATGAATATAGTCTCTTCACTGGATCAAACATCGCATTCCTGCAGTCAGTCTGAGAAATGAACCAGCCACTCTTGTGCCTCCATCTGTGAAAAAGCATCAGAGATTCAGTGTCAAATACAAGTGGAACCGCACGAGTTCAGCTCAAAACAACCAGATCTCAAACATAATACATCCAGTAATACAAACAGCACATTATCATTCAGATACCTTAGAGTGCTGTGTACATTTATCATTCAGTTACATCAATACTGTAAGAGCCAACAATACAATAATAAAATAAAGTTCAAATAAGTCTTACTTTTAAAACTAAATACTTTTAAATAGCTCAAAGTGTGTATGCCAGCTGATGTGTCTGTGATGTGTGAACATTACACATTTAAATTTATGTCGTTCAACCAAAGCGATCCACAAATAAAGAAACATTTTTACCCTCCAGAGATTTTGCTGTAAAAAGCTGATAAAGCAAACTTTGTAAATGAGAAACATTTTAATTTAATCTCTGCTGTATGTAATTTAATCAAAAGAAATAAAATGATTAAGAATAAGATTATATTAAAAGTTCCATGAAGATTTAATTTATTTTTAATTGTGCTGTTGCAGTTTGTAAATAATTAACTTTTCTACAAAAAAGAAAACATCAGGATGTCCCTACACACCAGAATTACATGAATATGATTACTGTAAGCATCAATAAAAAATTCTTAATTTTTCTGATATCTGAAACAATTCTGTAATACTTTGTATTTCATAATTCTTTTTTTTTGTGGATTAAGTTTGTGGATTAAGTCTCATTACAGACACATTACAGAAATCTTTCTCTTCTGACAGTAAACATCACACAAAGCACATGTTCACATGGTCGTTCAACATGAAGAACCTGCATTTAAATTTAATTTATAAATATTCATACAGCTCTAAAAACAGATTTAGTTTTCTTAGCTAATATATTACCATACATCCTTTTTAAGAAATAAAGGCAGCAGTCCAGATGACTGTCAGAGAAAGAACAAGTGTGTAATATTACCAAGATTCTCTCTTTTGTTGTTAATGTCTAACTTCAGAACATCACAGGCTTACTGCAGTTTCTGAACTGAGTAGAAGAAAGTACTGCATTTAAACTGCAGAGGAGCATGAGATTTCCTGATGACAAACACACAAACTCAGATTCAAGTGTTTATCTCATCACATGTAAATCATATTCATGAGGACAGTGATAAAAATGCAAAAAAAAAGACATTCCCCAAGAGATAGATTTGTGACTGAATTCTCATAGCAAATTCGCTCTGTCATGAGAGTTTGTTGACTGGAGTCATTTGCAGAAGTGTTTACAATAACCATGAAAGCATCCATACAGAACACGGCAAGAGAACCATCTTCCCAACACGTACAAAATAACCAAACCACTCCAGTTTTCTCAGCACAGAGACTTCCAGCATTCTGGTAGGATCAAGTGATCAGCTGTTTGCGATTTCAGTGAAGCTTATTTTGGAGAAACACACACATTCACTCGGACCCATTATCATACACAAATAAAATATGAAAGAAAAGAACAAAGCTGCTGAGCATGTGCAACACACACAAACACACACAAGCACTCTTGAGCTCACTGTAGTGGCGTAACTGATGAGTTGAGTAAGAGCAGTGATGTCCTCCACACACAGAGAGAAGCATGAGCCATCAGTGACAGTGAGGAACATCAGACGATGTTAAGGTCCTGCTCCCTTATTCTTTACGTGCTGGTGTCTATGGGATCATCTTTAAAGTTCTCACACTGCTCCATCACTTTACTGCAGGAGAAAGACCTTCATCAGCTCAATCACATTCACATTACAGCACCCCAGTGTGTGTGTGTTAGTGTGTATGTGTGTTTGTACCACGCCATGTCCTTGGTCTCCTGGTGAGAGGATTCCAGCTCCAGAACTTTCTGCAGCAGCGTGATGCCGCCCTCCTTTATCAACAGAGCGCAGTATTTACTCGCTACAAGAGAGAGAATGTCAGAGGAAGAATATTTGGATTACTTGTAGTCTTTGCTAATTCTTCACACTGTCCCTTTATTCATGAAAATAAATCATATTTAAACTGAACTGAAAAACAACATATACAACATATCTGTCTTCTACCAACACAGAACCTCTGAGGTGATGTCTGCTTCATATTTCATCAACACATCAGAAGACATTTCTGATATCATTGTTTTTGCTCAAACGTTTTGATCTTGTATTTGATTATTTTAATTTATATTGATTAATAAATCACTGCGTCCCGAAGGAGGATTTTAATACAGTACATTACAGCAATAAGAATTTAGCAAGAAATGTTTGACTGACATGAAATCAACGTCAATGTCCTAATGGTTCTAAAATAACCATTAAATATGTGTATGCGTGTTTGATGACTGACTCACGGTAAACTGTCACCAGGTTATATAGTGCCCATGTGGCCCAGTGCTGACTAACAAGAGCTCCACTCTGAGGGAGCAAACGGAGGATCGGCTCGAACGACCTGCAGACAGACAGAGAAAGAGACAGTCAGACACAGAAAGCGAGAAAAAGACAGACATAGTCAGAGAGAGACAGACAGACAGAAACAGATAGACAGACAGAGAGACAGACAGACAGACATCGAAAGACAGACACACAGTCAGAGAAAGACAAACAGTTAGACAAAGACAGACAGACAGGTTAGGTAAAGAGTCTGTAAACAGTCGACATCAGTCTGTTTATTTAAGAGGTCAGCAGATTATTTAAGAGGTAAAAGATCTTTTCATCAGGGGAACATCAGACATCAGTCTGCGGTCAGGATTTCTGTTGTTTTATTTGTGTTAATGAAGGTGTTTTTAATGTTGTGTACCTATAGTTGATGTTTCGTTGTGAAGTGGCGTCCCAGCTCTGAATGGCTGCCCACATTTTGTCCATGACATGGGACCTTGTGGGTTCACCCATGGTCCAGACGTCTGGCCCATCAAACACGATATGGGACAGAACTCCACATGCATTATACGATACTTCAATGCCGTCTGCTTTACTGTCCAACAGCTCACTGCCAGGAGAAGATTCACTGCTCTCAAACACTGAGTGACATCATCAAGCATGTGATGCGTGTGGAATGTGATCATGTGACCTCACCTAAAGACCGTGATGAACTGTTTGGTGAGCAGCTGGGGACGCAGTGCTTTGACTTCAGCCACATTACCCAGCAGCCCCAGCATGTTACGATGAAGTTCCTGTTTGTCAGGAAACTCCTGCACCGTGAAGAATGAAATGAAACTCTTCAGACTAAAGTCAATCACCTACAGCCTGTTCACACACTCCACTGCATACTGCTCAATACACACTGCAAACTGCTCAATACACACTGCCCAATACACACTGTTCAATACTACACACTGCTCAATACTACACACTGCTCAATACTACACACTGCTCAATACTACACACTGCTCAATACACAGAATACAAACACAGAATCAATACACAGAATAAAATACATAGGCTAAATACACATTGCACACCACTCTGTACACACTGCACACCAGTGAATACACACCGCTGAATACACACCGCACACCACTGAATACACACTTCACAAACCTTCAGGCACTGCAGGAAGAGACTCATTCCATCACACTCCAGAAACATCTGACAGTTATCAGGCGTCTCATCTGTGATGTTCCACAGAGCGCTCCAGGAGAACTCCATCACCTGATCACACTGACACACACACAAAGACATGTTTTTGACAACTAAACGTACAATTTAACAGTTTACTCATGGAGGCACATTTAGATGCCCCATATAAAGTTTAATTTCAACTTTATTTATATAGCGTATATTAAATATCTCTGGGACTGAGCCTGAGAATGAGACTTATATTGAGACATGCAGTACTGTGCAAAAGTCTTAGGCACATCAGTATTTTCACACCCAAAAATGGTTTTAGTTATTTATATCTTTTGTTGTAGTGTCAGTAGGAATTATAGGATTACATTTCCAAACATTCTTTTTGCCATTAATTGTAATAATCCAGTGAGATTTATTTTTGTATGCACAAGGAAACTGACAACAGCCAGTGCTCCACAGAGAGATCTTATCTCACAATCATCGAGTCTGTCTGTGATTACATTATGAACCAACAGAAAGAACTGAGACAGACTAAATCCAGAAGAACTGTGGCAGCGTCTCCACGACACTTGAAGAAACCTGCCTGTAAAGCTACAGTGCTATGCAAAGTTTTAGCCACTTGTTTAAAAATGCTGTAAAGTGGGGATGTTTTCAAAAATAATGCCATACAACGTCAAGTGACTTGGAGACGCTTTTTCTGTTGGTTCATAATGTAATCACAGACAGACTCAATGATTGTTTAATCAGATTTCTCTGTGGAGCACTGGCTGTTGTCAGTCTCCTTGTGCATACAAAAATCTCACTGGATTATTACAATTAATGGCAAAAAGAATGTTTGGAAATGTAAACTTATAATTCCTAATGACAATACAACAAAAGTTATAAATAACTTGCTTAATAACATTTTTGGGTATGAAAATACTATTTTGCCTAAGACTTTTGCACAGTACTGTATATCTTAAAGGACAAAATATCGCTAATGCGTTAGGGTTATGAGTTATGTAAAGGTATGTAAAGTTTGTAAAAAGTCCACAAAAACAGCTTTTTCCTCATTTTTAAAAAGTCACAACTGGTATATAATGCAACAAGGATTGCTACAACTTGCATACAACTTATCAATTGCTGCAAGAATGATTTACTCTTTTTAAATACAGAACTCAAAACATGTTTATGACAAGACTTACTGGCCAATTTTGTATTAGACAAGGAAGTTTCTCAAAATTACCGTAAATAGCACGACAGGCGCATGTTTGCTCATTTGAACCATGGAACCTAACCCTAACCCACAGACTCACCCACAGGCAGTATAAACAGATTGAAGCACAGGTCCACTGGCAGGGGACTCTGGCGAATTTAATGTTTGCTTTATTCATATAAAAATTCTTCATATAGTATTAAGTATTAACATTGAAAAATAATTAATTTAAATGCATAGCTGCGCTGTTGAGAGGGACATCTAGAGGCGAGTAAAAATTGTGTAAAATAAGCAGTTTAAAAGTGTAAAAGACTCAAAATAACAAGATTGAGTTACTAAAATAACAATAATGAATTTAAAATAACAACCAGGGGATCAATGAACAAAAGGCTAAAAACAAAGAAGCAAGTATATTTTGCCCTTTAGCTTTTTCTCACCCTGCCAGTCAGCAACGAAAGTTCTTTTTCTCTCATGGCAAAAGTAAAAAAACAAAAACGAAAAATTTGAGGGAAATTGTAGTGAATATTTTGGTGTCAGGGGGCCTATGAGACATCTGTGCCCAGGGCATATCAACATCATAACATCATTATCCGTACTGACAGGCAGTTAAAGGGAGGAAATGAAGAACTGTTCTGAGGGTTTCACTCACCATTCTGTCCTGAAGTTTCTTCTGGATCAGATTCAACATTGTCTGTCACACAAAAACAATCAAAGTGTCACACCTGATACACAAACACTAAAAGATTCTTCCCAGTTTATGGCTATATTTTTTTATACAACATTGCTCCAAAAAAAAAGGTAACTTCTTGGAGGAAATTTGGATACATTTTGTTGATAAACTGATAAACCTGGAGCTGCTTCAAACTCAAACAAACCATTCACGGTGACCCGTTCACGGTGACCCGTTCACGGTGACCCGTTCACGGTGACCCGTTCACAGTGACCTGTTCACAGTGACCCGTTTGCTGTGGTTAAAAGCATAATAAAAACATATGCATAAATGTAAATGAATCAGAGTCTGATTGGCTGTAAGTGTGTGAAACATCAATCATTTTGTGTAAAAAACATGTCAAAGTGACAGAAAATTCTCTGCTGTCACAGAGAGACATCAGCAGAACGTTTGAATCAAAGCCTCAGTCACCTTCACAAATCCCATCTTGCCGACAGCTTCTTTGTGGTCATTGTCGACCTGACAGACCAGCGCGTTACACAGATGAACGGCAATACCCTGGATAGATTCGTTCTGACGCTGAGGCTCCAAAATCTTCAACAGCAGAAAATTGACTCTATGATACTGAAACTCCAATTCCTCAGGAATACTGAAGTTACACAGAGTCAGACAACAATTCCTCTGAACCTACACACACCCATATAAACACACACAACGCACATACAACCGTACACACACAGAATATACTTCAGTGCTTAATATACTTTCAGGACTATATATACACACTTAAAATCAACAAACATTTTCACAGAGCATGTTGTAAAGCATTCTGTAAATCAAGATACATGTGTAGCTGCTTTCTGGCTGCTTGTAACAGTGTTTATTCATGTTACCTCGTTTATGTCTAGTCAGGCAGATCACAAGTGTGTGTGTGTGTGTGTGTGTGTTCTCACCGTGACCTCCTGGTACTGCTCCATGCCGTTCAGCACCACCTGTATGATCTGTCTGCGCAGACGGATGTTCTGCTCGCTGCGGTACTCAGTGTTAGTGAGGTAAAACAGCGCAGCGCTGCCCGTCACCTGAATGCTCTTTTCATATTTATGAGTCTTCAGAGCTGAAATGACCAGCTGGACAAACACATTAACACGTGTGACACAAAGCACACACACTCCTGAGCCGAACCTGCTACAGCAAGGTGTGTTTAGCTTTTTAACAATACAGGACTATTAAAGAAAAACAAAGGAAAATACTATTAAGTAGTAAAAGCTGAAGTGTGTGTGTTACCTGCAGTGCGCGGAGCAGCTGACTGCAGTGCTGAATTCTGGCGATGTCAAACAGCTGATTAATGGCTCGATAGGCCAGTTCTGGTCTCTGGTCTGTGTAAACCTCTATAGCGTTCAGAATCTGATCCTCATTTTTAGAGCCAGTGACCTGAAGACACACACAGATGATACAGTCAGAACACTGGACATCATGACAGCGTGCGTATGAGTGTGCATGTGTGTGTTGGGTCTGCAGAACCTTATACGCAGGTATGTGTCTGACATTGCAGAGCGTCGTGTTGTAAAGCCCCAAAAACTGCAGCGGCCTCTTTAGCTCCCGGAAGGGATAAATGCTGCTCTTACACGGCTCAATGCTGCAAAACACACACACACCCTCAGATAAACACTCTGTGAAAACTCTCAGATAAAGGAGGAAACACATTACTAAATGATGACTGATGACTACTAAATGTGTGATGCAGGTGTGTGCGTTCACCTCGGCCGGCCCATCGCATCTTCAAATGCAGGAACTGTACAGTTGTCCAGCATGATGTTTCCAGAGATGTCCAAAGACACCAGATTGACCAAACCCTGCACAATATTGCTCAAGATCTTCCCTGTCATCTTAAACTTCGATGTTCTCTGGTTCCCCCGGGAAATATCCAGGTGTCTACAGACAGAAGTGAAGAAAACAAATTGTAGTATGTCAAAATGAGTATTCTTAAAGGACCCCAATGGTCTACTATTTCTAGTGAAAATTCGAAGTGCAGATCCATGAACACTCTAACGGCTGATATGACTTAACTCGCGAGAGTGTGATGCTTCATTGAATAAACTAAATAAGTGATACTTCAATGAATAAATAAATTAAAATGTATAATAAACATTACATAAGAAATAATAGATGAAGAAATTATTAATTGCAAGGAGTTATATTTTAATGTGTGTGATTGTTAACAATCACAATGTTCTTTAGGCAACAAGCTCATTTCCGCTATGTGTTAGTATGTCCCAGTATGTGCATACTCTTTTGCTATACACAATAACGTATATACTTTCCTATAACCTAAACCGTACATGCTTTTAGGTTATAGTAAAAGGTATAAAACTGGGACGCAGCATGAGATTTTTTATCATACTAAAATGCCCTTGAAATAAATTATTATCTGGAAGACCTAAACACATTTTAAACTGGATTGTTCTGAAGGCCAAAAATTTACCACACACATTTTTAATTCTAATTTAAAAATGTGTACTTTGCCTAAATAAGAATAAACAAACACTGTTGATGATAGAAATACCAGTTTATTTTGCCTGTCTGTAGTTGGTTCTATGATCAGGTTTAATGACAGGTTCTTCTGGTTTTGCTATACTTCTATACTTTGATGACAGAAGTATACTTTGAAGTTATACTAACATGGTAGTCTCACCTCAGCGTGCTGATCTGCAGCAGCGTGTGGATCAGCTCCTCACTCATCTCCACGTTATACAGCACCAGAGACACCAGCCGCTCCTTCCATTGGGTGAGGAACGCTGAGTGGGGCAGATGGACGCCTGACAGGTCCAGAGAGGTGAGCACGGGCAGGGGTCTCAGCAGAGTCTCTGCATCCACCTCAGCAGGCAGGCCGCCCAAATTCAGCAGCCGCAAATGGCTGAAACCCTGAAAGTTAAAGTCTGTGTCCACCGTGTGTCTGTGTAGACATTCTTCCACATCTTCATCATCGCCCTCCTCAGTATACACTAGTGGAGCTCCACTCTTCCTAAAGAAAATATTGGAGCAGCCAAACAGACTGAGGGACATCAGCGAGTGTCTGAAGCTGAGGAGTGTTCTCAGACTGTGTGCTGTTAGACGGTTACAGTAGGTCAGGTGAAGCTCCATCAGATCCTACCAACAGTCGAGAAGAAATCAACAGAAGATATGAACATGATACCAGTACTAATTCATCTCTCATATACTCTTCACGTCTTTAACTTCAGCTAAACCACACTGAAGGGAAAACACTTCCCTCCTAAGCAGATCTTGAGGGTTTTTAGATAATCTACCACCAGTCTGAGCAAAAACTGTACTCACACCAACTACACTCACAGAGCAAGACATAAACAAATCTGTTGTGTGAGTAAAGACTGATATTGTATTGTACTGTATTGTTTTAATGAAGAAATTTCATTTGCTCTGACTTCAAGGTCTCATCCTGGCTGAAGAGAGGGTGAGAACTATCTGCAAGAACACTTCTGACTTTATTCTGTGTCCTCTGCAAAATGTATGTTAGGGCTTCTGTGGCCAACTGACGATTCTACTTGCCATGGTCACAATTCTGGAGAGTTTGTTCTTAAATCTGCAAGTTAAATGATCATACCAGGCAGGAGGATGAAAGGTTAAAACATTCTTAATGCTGACTAAAACCAAGGCCACTGAGAAGAGTCACTGCAAGCATCTCTTAAAATATACTCTCAGTGTTTAGAGAAACTATCACAACAAGTGTGAACCTGAAATCCACTTTCAAAGTCATGTAAATGTGAATGCAAAGCTTCACAGTCTGTTCATAAAGGCTGTTTTTGTGATGCTTTCGTTCCTTAGAGCCAAACAAATAGATTTTGAATTGACCATATTGCAGTTCAAGAAAGAAAGAAAAGTGGAAGTATTTGACCAGATCTCTTGACCATTCTATGTGGCAGAAAGTGAAAACAGTTTGGAAAGTGACAAACATCTCATGAATGAAGTAAAACCTGTTTCATGACTGAAGATGGTGTGCTGGTGTGAATCTGGATCTTCTGATCTCACCTGTCTGCCGATGGCTTTAAGGTCTCTGTCCTGAATGAAATCTTCCCTGAGCTGCAGTCGGGTGAGTCTGGTGCTGCGTGGGTCACTGAAGAGCTGGAGAAAGCCATCCTGTGGCTCAAAGTTGCTGTCCGTGTGGACCAGATCCATGTACCTGCAAATCAGAACCATCACCACTAAAATGTGTCACACCGGACAAAATGAGGTCTAATGTGAAACTGCTTTGAGTTAAACAGCTTTCAACACAGTTGAAGGTTTAAAGAGTGATTTTAACACATATGAACACCACTGGAGATAACACCACATTATCTACACTCTACATACATGTTCACCAGTTTATCACATATCTCGCTGGGCAGAAACACATCAGGATGTAGGCAGAGTCTGTTCCTGTCTCCTGTATAGCACATGATTTTCCGCAGGTTCTTCAGACAAAACACGGAACACTGAGACATCAGGCTGTCCGGGTCATCTCCTACTTTCGCCGCCATGGGGACGTCCCTGTAGCCTTCAGATCAATCAGCAGGAGTTAGAGGACAGCTGTCTGATCTCAGGCAGAAGACACCTGCTGGATCAAAACAAACATCTCAAATCATTAAGAGATTCTCAGTTCTGATGGATCAGTCCTCTCGTATGTTCAGTTCTATGATTGGTTCTCCTGTATGTTCACTTATGAGATCAGTTCTATGTTTGGGTCTCATGTACGTTCAGTTCCATGATCAGTTCTGTTTAGGTCTCCTGGTTGATCTATGTTCAGATCTGGGATCAGTTTCTTTCAGATCGCTGACACGAGAATCAGAGACTGATGTTTCTCTCATCAAATGTCACCCTGTAATGTCCTGTTTATCTTTTATGATGACATAATATTCACGTCTTGTAGTTTTATCGTAAGTTGTGGTTTCCTGTTGTTGTGGTCTGTGAAAATAATGTAAAGCGTGTGCTTAGCTAATGTCGTGATGTTTTATGATGGAAGTGTTGATGTTAGCGCGCAGGCTAACCGTTAAGGCGCTGTAACGTCAGCGAGTTTAATGTCGCACTTCATTGACTGACAGCTCGTCAGTGTGTCAGTGTGTCTGTCTGTCTGTCTGTCTGTCACCTGACGCCGCACATCGACTGACGCACCGCTTGCTTCAAAAGACGCGCAGAAACATGAACATGATCTGCAGATGACCGCCGCTGTCTGATGTCAACAAAACCAGTGCCCCCGCCGGGTCACTTCCGGTTTGATGAAGTTTTTGTTTTTTCAGAGGCTTTACTCAGATCGATAGAGAAACAATATTCAGCAGTGTTATTGTTCCACTGTTAAGTTAAATGTAAACAAATAAATGGCTGCTTCATTTCTGTTTTTCATAAAGTGCATCTGTGCAGGAGTGAGCAACAGTCTGGCAGACATCTTTACATTATCATCAGTTATTTTAATCCCAGTGTTTCCTTACCTTTCTTACAGATTATGTGTTTCCTTTACTCATTCTTACACTAAAATGCAAATGATCATGTAAATATAATGTGAAATGTTCTCTTTGTGTTCAAGCGGAACTGATGCTCGCAAGCGCCGTTTCCGCTCGGGCTGGTTTTCGTGCGGCACGTGACTGTATGAGTGAGACATGTCGAGTTCATACAGAAGCAGGTGAGAATCACAACAAACACGCTTCACTTCACCTGTGTGCACTTCACTTCACTTCACCTGTGTGCACTTCACTTCACCTGTGTGCACTTATCAGGCGTCATTTACACCAGACGCACACGTCACGGGTGATGACAGATGAAGTGTGCACGTGAGAGCGCGCGCCCGGGTGATGTTTGTGTGGCTCGTGTGGTAGTATTCAGTACACTGATGTAATGCAGTGTCATCATACACACATCTGGCAACCTTATTTAGTTCGTATCTTGTATTGTTACCGGCACGCTGAGTTTTCATTAAATCCACTGGTGAAATATGTTATTTGTCAGCTCGGTTCAGTTAAAGCAGAAAGAAAGTTTAAAGGTACACTTTAACTTGGACGAGAGCTCATGTGAGCTGCAGATGTATCCTAGATTCAAGATTCTTTATTGTCACTATAAAAGGACTGTGAAATTAGAGCAGCGCTTATAGTGCAGACACATAACATAATGCAAGCAAAGAATTAAAAAAGAATAATGCAAAAGAGAATGCAAAATAAACATGTAGTACAATAAATACAATCTGCGTAGAATATACCTAAACCCATACACACAAAACCAGTGCAGTTGAGACGATAGTGCAACATAATGTACACAGTCATATGAAATATTGAGTGCTGCACAGTTGTGGCATATAAGACAAGAACAAGTAGTCAAATATTGCAGAAATCTTCTGCAGCAGTTATTGCACTATAAGCAGTGAAGTACTGCATCACCCAATGAAAGAGTAGTAAGTGCAATAAATGTGAACAGAAATGGAGTAAAATAGATTGTAAATGTACTGAGTGGATATAAACTCATGTATAGATTGTAAACATACTGAGTAGACATACACTGAGGTATAGATTGTAAACATACTGATTGGATATAAACTCAGGTATAGATTGTAAACGTACACCGAGTAGACATACACTGAGGTATAGATTGGTGTATTCCTTCAGTTTATGAGTGTGTGCCTTTAAGAACGTTTGCTGTCTTACTAAGGCAACATGCAGTGTAAAGTTCTTTAAGGGAAGGCAGAGGGCCAATGATTTTCTGTGCTGAGTTGATCACCCCCTGGAGGGTGATCTTTCTTGTCTTCTGCTGAGCTGCTAGTGTATCATGCAGAGATGCAGTAAGTTATCACACTCTCAATGAAACAGTGACAGAAGGACATTAGCAGCTGCTCTTGCAGGTGCTTGGTGGTTCTTTTTGAGAATCCTCAAAAGCAGAGTCGCTGCTGTTCACAGAGGTGTTTGTGCTCCAGGGCAGATCCTCAGCTTTGTTTGTGCCCAGAAATCTGAAGGCTGAAATCCTCTCCACGCACACCCTGCTAATGTGCAATGGTGTGTTATGTGTTTTCAGAATTTTCGGAATGATGAGCTCTTTGGTTCAGGACCAGGTTGTTTTTCCCAAACCATTCTGTCAGTCTCTGGATTTCATCTGTAAGCTGTTTCATCTCCTCCTGAGATGGTCGTGTCATCTGCAAATCTGATTGAGTGTTCAGTTTGGGTGAAATCATAGATGTGGGGCACCTGTGCTGAGAGTTCAGGTGGTGGAGGAATAGGGACCATCTGAGCATGGTTGGTCAGGTAGTCCTTAATCTAGTGGCAGATTGATGAGGAGAGACCTAAATCCAGCAGTTTGGCTATCAGTCTGTCAGGGATTACTGTGTTGAGCGCTTAGGGTTAGTTGTAGTCAATAAAAAGCATTGTCACATACTTTCCCTGGCGTTCTAGGTGGCGCACTTCTGTAGACCCGTTGGCTCTGTACTGATGTCACTTTTGAAAATGTGTTTAGTTAAACTGTTTTTGGTAAGATTTTGGTAATAGTCTTCTGATAGAGTTTTTGTCCAAATATTAAACATTTCTGCCATATCAGAAGTTCAGAAGTCACAGTGCCTTTATACACTGACTGGCCTGACAGCAAAGCAGCTGTTTTTGATTCAGACACCCTCAATTCAAATCCTATACTGTCATGTGATTGGAGAGTGTGATCATGTGATGTGCACGTGTCATATTTTATGACCAAATATTTTATCATATTTTATGACCATGTATATATTATGGCTTAGTTCATGTTTCCCTGGAATCAAAGTTTGAATCATTATCGTGATTTTCTAAAAAAGTTTGAAATAAAAATCTTATTACTTATTACTAACTTATTACTGTAATATCGTGTAATAGTGTTTTTTCCATGCTTTATTAAAGTAGTTGTTAGGTGTCATTAAGTTTTTGTATTGTGTGTTTATGTATGATTTTTGTTCTTTTGTATATTGTGTTAATTACGGTGCTTTTGTTTAAAAATGAATCTGCTCAGTGTCTGTATGATCAAGAACACAGAAGATCTAATCATTTTCCTGCCCTGCTTTTGAAATGATTCTTCACATCTGCAGACTTTGGGTAATTTAAAATGACGAGTAAGTTATGAAAAAATGCTAACTTTGAAGGTGAGCTAAAGTAATTCAAATGAAAATAAGACCGCAGTGCTAGTGTAAATGGTTCTAAAAAGGCTTAAAAAATAACAGAATTCCGTGTTATTTTTGGGTGAAACGTGAACATGATGCAGATGTCACTGTTTGTCCTTCATTGTTTTTCAGGATTCAGGAGTTCAGGGCAGCTCTGAGCGAGCAGAAGATTCACTTACAGTCTTTACAGCAGCTGTGTTTCAATGGTACATTCAGCCTGTTTATGTGAATTAATCTCATGTTTATCCGTCATTGTATAATCAATCTCTCTCTCTCTTTCTCAGGCATTCCTTGTGAAGGAGGGATCCGTGCTTTGTGCTGGAAGGTTAGTCTTAAATTTTTCTCATCTGGCTTGTTTTTATCTGTACACAAATCATTAATCTCTTAATATCAGTCTGTAGTTTCGTTTATTAACATTTGTCAATACTTTCCTCAGATCCTGCTGAATTACCTGCCACTGGATCAGATGTTATGGGAATCTTTCCTGAAGAAACAGAGGTCAAACATACACACCGTCTACAGAAGTGCATGTTCAATTCTCTCATTAAATTTTGCATTCTTGCATTTTGCAAGCATGCAAGCATTTTGTATGCAATTTTGGACTCCTACCTTATTCAATTCAACAACTAAAACTGTCAATAAGTAAAGCAGGTTCATTACGCTAATGTAGTGTGATCTGATTGGTCAGGGATGTGTACTCCCAGTTTCTGAGAGAGATGATTATTCAGCCAGGAATTGCCAAGGCCAACCTGGGTGTGTCTCGAGAGGATGTGACGCTGGAGGATCATGTGAGTCCAATACCTGACTTTGAGTCTGTAAATGTAGGTGTGTTTTCATCAGTGTTTAGAGTCACAGCACTTATTGTGTTGAGGTCTTCTCTTGTGTTTTCAGCCACTGAATCCAAACCCAGACAGTCGGTGGAACACCTACTTCAAAGACAATGAGGTTCTGCTTCAGATTGATAAAGATGTCAGGTGCTCCACCAATCAGATCACCGATTTTGTGAAGTATGAAGTTCATGGATTGGACAGATATTAATGTATGTATTGTTGGTTTCAGACGGCTGTACCCAGACATGGCATTCTTCCAGAGGCCCACTGATTTTCCATGTCAGCTGATTCTAGATCCTCAAAACGAGTATGAGACACTTCGGCGGCGTGTGGAACAGACGACTCTAAAAGCTCAGACCGTCGACAGAAACCGCAGTGGCATCACTAATGTTAGTATTCGAGTGTGTTTGCCTTCTGATTAACCATGGTTCTGAACATAGGTGTGCTCTGTTTGCTCTGAGCAGTGCTTGGATGGGCAAACTCAGGTGAGTATTGTGACTGAGTGTGTGTGTGAGTGTGTCTTCTAGAGAACTAATCTTTAGAACAGTATAACTATTCATTGCTTTTTGTTTTGGTTTGTTCTGGAGATGAGTCACTTTGGGTCATTTTGACCTGGGGTTAATTTCTCCATGTGTTTTGACCTGTCTGACCAGTGGTCTCTTGACTTCAGGTGAGTTCTCCAGGGAAGGCGTTAAACTTGTATCCCTCTAACGAGTACGAGGTTTTACCCAATGGCTGTGAAGCTCACTGGGAGGTGGTGGAGCGAATTCTCTTCATCTACGCTAAACTCAACCCCGGAATTGCTTACGTCCAGGGCATGAACGAGATTGTGGGGCCAATATACTACACCTTTGCCACAGACCCCAACAGTCAGTGGAAAGGTAAGAGATGATACTGGATTCTTTACGTTAGAACACTGTAGTAAAACACTGCTGGTATTTGTTGCTTCTGCTTGCACAGAACATGCAGAGGCCGATACCTTCTTCTGTTTCACCAACCTGATGTCAGAGAACAGAGATAACTTTATCAAGAGTCTGGATGACTCACAGTGCGGCATCACATTTAAGATGGAGAGTGTCTTCTCCAAACTGAAAGAGAAGGACACAGAGCTGTACATGAAACTGGTAAAGAACAAAAGCATCTTTATGCTGCAGTGAGTGTTTCAATGGTCGTCTCAATGTCTGTGTGTGTGTTTTTCAGCAAGAGCAGAACATCAAGCCTCAGTACTTCACCTTCCGCTGGCTGACGCTGCTGCTTTCTCAAGAGTTCCTCCTTCCAGACGTGATCAGGATCTGGGATTCACTGTTTTCTGATCAGGATCGCTTTGAGTTTCTCATTCCTGTGTGCTGTGCGATGCTGATGTAAGATTTTGAACTGCAAAATACCAGCATCACGTGTCCAGCTGCCTTTCACTGCTGCTGATTTCTGTTTTCTTCTGTTTTTGCAGACTGATTCGAGATCAGTTACTTTCTGGAGACTTCACAGCAAACATGAGATTACTGCAGGTAACACACACACACACTTATAAGGTTAGGGTTAGGTTGGTGTCATGAGGTCCTGATGAGTGTGTGTTGCTGTAGGATTACCCCATATCTGACGTTCACAAAATACTCACTAAAGCCAAAGAGCTCCAGGACAGCTTGTAGTGACGGGGCCCCTCAGACTCCAACCCAGCTGAGAGAAACCACGGTAACCGCGGACCCTCAAGATATCTGTGCTGCCCATCTCACCGTGATTGTGTGTGTGTGCGCGTGTGTGGTATTTACTGTTAAAATGAACAATGTCACAGACCAACACACAGAATTCCTCAAATTCAAACAGAAACACCCCAAACTGTCTCCTTTACTAGAGTACCAATAGTCAAGTAACTCCTTATACTATAGTACAAACGAATAATCACTTTTCAATGTTTATTTGACTTTATACAGCTGTATTTATATAAGTGATTGTTTATTGCTTTTTACTGTGTGTGGTTGTTTGTTTCATTTAATATTTTATGCTGTCTTTCATAAATGAGCAAAAATCTTAACTACAGCTATACAAACTGTTGGCAACATTAGAAGACGTGATTCTGTCATGGTTCTGTGTTCATATAGTCAGAAAGAGAGTGACAGTCATGTGGCTGCAGTTTTTATTTAGTTTGTACACTGATTGGTTCTGATGGGTAATGCTAAGTGAACTCTTCATTATTTGTAGGTTAATAACCAGGCGCTGTTAACCGCTGCCAGGTTGAGATGTGTGAGGTCATCAGACATTAACCTGCCCCCCAGCCAGACTTCCTGTTTCTCAACAAACATGAACTCATGTTCCCATCAGTTCTAAGGGTTGATAAACTGTCTCTAATCCAGTGCGATGCTTTGACCAGTCCTCACCTAACAGTTAACACTGCAGAAAACACCAGATGCTGTTTGTTTGTGTACTGATCTGATCTGATGACTGATCTGACTGTCTGATGTTTCTGTTATCTAATCGCAGATCTTTAGAATTCTCCTTTGAGTTTTACTTTGTTTTGGGATGTTTTGACACTTTTGTTCATCTGCAGAGATAATTTTCTGACAAAACAGCTTTAAAGGAAAAGCCCCAGCATCCCATCAGCCATCTCTTTCATGAAGTCCTCAATGAGAGAATGAGATTATAAATCAGAGTGATGCCAAACATCCTGTAGGGTGTGTCCAGATGTTGATGTTCAGAGATCTTGGATAAAGTCAGTCATTTGAGTTGATGGTTGTTTTCCAGAGAATGATTATATAAATGCTTTCGTTATTGATGAGTAGGACATTTAATGCTATGAAACCTTTATGTTTTAATGATGCTAAGACCTCTTATATGTCAAAAAATTGAGGGAAATTTGATTCCTTATGTCATGAAATGGTAAGTAAATGAAACGCTGTTGCTTTTCTTATATATTCAAAGTTCAGTGCATGTAGGACATAAAGGAAGATCATTTTAATCTCTCTTCTTCTCTGGAATGTGTGGCCATGTGTCTTTCTTAATTTAGTATATGCATTCAGAAAAGTGTGTCTTATTTCAGTACATGCATACAAAAAATCTCATTTGTTTCTTTTGCATGCGGAGATGTTTTTGTATAACACGTCTAGTTCTCGCTGTTATGTATATCAATGTTTTTTTTCATTATTTGCAGAGGAACAATAAACACTTAAACATGGATCTCGTCAAGCTGAAACCCCAACTTGACTGCAGTATCTGGCAGCAGGGCCATATGCAAGGTTTTAATAAATGCAGTGGTCCTGAAAAGGATCTTTAACCCCCCCCCCACGCACACACATACATTTTATACTGTTTTAAGGCGAAGTACTGAAACCATGGGCAGTTGGCCTACCTGCTCTTCCTCTCTTATCTCCATCATCTTCTTTTTCTTTCTCTCAATTTCCTCATCTTGCCCTGTATTTCTTACCTTAAGAACAGTAAACATAGTAGAGAATAGTAAAAATAGTGTCAGATAGTAAACATAGGCTCATATGATATTCATATGTTTTCTGAAACATTTTCTTAGAATTACTGAAGGCTACCAGGAAAGCTATAAATAGGTTTAATTTCATTGACGATAAGTGCACATTTATTAATCTTATGTTTAATATGATAAAAACAAATTTGTTAGTCTTGCCTCATTGACAGTTATGAATTAGGTTATGTTAATCACCCCTTCTTCATAAACTCCCCTTCTTTGATTTGATTGATCATCATCTCAAACTGATTGACAAGTTGCTGTTTGACCTCTGAGGCACCTCAGATGAGAAAGTCAGTTATCTTGGTATTTGCAATTTCCTTGCAGCATCAAAGTAGAATTATTAATTTTTATTAATATTAGGCATATATTTCTTAACTTTTACTATATACACCTTGGAAAAATACCAAGGTCCGGACATCGGGCCTCAGTGGTGGGTACGGCCATGTCCAGCAGCAGTTATTCTCTGCACCCTCATTGGTAGTCACCTCATTTGCATAAAGCTGAACTCTGCTCATCAGCGGTAAGTGGAATGTCTGAATTTTCCAGTCTGAAGGGAATATTGGATGACTCTGACACTGTATCCCAGAATGCAATGTGCTCGACTTTTATTTTTTTGAGAGAAACCAATTTATTTTCCACTAATGTAATGCATTTACACTAGAGTAATACGCATTATTCTCAAATTATTCTTATTAGATTCTCACTCTAATACAGTAATGTTTAATTTCTTATTTAAATAGGACAATTTAAAGACAACAAACTATGATAATGTAAAATTACTTTTTCAACGTGTTTTTCAGAAATTTACTAAAGATGTCATTACCTTTTCACATAAAAGTAGCAATATTTTTGTTTAGATGTCAGAATTTGATGGAGGTGCTTAATTGTTATGAGAATGTCACAAAGCAAAAAAAAATTTTTGTAATTGCCGTTTATTCTTTTATTTGGAATCGCTCACATACTGTGCGGTATGCAGAACATCCTGTTTCCATGGAAACTTATTTTCCTGTTGCAGAGGCGATACAGAGATTCAGCTGTCGCATGGATTAAAACGTATATCGTGTATAACGTGTTATACGTTTATAACGTGTTTGCAAAGCTGCCGAAATAAACGCAGCGTGTTGAATTGTCTTCGCGGTCTCGCGCTGCCGAGCACACGCCCTCCGCTCCCGTGCGCATCCTCGTGTCCAGTGCGCGGTCACGCTGCAAACCCACAAACCCAGATGAGAACATAAGAATACAATATGTGTGTCAAGGACACAGGCGAGATAACAACTGAATTACAAGATGAGATGAATACCGCGAAACGTGATGATTTCCTTCACCTCTCGTTGATTGTGATGGAAAACATCGTTCATACGGAGCAGCGACCGAGCAGCGTTCCGTTGCGGACCGAATCTGCTGCGGGTTCGAGGTCTGATGTGAGAGGGTTCTGCTGGATTCCGGCCTCATTGTAATTCTGCGGGCGTTTTTTCATCTGTGGATTTACACATGAATCTCAGGTCTGCTCCGGATTCGAGGCTTGTCTATGAGACGCTGAGATTGTAAAACTGGAATGATGATGATCATTATGGATTAAGATCCGCAGTGAAATATGAAGATAAACACATTATGTCAAATCAGTTCTGTGAGGGTCTTAAACATCGACCCCATTTTGAATCTGATTTAAAATCATGATTTTATTTGCGCGATCATACGGTGATGGATTTATTTCCCGCTTCTGTTTTCTATTGCTCTTGTTTATTTAGATAGAAGAGTGGATCATTACGGTGTAATTGATCACTACTGCTGGAGTATTTCACATAGTCATCTGATCGGTACCATTCGTGGGTTTACGATAATGAAATAAAGACTTCACCAGATCTGAATCCCACAGAAGGAACATCGTCATCACGGTGTTTTTTCTCCGCACGGGTCCCGCTGACCTGAGAGTCTGATCTGTGAATGATGGATCTGCCCTGAGCGCGTGCACGGGTGATGATGAGTGTGATCGGATGAAGATGATGATGCTGGAGACACAGGTAACACGTCACTGACAGTAGTCACTTGCTTGTACTCTGCTTGTACTCACAAACATGGTGTTGCCAGGGTATTATCATGTCAGGTGTAGATTAATACACCTGTGCGCTTGTAAATGTATTGTGAACCGTCTTTGTATTTGTATGCACACAACCTCATTCATCTGACTTTTGAGTGCAGACAGCGTTGTTCAGCGGCTCTGTAGAGTTTTTCTAGAGCTCAATTCATCTGTAGACCTCGTCACACTGCTTAGTACATGAGGTCAATCCCGAGGCAGTTTGATTCATTCTCTTACTGCGTTCACACTGTATCTCAAGCGAGGGTATCTCGCTGCAGCCTGTAGCGCGATGACGTGCTGGATTAAATCCATGACGTAGTGGACGTCTTAACATACATGTGCAGTTGTGGTGCAGATGACGTATGTTTCTGCTATTGAATGTATTTTGAATGCTCACATTACTGTCATAGTTTTCTTTACAAAGTAAACAGTTTGAAGTTAAGCAAAGTTGTTAATTTCAGTTGCATGCATGCCCAGTGTTTATTGCAGAGCTTAAATTATTTATATCATATAATATTAGTTTTAACTGCTAACTGTTTTGGATCAACAGTACAAACTCATAAACAATTACATTTTCTCTGTGTAATATCTGAATATAATTTTTATGTGTTTAGTGAAAACAATCATCTTTAAACATCAAGCTGAAGTGTATTACTAATGTAACATAAATGCAACATTTTAAAATAAACCGTCTGTTTTGTATTCAAGTCATATTTACTGTTGAGGGGAAGCAAAAGCAAGTCAAGCAATTGTGTTTGTTTATTTATTATGTTGTTATAATTTATTTTTTCACTGGGTTCTAGGTCAGCTGCAAAGAAAAAAATAACCCAAATATTTGGATTTATACATTTACAATATTGTATTAAGCAAAATTATATTGTCAGATGTGGAAGCATCATACTAAACACCTTTAAATGATTTTGCACATGCACATGATTTTCAGTGCTCAGTTGT
The DNA here is from genome assembly GCA_036877525.1 of Chromobotia macracanthus. Taxonomy (NCBI): domain Eukaryota; kingdom Metazoa; phylum Chordata; class Actinopteri; order Cypriniformes; family Botiidae; genus Chromobotia; species Chromobotia macracanthus. Next base: position 15,149,429 of record JAZGTH010000005.1, read on the forward strand.
GATGAGGTTTCACATGAGTTCTGCAGTTGGCCCAAAACACTGTTTTATGTACTGAAGTATATGATTATAATGAGAATCAAGGTGTCCATTATAACCCTAACCCAAAGTCTTTTAAAAGGTGAAGACATATCAACAATTGATCAAATCATCAATTTATCAACATCACAAATAGCACAATAAGCATTACTAATAGGCATGTTTATACCACTCAGGATATATAACACTATAACACTCTGATTATTTAAATTGTTATTTTCCTGCTGTTTATTGGTTCTGGACTCATGTGATTTATTTGACGCTTTAGTCATTTAATAGATGTTTCCATCCAAAGTTGCTCACAAATAATGAACAATACAAGTGATTTGGTACCAAATGTCCCCATAAGTATAGTAATTCCAGTAAATGACTGACCTTGTGGGGAAATAAGCTTAAAAATCATACAGAACGATGTTTTTTTTCGTAAAATAGCAAAAAGTTTTCTGTGAAGGTTAAGTAAAGGGTTAGGGATAGTAAAGGGAGATAGAATATACAGTTTGTACAGTATAAAACAATTTATAATATAAACAATTAAGTCTATGGAATATCCCCATAAAACATGAAAAGCCATATGTGTGTGCTTTGTGTGCGTTGTTTTGGGTTTGTCCTCTGAGTTTGACCTTTGACATTATCTGAATACAGTTACAGTACCTAGCAGAACAGGTTTTAGGATTTAGTGGGAATCGTTTTTTGGATTCAGATGTGTTTGTCCTCCAGCTGGAGTCTCTTCCATGCAAATCAGAAACATTTTGTCCATTGCTTTCTGCTGAGAGGTTTGTCCACTGTGAAATCTCATTGGTGTAAAACCTGCTCCACATAACTACAGATACACTCAGCTGTACAGCTGTCAAATGTCTTGTGATTGTGCTTTTGTTTTCACTGTAAACAGACAAATTGCTTGTTACTGAAAACTTACTGCATCTCATCTGATCTGATGACAGCCAAACACACCAATACCACTGCACACCTGCTCAGCCTGTCTGCCTTTCTCTCTCTGTCTGATGATTACACTATAACAACACCTTTATTGAACCAAACTCTAATAATATCCTATAATAATCCCTGTGAGAACTTCCTATGTCATTAATTACATAACAGCAGCAGGTAGAATCAAAGCTGTTTGCTGATCTGGAATCAGTGTTCGTTCATGTTAATGTTTGTTCTGTATCTTAATAGATTTGAAGTGGCAGGTCACTCATTTGAACTCTGTTTCTCTGTTTACATTACCAGGACACTATTATCTGTTGGAATCTTTGGCTTATTAATTCCAAACGTGTTTGTGTTACATTATTTAGGCCCCGAGCAGATGAATCAATCCATTTCAGCTCTTTACTGTAATGTGTGTGAGGATTTCTGGGAAACAATGTGGATCTGTCTGTCGATATCTGGCTCTTGTTGAGAGTAATGAGATGAGAAACACCATCCCTGTATTTTCTGTCTCCTTTTCCTGCCCCTCTGTTTAACATATGGTTATGCAGGGGACATGGTCAGGCAATCAGAGTAGCTGTATCTGGGCATGGCCTGAAGTGTATGATGGGTAATTCTGATTATTCTGAAGATAAGTTAAGTTTTATTAGCAAATTCATCATCCATTTAAAAAACTAAATGACTGTCTTACAAGTTGTTTCCGTTGTCAGAGTTCAAGGGTCAGCCACACACACACACACAGAGAAGGCCAAAAATCTGGTGACATCATGATGGTTGACAAGACCTCTGAAGTCTGCTTCAGATTAGCAGTAGAATCAATACACATAAGTGACTGCAAACACACACACTCTTAGAAACCCATTCAATCACACACAGACTCACACAAACACATTCAATCACACACAGACTCACACAAACACATTCAATTACACACACACACACAGACTCACACAAACACATTCAATTACACACACACACACAGACTCACACAAACACATTCAATCACACACACACACACACAAACACAGACTCACACAAACACATTCAATCACACACACAGACTCACACAAACACATTCAACCACACACATACACACACACATTCAGTCACACACACACACACACACATTCAATCACACACACACACACACACACACACACACTCACACATTCAATCACACACACAGACTCACACAAACACATTCAATCACACACACACACACACAAACACATTCAATCACACACACAGACTCACACAAACACATTCAATCACATACATACACACACACATTCAGTCACACACACACACACACACACACACACACACATTCAATCACACACACACACACACACACACACATTCAATCACACACACAGACTCACACAAACACATTCAATCACACACATACACACACACATTCAGTCACACACATTCAATCACACACACACACAAACACATTCAATCACACACACAGACTCACACAAACACATTCAATCACATACATACACACACACATTCAGTCACACACACACACACACATTCAATCACACACACACACACACACATTCAATCACACACACAGACTCACACAAACACATTCAATCACACACATACACACACACATTCAGTCACACACATTCAATCACACACACACACACACAAACACATTCAATCACACACACAGACTCACACAAACACATTCAATCACACACACACACACACACATTCAGTCACACACACACACAATCACACACACACACATTTAGTCACACACATTCAGTCACACACACACACACACAATCACACATTCAATCATATTCCTACAGGTGGCGCTCAGCGGCTCAATCTGAGTCAGTTTAAATCTCGACTGGCTTTTGTGTTGACATTTGTTAACTAATCGTGTTAATCGTTCGATTAAAAGTTGAAACGCATCTCTCTTTATAATCATAATAATAAAGATAAGTAATCTTTATAAAATCATTTTGAACGAATCCAGTCCTCATTCAGCAGGTCCAGCCGCTGAGAAACATTACAATACTCGACTCCTACAAATGAACAAACACGGTAATGTTTGTTAAAGTTACAAAATAAGATTTATTATTTTAGACTGATCGCACATGATCAATAAAAAGAAACTGCTCGCGCGATGAGCCCCGCCCACTCGGCTGTAGTGATGGACGTGCCGCTCAGTTCTGCGTGGTTCTGATCAGAAAATGACATCATGGTCCGGAGCCGAGAAGAGGCGGAGCCAAACACACAGACAGTGACGGTCAGATGAACCGGTGCTGATGTGTTTGAGTTCGCCTCCGGTTCGGTCAGTACAGCACTACAGATGAACCGGTGCTGATGTGTTTGAGTTCGCCTCCGGTTCGGTCAGTACAGCACTACAGATGAACCGGTGCTGATGTGTTTGAGTTCGCCTCCGGTTCGGTCAGTACAGCACTACAGATGAACCGGTGCTGATGTGTTTGAGTTCGCCTTCGGTTCGGTCAGTACAGCACTACAGATGAACCGGTGCTGATGTGTTTGAGTTCGCCTCCGGTTCGGTCAGTACAGCACTACAGATGAACCGGTGCTGATGTGTTTGAGTTCGCCTTCGGTTCGGTCATGTTTGACGCCAGTGTTTGGCGGATCCGGAGCATTCGGGAGTCTGTGAGACTCGAGATCAGCGACGAACCGAGTCCTGCGGTGCTGAACCGATACACACAGCTGGACCCGGACACGCCTCATGTGGAGGTAGCCACATTTCATCTGTAATAATCATGCGTAGAGAAGAAGTCTCATAATAATAATAATAATAATATCAGTCGTCAAGTGTGTGCTGTAAGAAATGAGACACGACATCATGAGTTCGGTACAATGTAAAGGCGTAATCTTTATTAGACAATATAATAATGCTGGTTACGATTGTTTAGAAGAAGATTGTAAGAGTATTTTAAACCAGAAATGTCATAAATATGACACTTTATGAAAAGTTAATGAGCTTATGTTTTTGCAGGATTTTCACTTTTTGCAGTTTGAAAATGAAATTAAATCACGGATGATTTTGGGATCTGTGTTTATGTCAGCTGGTGCTGTTGTTATTCTAGTACAATTCACTGACACATCAAACTAAGTCTTTTTCATAACTTAGTCTGAAGTAAAGAAGCGTGTCTGTGTGCACACATGTATCTGTGTTGTATAACTGTATGTAGCGTGATGACGTCAATCTTGAACGCTTTAGGTGTTCGTGTGTTTGTCACTTACATGTGTGTATACATTTAACAGATGTTTAATTTAAGGTACCTTACATTGCAGGTATAGAGGTATATTTCATTGGTTTGTGTGTTCTCTTGGATCTGAACCCATGAGTTTGATATTGTGATATCTGAGTGTCCAGAACCCATCTATGATTAGACTCCATCTGCTGTGACCTCACATTGGTAAATTCATTTGGTGAAGTCATGAGATGCTCAGACAGACAGAAGAAGAAAAGCAGAAAAGCTACAGTCCACACAGCACTGGGATTTGCATTCTGGGAACCAGAATGGAGATTTATTGATAAATATGATGAAAGTTTGTTACCTAGTTGCATTAGATCACATTGTATACATTTATTTGAAGAATTCCAAACATCAGCAATTCTATGCATTGTCCTTGTGAAGGTGCTGAATGCAGTGTTAACTGTTGTAAAACATCTGTCAGATTTAGACATGCCCCTCAGCATCTGTAACAAAAATATATTATTTTCAAACAAACAAAATTAATTCTGTTTGATAGTTACAGCAACACAACTGTTAGTCTTTTCAAACATATAGTAAAATATGCAGTTGATATGTGCATATGCAGTAAAATATGCCAACGTTTTGATGAGAAATATTGTTGAAGTCTGTGTGTGCATGTCTGATCCCCCCCACATTTAAATTCTGTACAATTAGATCCTTATTAGCCAGTTGAGTCTGTCTGTCTCTCTGTCTGCCTGTCTGTCTGTTTACTGTATCTCTGTCTGTCTTGAGTTTTATCAACTGTAACGATTGAATTTTATCACCCATAGCGATTGAGTTTTATCACCTATAATAGTTGAGGTTTATCACCTATAGCAATTTAGGTTTATCACCTATAATGACTGGGTTTTATCACCTATAATAATTGAGTTGTATCACTTATAACAATGGAGTTTTATCACTTATAATAACTGAGTTTTATCACATATAATAATTGAGTTTTATCACCTATAGCGATTGAGGTTTATCACCTATAGTGACTGAGTGTTCCTGTGGCTCAGCTGGTAAAGCATTGTGAAAGTGAAGTGAAAGTGACATATTTGTCAGATATGGTAACCCATACCGAAATGTGACCTCTGCATTTAACTCATCACTGGTGAGGAGCAGTGGGATATGATAACCCATCAAACACGCCCAGAGCAGTGGGCAGCACACTACTGCGGCCGGGGAGCAATTGGGGTTAGGTGACTTGCTCAAGGGCACTTCAGTTGCTACCTGCCAGTGCTGGAATCGAACTAGCAATCTTCTGATTATAAGCCCGACTCCCACAACCCACAACCTTTGTGTTAGCAGCGCAAAGGTTGTGGGTTTGAATCTGATGTACTGTTGTACTGATAAATTGTTTATCCTGAAAGCACTGTAAGTCACTTTGGATAAAAGAGTCTGCCACATGAATAAATGTAAATGTTTATCACCAAAGCCTTTAAATGTGCTCTCTCTGTCCTGTACACTTTATATTTTTTCATTTATCAACAGATTGAGAGAAAATTCTTCCATTTTGGTTACCGGATAAGCCCATCAATGTAGCTCCATTAGTTCTTTATTGAAAAACTTTTTATCATCAGTCATCTCTTTGCCTCTCTTGTGCGAAGTATTGTGGGTAGTTTCATTTGTACAGGTCTGTATGAGGACCCTTAAGCCTGTGTGCTTCCTGTAGAAATGTTTCAGATTTAGACAAGTTTAGAGATCTCCATTCTTCAGGTCAGCATGTGAATGGGCTTTAGATCGAAACACAGTGTACAGTACAGACAAGAAGTATCATACACCAAAGAATCATACACCAAAGTATCATTTGGTGTATGATTCTTTGGTGTATAGTCAATTGGTGTATATAATCTATAACCTGAAACCTCACAGATACAGACGGAAGCTGTGTAACGTGTTTTCTGTCAGTTATTGATCTGTGTGAATTACTGAAACTTCCTGAAACATGACACACTTCTCTCTGTCTGTCTTTCTGTCTCTCTGTCTGTCTCTCTCTTTGTCTCTGTCTCACTCTGTCTGTCTTTCTCTTTATTGGCATGACTGTGAGAACAGTAGTTAAGTAAATAATAGTTAACTGTTAGTTAAGTAAACTAACAGTTTATCTGGTAATTGTTTGGTGAGTTCCTCTACACTTGTGTGTTGTCAGATCAATACATTTTCTGTGGATTTCAGTGTTTTTTAATGGTCTGATATATACTGCATTTAGTAGGAAGTGACTCATCAGTAACACACACACACACACTCTGGTCTCTTTTTGTTTTATTGTTTTACCGATGCCAATTTATAATCACATCACTTTAGATTTTGGAAGAGAGTTAATCTCTGTGTGTGTGGTCAGAATGTGAGTCAGGAGATCGGTGAGGAGGTGGAGGATGGCGCAGTGTTCAGCATCACGCTGAGGAAGGTTCAGATGTATCAGTCGTTCAGTAAGAGTCAGCGCTGGATGGGTGTGGACACAGACGCCTCCCTCAGTCTGTACGAGACATGTAAACTGCGCACCATTAAAGCAGGAACACTGGAGCGGCTGGTGGAGTACATGGTGACGGCCTTCAGAGGAAACGATTCCACATACGTCACCATCTTCCTTTGCACCTACCGGACGTTTGCTACCACCAAACAAGTGCTGGACCTCCTGCTCAACAGGTGGGTCTGTAACACATTAACATGTTGAACACATTTATTTTTTGCTCCATGAAACCAACTCCTATGAGCCAATCAGGGCTGCTGGCTGCTGTCAGATGGGCAAAAATCATTTGTTATTGTGTTGCTTTATATTGCTGTATTGGTTTATATTGGTGTGTGTTTCTGCAGGTATGCTAAACTTCAGCAGTCAGGCATTGAGGTGCGCAGAATGACGCCAGATGAACGCACAGAGCTCAGGAAGTACTTTATTTCTGACATCTACAACACACACACTGATTTTTAATATGTTAATTAAACACTCCCAGAAAAATTCAAAGAATCCTTTAGCAATATTCATTTATGGTAGTTATGTGTATATTTCTGTTGCTGCATGTAATCTTGTTTGAATTGTCTCTAGCACTATTGCCTCCATCCTGGGCGCCTGGTTGGATCAATACTCTGAGGACTTCTGGAAGCCTCCGGAATACAGCTGCCTGAGAAGATTGATCCACTACCTCCAGCTTAACTTTCCAGGGTCGGATCTAGAGCGACGGGCCTGTAATCTCCTGACCCAGTTTCATCGGAGATTTCAGCAAGAATCGGAGCAGGAGGGTTCGTCATTAACAATAATTATTTATGAAGAATAGATTTCATGTGATGTTAATGTTGTGCTGTCGTCTGTCAGTGGTGATCTAAAACCCAAAGCTGATGAAAGTGTGCTAGTATTTGAGAGATTACTGCATGTGATTATTGAGGCTGGACAGTCAGGTGAGAATTTGAGATTAGAATGTCCTCAGAACCTTTAATGAGGTGCAGCTGAAGATCATGTATTCATGAAGTGTTGTATTCTGTGCTGATATTTCCTTCAGGCTGTTTGTCATCAGCAAATATAATTTTGTTTTTTAATGAATGAACCAGGTCTGTGTGGGGCCATCATGTATGTTTGTGTCTGCAGTGATTGATCAAGGATGCTGTGCTTTTACTCTGCTGGAAGAGAATGGATTCCATGAAAATCGACCTGATTTCATGAGCTTTGACCCGGCGGTGGTGGCAGAACAATTCACGCTGATGGATGCGGTGAGTAACTTCTACACTCAACCAACGACAGCCCTCAAAGAAAATATAAACTGAAGCACAACAGTCTGTAGACTGACAAATAAAAACCTAGTTAGCAATCATATGAGCACTGTGATTTTAACGAAGCAGCAAACAGTCAGAGGAATATTTCCCATTTAATAAATATTATTGAATTAATGTGTTATTGTGATTGTTTGGTTGCTCTTTGAAACTTGCTGCAGTTTTGTCTGTCTGAAACATATGGTATCTTTGTCGTTGTGTGTGTGTAGGAGCTGTTTAAGCGTGTGGTGCCATATCATTGTCTGGGCAGCATCTGGTCACAGAGAGATAAGAAAGGAAAAGAACATCTAGCGCCGACCATCAGAGCCACAGTCTCCCAGTTTAACCGCGTCACGAACTGCGTCATTTCCACCTGCCTGAGTGACCGAATGCTCAAACCCGCCCAGAGAGCCCGAATCCTGGAGCACTGGATTCAAGTAGCCAGAGTCAGTCTAATCACACATCTGATAACACCAAAACAAAAATCTGATCACTACGCAACACACATCTGATCACTTTACAACAACTTTGATAACACCACAACACACATCTTATCACAACACACATCTGATAACACCAAAACACACATATGATCATACCACAACACACATCTGATCACTTTGCAACACATTTGATAACACACATCTAATCACACCGCAACACAAATCTGATCACTCCACAACACATTCGATAACACCACAGTACACATCTAATTACTCCACAACACACATCTGATCACTCCACAACACACGTCTGAACACACCACAACACATCTGGCACACCATAACACATCTGATGATAGTACAACATGTGTGATCACAGCACACATCTGATGCCAATTCATTGTAAAATGGGTTTGTTTGCCGTGCTCAGGAGTGTCGGATCTTGAAGAACTTCTCGTCTCTGCGTGCGATTCTGTCAGCGCTGCAATGTAACCCAGTTCACCGGCTCAAGAAAACATGGGATGAAGTGTCACGAGAAAATATTCGCATCTTCCAGGAGCTCTCCGAGATCTTCTCTGATGAGAACAATCACTCGTTGAGTCGAGAACTGCTGATAAAGGTGCAATACAACAATTGTGTGCTTTGCCTGAGAAAGGTCTGGGAATGTTTGACCATAGAGAAACGTTTTTATTTTAATATTTTAATATTTTATTATTATTTATAATAATAATTATTATTATCATTATCATTATATTATATGTGCATCATATTATATAATACTGTAAGGTTAGTGTTTGTGTTAGTAATCATTATAATGAGCTTCTTTAAAACAATATAATGTTATATGTTATGTCAATATGTTATGTCTCTGTTTTAATAGCTGGATCAAAATGTGTGCGTGTGAGATATTGACTGCCTGCATATCTTTTTCAGGAGGGAACATCTAAATTTGCCACTCTGGAGATCAACCCAAAACGAGCCCAGAAACGTCAGCAACCACAGAGAGATCTGGTGAGCGATTTAGACATACGGATACCAGGGTGCCAGCACTGGAATCGAACCAGCAACCTTCTGATTACAAATTCACTAACCAGTAGGCCACAACTGAGTCACCCGATAGTTCCACACTGAAGACTGCTTTCAGTTCTCGTAGTACAAAGTCAAACAGTGAAATCATTCTGATACTATATTTCTATAGCATCTACAGTAAATATTCATCAAACACACCTGGTTGAGGTCATCAGAGCTGATGAGGGTGTGATAAGGGAAACATTCAGACAATGAGTGTTTGGAACCTTGGGCTGATGTAACTAATATATCTAATTATCTGAAGAATAAACAGTAAAATATGTGCAGTAAAATCAAAACACTCATTGGTGTTTGAGAGAATTTGCTGGTCAGATCCTAACAAGAAATTCATGTTTTCCCCTGCCTGTCAGATAAGGCAGTGTCACTGTTCATCAGCGTCTGCTCAGAGTGATGAAAGTTCAGCTGTGTTTGTGTTTCAGACTGTGATGCAGGGAACAATTCCTTACCTGGGGACCTTCCTCACAGATCTGGTGATGATGGACACAGCCATGAAGGACTATCTGGATGTGAGTTATTACCAATGCAGTGTAACATTAAATATATATATTTACATACAAATACACAGATACAGAAACAAATAAAAGAAAAAAAAACAATGAAATAATGAAAAACTAACAAGAAGTTAAGCAGAAATTGTCATAGTCATAGTACAATGTAGCACAGTGTTTTGTGTTATTGTCTGGTTTTGGTTCATTTCCACTGTATTTTCCACTGTATTTTTTCACTTTCCACAATATTTTATTTGTTCTTTTTCTTGTTTAACCTGAGTACGTCAACAGACTTAAAAGACACGTGTTTACATATCTAATGTGTAATAAATTAGATTTTCATGAATCTTTTTTTATGTCAGGGTGGCTTGATCAACTTTGAGAAGAGAAGGAAGGTATGCATGAATAAATGAAATATTTTCTTGATCAAATCATGAAAAGCTCTATGTAAATACATTTGAATTGAATTTTGACCCTTTAAGTGGTGTCAAAGCAGTGTCTCTTTGTCTCTCTCTTTTTAGGAGTTTGAGGTCATAGCTCAGATTAAGTTGTTACAGTTGGCGTGTAATAATTATAATTTTCAGCATGTGGCAGGTTTCAGCATGTGGCTCTCCAGTGTGGAGAAACTGTCAGAGGCTGAGAGGTGAGAAATCAGCATGAGTTTATGTGTGTGGTTGATATGTGTGAATCACACAAACACTGACACTTCAGTTGTGCCTTGCAGTTACAGCCAATCATGTGAGATTGAGCCACTATCTGAATCAGCCTCCAACACGCTGAGAGCCAAGAAGAGTTCTGGAATTATGAAGAGATGGAGCGAGTGAGTGCTGAACATCACACACCACAAACATCATAGCTGGGTGAAAGTCCTTCTGAACAGTAGACAAAATCTGAAGTAGCATCACATGTTCAGTATCACTCCACAATACAGCAATCCCAGAATGCACTTCAACAACCTCAGAAAAAGAAACGAGAAGACATTTTCTTCCAGTAAGACAAAGTGGAGTGAAATGTATTTTGCATTCACATTTTATTTTACATTTATACATTTGGCAGACGGTTTGTGCTAATAATATTTTTACCAGTATTTGTTCCTTGGGAATCCAGCCCACAACCTTTGCATTGCTAACATGATGCTTTGCCAATGTTTGTGTGTTCTGTCAGTCGGCAGCCAGTTGGTTCTGGTGAACCCGGGTGCAGTGGTTCTGGCAGCTCACACTCAAAGTCTTTTGATCAGCTGCGTTTTCCTCAGAGTCTCGGCAGTTCGGTGGGCGATGCCTGCGACTCTCTCAGCGTCACATCTGCAGGGTCGAGCAGCTCTGATGTGGAGGAGGTCAACATCAGCTTCATCTCGGACTCACCAGATGCACTGGAGAAGAAGGTGACCAGTTCTTCTGTCTGACATTCAGAGATTGTTTTTTATGTCCTTCTGTCCTACAGTGTCACAGCAGTTATTTCCTTAACTCTCACTGTAGCCTTGATATTTTAGACTAAATTTGCAGTGTAAAGGCTAAAGTGGCCTGATGTGTCCCAGACATGAGCAAAAGAATGCCTACTCACCTGTCAGTCATCCAATGTGTTTCAACAAGAGTTTACACATACACGCGGCGCATACACATGAACTTTACTTGTTACCACCATGCAGTGACCCAGATCGTGTGATTACAGTGAAAATAGCAGAGAATTCTATGAAATCTAATAAAATTCAGGTAATTTTCACTTTTCTGTGCTGTATCAACACCAGCAGCTCTCAAAGATAACGTATCACATGTGGTCGGATGAGATGAATGTCACAATGACCTAAAACAAACTGATGATATCAGCGACTCAGCTCTCTCAAAGAGGGGGTGCTGCAGAGCGCTGCTGTGGCTGCTTGGTGACTGTAGCTTTACTTCTTTCTGTAGACCTCCACGCCCTTCGTAAAACATTCCAATTCTACCTTAGGAAAGTACGGCCCCACAGGAGACCTGATACCCACGGTACTCTCTCCATCTGTCTTTCTGTCTCTCTCTCTCCATCTGTTAGTTTCTGGAAACACTCATGGTTCTCATCCATTCAAGCTCATGGTCATTGTTATTTGTTGTCAGTCTTTCTGCTGTGTGTTAGTTATGAGATGAGGAAACTTAAATGATGCTAACCACATCTGTGTGTTTAAATGGATTTTGACTGTACCATAACATTTTTAATTTAAATTTGTTTCTATGAGTGTAATTCTAAATTATGATGCAGGAAACAACTGCATTCACTTTAATGTTTAACTAACATCACACACATTCACACAATGGAAATTAATTTCTAATGGTAATTAAATATTAAACTGTTGTTTTATTTGTTCACAAATGGGAATATTATAGTGTGAGTCTGGAGCCCTGCTGTGTGTTTGACATGTGTGATGTCATCTGGAATCATCAGTTCATCCATCACTGCTAACATATCTCTAGCTCATAAACACCTAAAGCTGCAGATGTCTACTGTCTGTCTCTCTCAGTTCTGGGAGTCCACGTCCCTCTCGTCTCTAGACGCGTCAGGTCTTGGCTCAGGTTCTGGCTCCAGTAGTGCCTCCTCGTCTTCCGTGTCATCCACACCGGTCACGGCATCCCGCTCACACAAACGCTCCATCTCTGGCGTGTCCAGTTACTCCTCTCTGTCTCTGCCGCTCTACAACCAGCAGGTGGACGACTGCTGCATCATCAGAGTCAGTCTAGATGTGGATAACGGAAACATGTACAAGAGCATCCTGGTGAGACATCACTGAGTACATCACTGATTAAAGCAATGACATCACTCATTCCAGAACTGACATCAGCTGCGAAGCAGTAATCTAGAGAGAGTTTCAGTCAGCACATTACTGTAGTGCTAAAATAACTACAGTGGACCTGAGTCGATATAACAGGTATGTTTGTATGTATATTTGTTGCAGGTGACCAGTCAGGATAAAACTCCTGCAGTGGTCAGGAAGGCCATGGTAAAACACAACCTGGACCGTGAGAGAGCAGAGGATTATGAACTGGTTCAGAAAATCAGTGAGGAAAAGGGTCAGTCACCTTAAAATAATTGCAGTGTGACGTGAAAAATGCGACTGGTCATTTTACTGTCCCTTGCCTTCTCATCTTACTGTTCAACTCACTTTTGTTGTTTTGTTTCTCTGCAGAGCTGAAGATTCCTGACAGCGCCAATGTTTTTTACGCCATGAACTCGACAGCTAACTATGACTTTGTGTTGAAAAAGAGAGGTTTTCCCAGAGGAGCTCGAACCAAACATGTGGCCAGTTCCACGCTGCCTCGAATGAAGCAGAAAGGTCTTAAAATTGCTAAGGGGATCTTCTGAGTTCTTGAACCCTCATCGTGTCAGTACAGTGACAACTGGACTTCAGTGCTCAGTTGGACCTGTCAACAGTGTCTGGACCTGCAAAAGCTTCATAAGTAGTTTGGCAGGGACAAACAGCAGAACTCTCTCAGAGAACCGCCTGGATGTTGAAAACCAGTTTGTACGTCAGCCTTTGTTTGTGATGTCATCAGTTCTGATGTCACTTTCTGTCAGCTGTAGGCTGGTGTGCTCTGTCAGTGGTCTGAAAACAAGCCTGACAGGAGAACTAAAGCACTTGTGGGATCATGTGTGTTTTATGAGATCTGGTGTGCTATGAACTAAAGTACTAGCATCTGTGTGTGCTCATATGACGGTGTGTCTGATCACATGACAAGAAAAAACATATCAGGCTGATTACACATGTTCATCAGAGTGTTACATGTGATGTTTGTTCTCTGCAGTGGTGCTCGTTGTCTCAGTCTTTACTGTCATTCCCAGTCTCCTTCACACATGCAGGGATTTTATCATAGTGGCTGTTCCTGCTGCTGGGTTACGGTTAGTGCTCAGATAATACTGCTGAGACATGCTGCCAGTCTTTCTTGCTCCTGCAAGAAAAGAAAGAAAACTGAAACCTTCTGCAGGGTGTCAGTTTCTCTCTGAATGGCACCATCATGATCTTTCTGTAAACAAGATGAATGAACTCTTATAGAGAATAAATGACTTCGCTGAAGACTGCTGTGTGTGAACACACATTTAAATTAGTTGCATGGTCTGTTGCTAACACAATGTTTGGACTGTTTTAATAGCAAGCATCTGAAATAGACCTAAAGCCATGAGGTTTGACAGGTTTAATTTGTTTTTGGCGCTTTGTCAATATTGGGGTGTGCTACCACTCCTCATCAAAGGTCAGAAAAACACAATAAACCTGCCCTCTAAATGGCTGAAGAGAAAAACTATGTAAAAATGTAAAACTGCACAGTAAAAATAGAAGTGAACTTGAATTGTAATGAGCGTTTTACCTGTAGTTTAGTGATCAACAGTGACAAACACCTGCCATATTTCAGGACCCAGATCTTTTCTACATAACTGTGTGTGTGTGCGCATGCATGTGCTTGATCTGTTTTCAATGTCTTTGTATGTTCATGTCTCATGTTTTATGGTGAAAAAATGGAAAGGGCCAAAGATCTCAGATTCTCATTTCACAAGTGTTTCAGTCTGGTCATGTCAACATTGCCAGTTCAGGAAAATCAAGCATGTCCCAAGATCTCTTTGATCAGATGGGACAGAATACCACAGAAACATGGTGCCAATTGTCTTTTTCACTGTCAAAGAAAAAGAAAGACTTTATTATCCTACACACGGTTTTTGTATGTTCTTTTTTGTAATCTTTGTATGAAATGTTCTTTGTACTTTTACATTTTCATTTGTGTTAGTCTTTGTATTTATTGATTTAAAATACTTTTTGCAGCGTTGTACATTTAGTTTGTTCCCTCATGTAATTAATAAATTAATATGGAAATAATATATCTATGCTGCATTTATAGCACTGCAGTTATGGGATTGTGTTACCTTCAGCTTTCTGTTGACTCTGTTGGGTTATCTGTTTGTCTTTTTACGGGGTTACATTTGATATTGTTTCCTCTACAATGCACTGTTTTTAACACTGGAGAAATAAACATTCAATTCAAGATTTATTTTGCATTGCTCTGTGTTCTGGAGTCCATAAGACTGTCGCAGATCAATACTGAAGCGCTCTGTGGTTTAACATACTGGGATCAGCAGGTGGCGCTATGTCAATAGTTTTAGCTTCACCGACTATAAATTCTCCATCAGCTCAAAGTAATGATGAAGAGTTTATTCCTCTAAAGAGAGAAGACCGAGGGAAACGACGGAGAAACAAACGCGTCAGTTCACTTTCACTATATATTCTCACACACACACACACACACACACACACACACACATATATATACATACACATTAACTGTGTAACACTAACGACTCGAATGGAAAGGTTTCACTTCCGTTTGTTGACCTCTGCACACAACAGCCAATGAGAAACGAGAAAAAGAGCTCGAGCCAATGAGAGACGAGAAAGAGTGCTCGAGCCAATGAAAGCTGAGATCGCAGCTGCGTCATGAGCTGCTGTGTGTGTGTGTGTGTGTGTGTGTGTGTGTGTGTGTGTGTGTGTGTGTGTGTGTGTGTGTGTGTGTGTGTGTGTGTGTGTCCGCGTGTCCGCGTGTCCGCTTCGCGTCTCGTGCCCTTGGGTTTACTTCCTGCGCGAGAGTTTCAGTTTGATACGCAGGTATTGTTTCAATTCAGGTTCTGTTTCAGTTCATGTTCTGTTTCAGATCAGGTTCTGTTTCAGTTCATGTTCTGTTTCAGATCAGGTTCTGTTTCAGATCAGGTTCTGTTTCAGTTTGATACGCAGGTATTGTTTCAATTCAGGTTCTGTTTCAGTTCATGTTCTGTTTCAGTTCATGTTTTGTTTCAGATCAGGTTCTGTTTCAGATAATGTTCTGTTTCAGTTAATGTTCTGTTTCAGATCATGTTCTGTTTCAGATCAGGTTCTGTTTCAGTTCATGTTCTGTTTCAGATCAGGTTCTGTTTCAGTTCATGTTCTGTTTCAGATCAGGTTCTGTTTCAGATCAGGTTCTGTTTCAGTTTGATACGCAGGTATTGTTTCAATTCAGGTTCTGTTTCAGTTCATGTTCTGTTTCAGTTCATGTTTTGTTTCAGATCAGGTTCTGTTTCAGATAATGTTCTGTTTCAGTTAATGTTCTGTTTCAGATCATGTTCTGTTTCAGATCAGGTTCTGTTTCAGTTCATGTTCTGTTTCAGATCAGGTTCTGTTTCAGTTCATGTTCTGTTTCAGATCAGGTTCTGTTTCAGATCAGGTTCTGTTTCAGATCAGGTTCTGTTTCAGTTTGATACGCAGGTATTGTTTCAATTCAGGTTCTGTTTCAGTTCATGTTCTGTTTCAGTTCATGTTTTGTTTCAGATCAGGTTCTGTTTCAGATCAGGTTCTGTTTCAGATAATGTTCTGTTTCAGTTAATGTTCTGTTTCAGATCATGTTCTGTTTCAGATCATGTTCTGTTTCAGATCAGGTTCTGTTTCAGTTCATGTTCTGTTTCAATTCAGGTTCTGTTTCAGATCAGGTTCTGTTTCAGTTAATGTTCTGTTTCAGTTAATGTTCTGTTTCAGTTCATGTTCTGTTTCAGATCAGGTTCTGTTTCAGTTCAGGTATTGTTTCAGTTCAGGTATTGTTTCAGTTCAGGTTCTGTTTCAGTATAGGTATTGTTTCAGTTCATGTTCTGTTTCAGTTCAGGTTCTGTTTCAGTTCATGTTCTGTTTCAGTTCAGGTTCTGTTTCAGATCAGGTTCTGTTTCAGTTCAGGTTCTGTTTCAGTTCAGGTACTGTTTACACCCGTTGTGTTTGATTCGCATTCAGGTCATTTGAAGAACAGAGACAGTTTGCTTCTGTTTGAGACTGAGCTGTTTACACACGAGTCTCTCCAAATGAACCATCATGTCCGTGCTAAGCGATCTGTATTGAGCTGTATTGTAGTGCTAACATTAGAACACACAGAGATTATATATAGTTAGTGATTGTAATGAAGTTGAGTCTTATTTTCATTAATGTGTTAATGATTTATAGTACAAATTTACTGTAGAATTACATCATGGTAATACTTGTGCCGTCTAAATATAAATGCACATTTTAGGTTATATTACACAGATTAAATGACACTAGGTGATTGAGGAACAGCTGCAGCACGTTTCTCTTGTGAAGCAAATGGTTCGAATGTGTCATGGTTTAAATGTTTTCTGTTGATTCTTCAGGATGGGCTTCCTACTCTCCAAATCCATGGAGCAGAACTTCCAAAAACAGCAGGAGTTCATGCTGCTTAATGCACGGCTACAGGTAACAATTACAAATCAGAATTCCCAACTCCTGAGGTCCCTGGGTCCTCTTTAAAAAAGAAATGAGGTATCCGATTTTTGCAAAGTGACCCACATTTGACGTTTTTGATGACTAAAATAGGGAACAGTTTAACAGTTTACACATGGAGGCACATTCAGATCCCCATATGTCTGGGACTAAACCATATGAAGCCTTTACAGATGCAGCTCCTAAAAGAACAGTTACTTTCATCACTGTTTATGTTGGTCTTACTTCTGTAAAAACATTTTTTAAAAAAAATCAAACGTTTGAGGAAATTTGATTGATTTGACACAGAATGACCCAGTGAAGTAATAATCACATTCCTGCTTAACAGAACTTCCTGCTTCCTGTTTTTTAATATATCTATTTTACATGACAGTGGTGACATTTAATAACATCACATTGTATCAGATTGTAAGATGGAATCACACAGGTAACATGCTTTCATGTACATACAGAAAAGTGATGTGCCGGCAAAGTATGGTGACCTATCCTCCAAATTTGTCCTCTGCATTTAGCTCATCCAGTTAGTACACACATTGGGAGTGGGGAGAAGTGAACACACCCCAGGGGGAGTGGGCAGCCTGGGGAACATATGGGGGTAAGGTGCTTTCCTCAAGGGCAGTTTGGTTGTTTCCTACCAGCATTGGGGATGGATACTTGTAAACTTTTGTTTTTCATTGTGTGATTTTTGCAAGAAAAACAAGAACAGAAGGGATGTAATTAGGACTAGATCAAAATATTTTGTCAAGGTATAGATTACCACATTAACAGTGTATAACACAATATGGTCTTTTTGGTAATTCAATACAAAAAACTGTTTTATATGAGATAGATGTGTGGTAATGCCTGTTATTTTAATAAACCAGTAAACATTGTTGAATTTATCTTATTGCGTAATTGCATTTAATTATTCTTTTTACTTTAAATGGAGGTTGGACACAAATAACATCATAGATCACATATATATGTCATCATATTGCCTAGCCGGCCCTTTAACTCTGCCCTGTTTTAACTCGTGATTGCTGCATCACTGTGTGACCGCTAAGAGATTCTAAGGCACAGCTATGTTTAGATGTTTATAAATATTTATCACTCACAATCTAATGAGCATCAAAAAGGACCCTACAGCTCATCCAGGAATGTGTAATCTTTCTGAATATTGTTGTTACTCATTGAAAGTCATTGGTTGGCATGAGGGACGGGTTACCATACATGATGTAACTTAAAGTTTTGCTTTTATGGAGCTGTCCACAAATGCAGATTAACTCATAACACTTCACTGTTCCTTCACTGACTGATTTCACTGCTCTCCATATTGTGATGATTAAACAGCGGTAATGTGATAATACACACCAGTGCAAAATTGTGATGCGTGTCGATCTAGAATGAAGCCAACCCTACGTCGCATGAATTCTGATATGACTGTTTAGTCAGATTGCAAAACATCATACCTATATCTGATTTAGAACCACATATGGAAGTGGCTCAAATCAGAATCAAAAAAAGATCTGATTCCCAGTGGTTTGTGCTGTTCACACAGCCATGAAAAACAGATTTGGGTCACAAGCAAAAAAAATCGTATTTTGATGCCAGTGTGAACATAGTCAAAGAATTCTGCCCTTCATTTCATATTTTTGTAACATGACTCTAAAACACTTTCAGGTCAAAAGCTGAAATGAAGTTAGGGGTTTTGATCAGGACTAAAACACTGTTTGCTTGATTAGCACTTAACGAGCAAGTTAAAGACACAAGTTGATTGGTTAAAAATAATTAATACCTTTGTGTCAGTGAAGTGATGCATTAATAGGGAAAATGTGATTGGACCCCGGGGGTGGTTTGGTTATCATTTACTCATTAGTCCACCTCATTCTTCATTTACGTCACTTTGTACTGACTGAAGTTGTTCAAGAAGCATTTATGAAAAATTCTCAGTATCGTTTAAACAGTTCATGAATATGAAATCAAGGAACCTGTAATCTGTCTTGCAGCATGCTGAAATACACACTGAATGTCTGATTTTCATTGTTGTTTTCATTGTTTTAACAGGTTTTGTGTCTGCATCAATAAGTAAAGAGGTTTTGTCTTGGGGCTGAATTTTGTAAATTCATATCAAATAACTTCCTCTAGACAGGAAATGACTTATTAAAATAATGAGGCTGCGTGTGACCTGATGTTAAAACATGTTAATGTGAGGTGTTAATAGGCCACATGTGTTTGATCAAGAATACATTCCAGTGTTTATGATAATGAAGACTATTGAATAATCCACTAAAGAAATATTCACTTGCGTATTGTCTTTGAAAGATAAGACTTCTGCAGCCTGATCACATTAACATACTGAATAAACATAAACCCCTAACATACTAAACAATGTTTTATTGAAAAGGTAAAAATGCCAGAATCCTATGTTTTGGAAATACAAAATATCATTAGGTCAAGTATAAAAATTATACCAATCCAAAGTCCTTGTAATGCAAAATACAAGTGTGTGAGACTTGTGAATATGTTCATCTATCCTCTACACACACACACACACACAAGCTAAGGATCATCTTGATTCATAAATCTGTTTTTTGTATGTATATATAATTTGCTGTTTTTCATCAACACACATGTGTAAGCTAAGATTCCTCTTGATTTGTGAACTTGTGTTTGAATTTCTGTTTATGTATAATTTGATGTTTCTTATCATACACATTAATCAGTTCTAACAGCAGAATGTGTGTGTTTACAGTTGGAGCGTCAGCTGCAGATGCAAAATCAGATGCGGGAGCGTCAGATGGCGATGCAGGTCGCCTGGTCCAGAGAGTTTCTCAAGTACTTTGGCAGTTTCTTCGGTTTGCTGACTTTGGGTCTCAGCGCTGGGTCGGTCACACTCTAACACTCTAAATTCTGTTAATGAGGCTGTTTCTATTTCTTTGGCCTTAAAAGTTATTAAAACAATGTAAAAGAGACAAGAATGATGAGAATTTACTGTGCAATGTATTGTCCAAAATTAATGTGCAGCATTGGGGTGACTCACGAAACCTGTGAAGAATTTGTCCATTTCTCTGTAATGCTGTCATAAGCACCATGTAAACATTATGCTCATGGCTGTTGTGTTTATATGCACTTGACATGCTGCTGTTTTATCAACACGTTCTGTTCTTTTATATCAAATGACACACAGTTCTGCTGCAGATCTGATCTGTATGTCACTGAGACCAGTACGTTTCTGGAAACATCTGAGTTGATTCTAGCTGATGTGAACAAACAGAATGAACAGAAATTAACAGAGTGATTATCATAATTGGCCAGCATGTCACTTCACTTCAGATGAATCTGGATGTTTGTGTGTTCACAGAGCTGTGAAGAAAAGAAAACCTGCTTTACTGGCTCCTGTAGTTCCTCTGAGCTTCATCTTGGTGTACCAGCTGGACATGGCGTATGGCTCTTTGCTTTATCGTATGAGAGGTATAAACACCCAGAATATCCTCATGATGTGATCATTTGGAGATCAGATTTTGTCAAACTGTAAATGTTCATCTGCCTTTGTATATAATTATACAAAGGCAGATGAAGTCTATTAAATATATAATTTAATAGACTTAATTTCATCTGCTTTTGTAACATCAAACTTTAATTCAATGAAAACAGTTACAACTAATAGTAAGAATTAAATATGTTTTGGATATAAAGCATCCACAGTTATGTCAGCCGGTTCACCTTTGGCCTCATGTTATGTCCTTCACATCCACCTGAAGACCCAAAGAACCACAGCTCATCTTTCCTCTAATATCACTGAATTATTGAGGGTTTAAAATAATCCCATCTAAAAGTGCAACAATGGATTAAAATATTAATTTTCTCATGACAATTAATTAGTAAAAATACTGATTACATTAGTAATAATGCTGTGGCTGTAAATCACTTTTGTTTTAACATTCGTCGTGTGATCTTTCACTGTCTATGCAGAAGAGGCTGAGAGCATCATGGAGTCTGAGAGTGACCGTCTACAGCTGCCTCACGGGATGCCTACGTTTGAGAGCATAGAGAAATCTCGTAGAGCAAAATCTCCTCTGTCATCTCTACTAGAGAAATAAATCCACAATCCAGAACCCTGACTGACGATCCCCATGTCTGTAGACACCGATTCCTGCAGTTTTGTTGGTCTGTGATATTTTGCATTCAGCTGATGAGTCAGTGTTTAATTCTTTATCTAGCACACATATAGCCTAACAAATTATATACATTTCAGAGTACATACAGTAAATGTTACCTTGAAGGAAACGTGCTGTACTTTAAGATGACACAATTGCAATTATTAACTATAGCCATCTTTGCTACACACTTGTGTAGCTATTACGTTCTTTTATAGTAAAGGAACATTAAACTTAGTTTAACCGGTCAAATTCATGATTTAAATTTTTTGTGATATGATTTGCTGAAAGAAAAGTGATTTTATGAATGATTTGATCATATGAAGTCAATGTTAATGAAAATATAAAAAAATCGTCATTAGTTCACCTTTTATTTCACAAATTTTACATTGTGTTTCAAATAAAATAATATGATCTACTATAAAACATTTAAACAGAATCTTCATTCTTGCTTCAGCATCATTGGCAATATTGCCAACGCATTATACATAAAAAAAAAAGTATTGAAAAAAAATACAGGTTTAAATTAAGAACAGACAGTAGTGATGTGTGGTGTTAAAATTGAAATAAGGTGCTACGTAAAGGAAAAAATATATCAAAATATGAATATAGAGGTGGATTTTTTACATTAAATAATGGGTTGCAATAAAACGACAATAAGCAAATGGATAAATGCTGTAGATAAATGTGTCTATGAATGCCTTTGCATGGGATCAGTATATTTAATACGTACAAACCTATTATCTCTATGTAAAGAGAGATACTTAAATCACTTAAATTTGAAAAAGGTTTGTCCCCATTTTCGTCAGATAAATTTTACTCGTGCGTACGCGCGCGTGACGTCGGTGTGTGTATAAAAGTGAGTGATCTGATGGAGGATCTCAGACGTCTGAATTTAATAATAGACGATGAAAATGTCTCCAGTGTTTATATCGCTTCTGCTGGTGTGTGTTTGCAGTGTGTGTGTTTGCGTGGATTTGCCGAGAGATTTCGGAGTGAAACTGTGCGGTCGAGAGTTCATCAGAGCCGTCATCTTCACGTGCGGCGGATCCCGCTGGAGAAGATCGCCGTACAGTAAGTACATCAGACACATCAGACAGTGTAGCGATCTGATCTGGTTCATTAGCGAGTCTTCAGGAATAAAAACACTGTAAGAGCTTCTCTTTATTTGCGAGAGAAAGTCTGAAACAAAGATATAAATAAGATAAAGTAGTGCTGAAAGAAAACCTTTCGTATCATAAAGTATATGAAGATTACATTAAAGGCGGAATCAGAGTAAATATACAGCCTTCTGTAATGTTTTAACATTGACCTATTGAAAAATGTTTGTTTATAAATCAACCACAAAACCTCAATGTTTCTGCTCTTATTGTCTTTATTAAGTTGATGTATTTGCTCTGATTATCTTTTAATATGATGAATATATTAAGCATTTGTGATTTAATCATCTACAATGGAAATCTTGTGAATTTTCTACACAGACCAGGATGGCAACATTTTGACCTATAGAGCAGTAAATAATAATAAACTCAGCAGTGTATAAACGCACACATACAGCAGAGGTAATAAGTCACAGCAGGCAGTGTGAGAGAGTTTTGGGGTGTTAAAGAGGCTCCGAGTGTTTCGTCACGTTCACGGACTGGACAGAATAAATGAGTCTCGTGCGTGTCTGATTCTCTGAGGTCACTTTCTCCTGGACTCGGACCTGAATTCACCGGACACACACGGTGAGTCTCTGTCCGAGCTGCTGCAGCTGATGGCCGAGCAGACGCAGGCAGACGGGCTCGCGACGCTCTTCTCCTCCAGAGGTTCGGGTTCGAGCTGGTCGCGCGCGGACAGGAGGAAGCGGAACTTCTCGCTGGGTTTGGCGGGAATGTGCTGCAGTCAGGGCTGCACGAAGAACGACATCGGGCGCTTGTGCTGATGAAGAACCTTATATATGATTACATACAAATATATTAAAATAAATCACACTTGTTATTTATTTGAACTCTTCCCTGTGAATAAATGTTGATGTCATGATTGCAGCTCTTTAACCTGACTGTTGATTTGTTCATTCATAGGCAGCTGTTTACAAAAACTCCAGGGGATTGACGAATTTACCTTTAAAACTTCATCTAACAGAGTCTCCTCTCAAACCAAACTGGCTAGACCTATATGAACTTGTTGAAGAAATCAAGACAGTTTCATGTAGTTTTACAGTAATCTGTTGTTACAAAACTCAAATCTAAAAACACAGAAGATTGTTCAGTATTCTGCAGCAGCTGTGAATGTTAGGAGAAGATTCAGAGTGTGACAGAATCAGTGTTTTACTCTGTAACTGATTTAAAGACCACATTTATACTCAAAGGGTTCAAAAACCAGTCAAACAAACTTTGAATAGGCTAATGCTTTCAGTTCTTTAACATACCATCCGCTGGACGTTTCTGATTTGTCTTCATGCATTCCATCAGAGGAAGGCTGCAATCATTATTCAATGTTTGCATGACACATTTGCTTCGAAGCTACTGTACTTTGAAAAGTTTAGGCACTAGTGGAAAAATGTCGTAAAGTGAGGATGCTTTCAAAAATCATGTCATAAATAGATTTTATCTATCAATTAATTTCAAATCACCACTAATAAACTCAATATTTAAAATAAAGTCAATATTTGGTGTGACTACCCTTTGCCTTTAAAACAGCTTGTCCTAGGTATGTTTGCGCAAACTTTTTCAGGTAGGTTTCAAGCGTCTCAGAGATGTTGCCACAGTTCTCCTGAATTTAGTCTGTCTCAGTTGTTTCTGTTTCTTCATGTAATCCCAGGCTGACTTGATGAGATCTGATTTAGGGTTAGGGTTAGAGTCACCATGTAGGGTTTGTGCACAATGTAGAATGTAGGAACTGTGAAACTAAGCAAATGTCTGAAAATGAGCGAAGTACAAAGTACTCTTTTGAGCTCTCTGGTCAATTGACATAATACGTCAAATTTAAGGGTTAGATGATACAAATATTACAGCTGTAGCTTTATTGTCGTACAATATCATCAAAATATGAAATCTTTGATATAGGGTTAGGCTATAAATATAAAAAAATGTTTATTTAAAAAAAGTTAAAATATCAAATGTTTGTGTTTACAAACATTTGAACTGCAGTGAATAAACAGTGTTTAACACAATTAATCCATTGATATATACTGTATAAACACATTCTCTCAACACAATCTGTTGAGAGAATTAAAAAGTACATACTATTTTAGTATTTCTGATCATCCATTTATTTAAATGCTTCAAACGTGTTTTAGTTATCAGTTGTCAACCTTATTCATAAACCAATTACAGTCTTAAAAACACTGCAACTCCATCAGCCCTCTCATCCAACTTCACTTTCACACACACCCCCCACCCCACAGGCCGCGGAGGGGGGGCAGGTTTGCTTTTATCTAACACATGGAATTTTACTCCACTGCCCTCTCTCTGCAATAATGCATCATTCGAATATCATGCAATAACAGTCTCTTCTCCAGTAAAAATCCACCTGGTTGTCATCTATCGCCCCCCAGGTCAACTGGGCAACTTCATCGAAGAACTCGACGTGCTACTATCATCCTTTCCAGAAGATGGCACCCCAGTGGTAGTTCTTGGTGACTTTAACATCCACCTAGACAGACCACAAGCAGTTGACCTCTTAGCTCTTCTGCCCTCTTTTGACCTCCTACTAACTAATACTCCTCCCACCCACAAAGGAGGGAAGCAACTAGACCTGATATTTTCTCGTAACTGCACCGCAAATAATGTCCTTGTTACACCTCTACATGTGTCTGATCATTTCTTACAATTCACTGTTACCCTCCCTCCATATCTGACGATCTGCCCTCTAACCTCCAGGCCAACACGTGCAACACCCTCAAGTCCCTGGCTGTCTGAGACCCTCCGCAGCCACCGGATCACGCTCAGAGCCATGGAGAGAAAATGGCGCAAGTCAAAAGACCCTGCGGATCTCAACAAGTATCATTCCTCCTCTCTTCCTTTTCCGAAAGCGTCTCCACTGCCAAAGCTGCCATGACTAAGAATGCCTTCAGTTGAAATTGACCATCAATAAGCAGATTATTTAACCAGTGACATTGTTCTTGTAGATCTTCTCAACACCTCAGTATCACCAAAAAAAGGGTCAGTCATTTGTAGATCATGTGTTCACATAGACAATAGCAGACAAGAGAATCTGGTTCAGAAA